>BJBW01000133.1:170379-283740 GCA_004320125.1 Scolopax mira
GTATTTATATGAAAACCTTCTGTAGATTCTTACAGAATTGTCTTAGATTTGCTTCTTATCAAAAAAGTGTCCTTAAAATGTCAGTGTGGGGCATGGCCAGCAGATTGCTGTTAAATGGGCAGAGTCAAGGGAGTGCGAGTTGGCTGCTTCTGGGAGGAAAAGGGGGGCTCCAGGGAGCCTTTGCTGTGGAAATCCCAACCCGAGCAGGATCAAGAGCTACCAGCTCTTCTAGTGTTCTCCAAGTGCTGTAGTATTATGCCTGGAAGGAGAGTTACACGATCGTTTCTTCCTGTCCCAAGATGATCATTGGTTTTGTGATCCCTGAGCTGGCACCAGAGTGTGTCCAGTTGCTTAGAAGCATTTGAGATTGAATGCCAGTTAAGCCTGTTCACTCCTCCTTATTGCTTCTGCCCCACTCACCTTCAGGCTGAACCAGTGGATTGCCTGGGTGCAAGCTGAGAACTCTGATACAAGGGTCTCTTTGGCACTGATATTTAATTATGGCTGCAAGTATTATGCTTTTTTCTCTTAAAGATTGGCGTCGAGAAAAGAGAGATGATCACGATGAAGTGTGCAGCGTGCGAAGTGAGGGTGGCAGTGTTCGAGGATTTTCCAGAGGCAGAGGAAGAGGACGAGGCAGAGGAAGAGGACGAGGCAGAGGAAACCCTAGAAGTATGCAAAGAAGTAGATGCTTAGCAAAAAAATGTTAAAACTATGTTTATAATGTTATTGTTTGCTCATTAAGTAAGACTTGTCTCAAAAAACATATCCTGTAACTTAATATAATTAAATAGCTTGGTTCTTTTTAAAATCAGTTGCTGAAAAGCAACAGTAAAGTAGCAGTGTGTATCATGTCTTAATATATTTGTGTGCTGGGCTTAATGATTTTCATCATCTTCCTTTTATTTCTCCTTTATTTTGAAGTGAACTTTGAATATTCAGCTGGTTACCAAGAACTGTATGGCGAAGGAACTGACCAAATATTTCAACCCGAGTTTAATGCTAGTGTGATGTATTACTATGGTGATGGAACCGGAGTTCAGATGTATTCTGTGGATGAATCACTTCTCAAAGAATACATAAAACATCAAATGTAAGTAGATTGTTTAATGTACAAATATTGTTAGAGATCTATTTAAGATAAAAGAACTCATTTCAAACGCTATTTATTCCTTATTATCCATATAAAGATGGAGATTAAGGCATTTCAATTTAAGTTTTTGATTTGATGATTACCAGTGTCAGTTTGAATTTATTCACTAGTGGGGTGGAAAAATGTGAGTGATGGGGAGGAATTTTAAGGAAGCTGTGCTGCATCTTGTGCTGTAGTCTGGCTCTAACTTGTATACCTGCTTTATTTATGGTATATAGCCCTCTTTTTATGTTGTCGTGTAATTGAGATATGGGTGTCTCTGAGCTTGTGCTTTTGAGTACTGTTGGTCTGTTTGCCTATAAAGCTCTTCTTGGGTGATGTGGCTAGACATTTCCCTTATTTGCTCTCAATTTCACTTTGAGAAGTCTTGTTAGTTTTATGTTTTCTGAATGTTTCATCTGAAACATTTAACTGAAAGAGAGTAGTTTTGCAATGACACTTGATTTTTAAATAATCTGAAATGTTTACTTTCTCGTGTACACCATTAGGCAATGAGAAACCATCTGGAAGACTGATTATCACCAGGAGACAAGTCAAAAAGGGCCTGGAAACCACTAGCTCATTTTAAAGAGACAGTTTCCACCACTGGCAGATATTTCATCTTCTGTACTTGCAACGGCATTTCTCTGTGCTGCCTTTGTGGTGGTTTTTGATTGCCCTTGTATTCCATAAAGCAACTTGCTTATTTTATTCTTGCTTCTTTTGTTACAGTTGACGCAAAAAGGAAGAAAAAAGCCTCTTTAGGGGCAGAATGTATCTGGCATGTGGCTATCAACTTCAAAACTTCTATTGCAATCTTTTTTGTTATTCTTGCTGCCAGGCCCCTATGAGACCTGACAGTGGACATGTACCCCTTTGTCAGGATAATCGGCCTGCACTGTCCTCAGACAAGTGAGGGAGGAGCACAGACACTCCACTGTTGGCCAGATTTCTGGGCATGCAGTGTAGAATCCAGACCTTCTAAGGTAGGACATGATGATGTCCCCCTCTGCTGAGAAAAATGTCAGTTACAGCCTTGGTCACGTCTGACTTCTGGTTATATTTGTATTTTATTTTAGCAACAAGAGGTTGGCAGGTGTCAGTAGAAGACATGACATGGCTGGCTAACCAGAGCCATTTGTTGCTTGTCTCATATGATCTCATAAGGCAGTTTGATTATGGAATTTGCTTTCCATGAGAGAGAGGGAGATTTTTGAGCAGGTTTAGAACATAATTTCACTATTTTTATGCTCCTTAAAAAAGAAAGGTCTTTTTTAGTCAATTTACTTTTATCACATTAAAAATGATGGGAAAGAAATTTTGTTCATCAATTGCCAGTTGTTAGCTTCTAAATGGGGGATGGTTTTGTCTGGCTTTGACAATTTAGTTATAAAATATTAAAGTGACTATGGAAGGAAGTATATACAGAATAAAGCTACACAGGACTGTGAGATCTTGGAGTTCCTTATGGAGTCCAAGATAAGTCAGGATATGTTAGAGGAGAGAGATTGGTTTGAATCCTAGTGAACTGATGAATGTTTTGAATAGTTTATCTGCTTACTAAGGAAAAATCTTAGAGACTGTGTCCAACTGAGTTGATGTGTAATTACAGTAAGAAATACGCTGCTTTAAGCAGTTTACAGTTGTCCCAAGAACCAGACTGATGTACAAGAGAGAGTAATATTTGTTACATACAAAAATCAGCCTGAAAATTTTCAGGACTTAGCAACTCCTCAGTCTGCAAGGTGTATTAGAATTCTAAAGTCCTCTTTCTTTAATAAATAAAGAGAAGAAAGTTAGTTCAGACATGCATCCACGTCTGCATCCATTCAAGAATAAGCAAAGGAACCCTGAGGAAAAAGAAAAGCTGGAGGGGGGGTGTGTGTTTAGGTTTTTCCCTCTACTTGGAGCAAACTTGTGCATCGTCTTAATTTATCATTAATGGTCTTTCACATTCCTTTTTCTAGAGTGATGGACATCAAGTGAGGCAGTTTGAGTCAAGTTCAGTCATTATCCATTTCTGCTTTCCATTCTGTGGAATTTTTAACTAGGTGAATCGTTACGAGATTTTACCTTTACTGTATGACTGTAAAGGTAACATTAGTAAAATGTTGATATATGGCTTTTGTGCTTGCTTATCTTCTAGATTGGGAGGGCAAAAGAAATGTAGAAGTTCAGAACAGAAATAGGGGTTTCTTGAAAGGAACCTTCTTTTTGCGCATAGTTGCTTCGCTGATCAGTTTACTTAGCTCTGAGTAAGAGCTTAATTCTCCAAACCCTTATTCTCTTCTCTTTGTTTGCTCTGATTTAATGGCAATGTTTTCATTTGTTGTATGTCTTGTCCAACTTTGAGACTTTATATTCACCCTGTCTTGGAGCTGACTGTTTCATATAGAGAGCTTTTGCTTCGAATTTCTTTAGCTACCAAAAATTTGAGAACGAAATGATATCAAATTCTTCTTGGCTCAATGATGGCATCAGAGATCTCTCCTCTTGGTGACTTTGGCCTTGATCCCAACTTCAGTGGAGACACTTAGTATTTTATGTTTTGTGGAAATTAGAATTAACTTTATTTACTTTTGCATGTGTGGGGGGTTTTTCCCCCTCAGCTTTTTAATGCCCTCTTGTTTTATTTTTGCACTCCCTCTATCTTTGTGTCATAGAGTTTTAATTGCTCTCCATTAAATATTTTACTACCTACATTTTCCTGAACCTGATGAGGAGTAGTATTCCTTGGATATAATATGCAAAACCATGGTATGATGTGTAAATTCTGTGAAAGGCCTAGATTCTAGTTGTCATTATTAAATTGGGATTTTTTCCATTCTTTTTTCATAGGATGTTTTCTTGTTCCCTTGGTTTATGTGACAGTCATGATTTGAATATCTTACTTTTTTCTCTTCACTAAGTATAAAACATCTTGATCATTTCATAGAACAACTTCATTGTTTAAGAAGATTTGTCTTTCTGCTATTTCTTTGTCCTCTGTCTCTTGTTCTGTGATATTGTCAGACTCCTGAAATGATCCTTGTCCCTCTTTACCCACTAAACATCATCTCTTCTTTTAGACTGTACCTTTCTCTATGAACTGTTGTGCCTTTTGGTACAGTTTCATGATAAATACAACATTATTATTTTTGTTTTCTCATCTTCCCACAAGCATGCATGAATGATTCAGAGTACATATATGTGCCTCAACACTCAGATAGGATACTTAAACCTTCTAATGTACTGGAAACTGTGAAAAAAGATACAGTTCAGGATGAAGGTGCACTGATACTGCTGTGTGGGAAATAACTTATGCCCTGACTGTAAGCAGTAGTTGTCCTTCATCTATATGGAGGCTAAGAGAATGTTGTTCCTTCTGTTCATGTAAGTAATGAGGGAGGGGATGGGTGAAAGAAAAATTGAGCATAGTTTTTCTTTATACAAATAGTTTTTCAAATATGCAAATGTAACAAGGCTTTGATTTATACCCCTCTGTACTGGACTGGATCCATAAGTCTTAAACATGTCGAGCACGCGTGCTGTTCTGTCAGTCTTGCTTATAAGGATACAACTGTTGCAAGAACAAGCTTGTTGGTGACAAAGTGTGCTCTGTTTTTAATGGAAGACTTTAACAAGGCATCTCTTAAGTTGCTATGTCAGGATTTTCCTTAGCCTATAGTAGGCTCATGTTTGTGTGTTTCTTTCTGCAGCGAGTATTATTTCAGCACAGAAAATTTGGAAAGAGACTTCTTTCTGAGGAGAAAGATGGACAAACAAGGATTTCTGCCAGTTTCATTGATTGCTAGTTTCCGTCGGATGCAAGCTCTGACTACGAACGCTGCACTCATTTTGGAGGTAATATAATTCAGGAGTACATTTGTAGAAAGTTGCTTGGTTAATTTTGTACTGCCATTTAAAGTCGGTGCTCTGAAGCTAAGAAAGATTTCTGTTTGCAAAGACAAGGATTTTATGACGAGGCTATAAATGGCAAAGTTTGTGGGATTTTTTTCTTTTTTTTTTGTATAGTGCTAGATATGTAAAGTTTTTAAAGTTATAATGTGCTTGTCACACAGGCGCTAAAGGACAGTACAGAAGTTGAAACTGTGGATCAGAGGATAAGAAAAAGGGTTGATCCAGAAAAGTGGCCAATTCCAGGTCCTCCTCCATGCAGTCTGCCACCGACTGACTTTTCTCAGCTCATTAATTGTCCAGAATTCATACCAGGCCAAATTTTTGGCTCACATACTGGTAAAGGATTTATTTTATAGAAACATAAGTTTAGGACTGTCTGTCTAGCTTAGAAAGTTTGCCTCTTGGTACTGATTTCATAATAGAGGTTGTACATTCGCTAACGGTTTATTCATCTGATATGCCTGTCAGCCTTGCAGCTGCCAAGTCACATGGTTGGCATGGCTGATGTGAAGTGGATAAAAATGTTCTTTATGTGTTACAGCTGTCACCATTCTCCAGAATACAGTATGATCGACTACAGTCCTGTAGTAGTAATAGTAATCTAATGTTAGTCATAAAATATGCTTCATTTCGGTAGCAGCTGAAAGTTGACTCTTTATTTGGTGCACCCTGGGTTTGGATGGGGTTCTCATTCACATTATTAACAGGGAGATGGCTTTGTTCACTGACCACCCTTGGCAAGGAAATCGTTTCCTAAAATGTTGGCTGGAATTAAATGAGAAGAATGAAGAACCGAGTTAGGCACCTGTCCATAGAGCTAGAGGACGGCGTGGAGAAAACATGTCCCTCATGCTGCTGCTCTTTTTTTTTTCTGAATAACACGTAATTTCCCTCAGACTGTTAAAAATCTTCCACATAAATAAGTTGCTATAATCAATCTTTTCCAAAAATGCTGACTGAACTGTGAAAAGCTATCTCCTAAAACCAAAAAGCAATTCTGCTGATCAGTGTTATATTTAACCAGAGAAATAGAAAAATAGTAGCTGTGGTTAAAAGAAAGACTAGTAAAACAATTAAAAAAACCAAAACAAAACCAACAAAACGTAACCAAAACAACCCACAACAGGAAATGAATTGCTCTTTTCCACTGTAGAGTCTGCACCAAGTTCTCCAAGAATGGGAAGCCCACTGAGTCCAAAGGAAAACGCTGAGACAAATAATTTTCAGACAATGTCTAAAGGATTGTCTACAAGTTTGCCTGATTTGGACTCTGAACCTTGGATAGAAGTGAAGAAGAGGCATCGAGCATCCACAGTCAAACTAAAGGTAAAATCAAAACCCTTTAAGTTATGTTGAAATAAACAAATGCAGAACCTGCCAACTTTCAGACTGTACTGTAAAACTAGATTTTCCATGTATTTTTCATGTGATGCTTTATAATGCAATACAGTTAGTGTGTGTGCTTCTCACTCTACCAGACCTAGAGTGCACAGAGTGCATTTAATATCCTGATCCTAAGCTGATTAAAATGAAAAGCAAATACTGGTTTTTTTCTTCTGAGGGTCAGTTGTACCTGTTGACTATTGAAAAATGTAAGATGTGTTGAGACTTGCTCTAAAAGCTTATGGCAGAATCATTTAGAACAGTAATTTAGTTAATAAACGTCTGAAAGCGGCTGTATTTTTCTAACTCCATTCATTAATTGAAAATGTTCTGTCGTGTTCTATTTGTCTCCCATTTGGATAATCACTATTCAATTCAAATCTAAAATGCATTACCTTTTCCAACTTAGGAAAGCGTTCCTGGATCTGATCAAACAACAGATCGACAACAACCACCCCCACCTCCAGATGAACAAGAGCAAGAAGAACTTGACTTTTTGTTTGATGAAGAGATGGAACAAATTCAAGGTCGGAAGAATAAATTTACTGAGTGGTCTGACAGCGATTCCGATTATGAAATTGATGATCAAGACATCAACAAGATTTTGATTGTGACACAGACACCACCCTATATAAGAAAGCATCCTGGTGGAGACCGTACTGGCAACCATGTGTGCCGAGCAAAAATTACGTCAGAACTTGCTAAAGTTATTAATGATGGCTTATACTATTATGAACAGGATTTGTGGATGGAGCAGAGTGAAAATGACACTACGATGAAGGTAACTCTCTTAATTTTTGACCATGCCTGTCCTAACAGTTCCAAAATTAATTTCAGCTGTCGTAATTGTAAAATGCGACACTTTTTTGAAAGAAATCTCAAAGTAGTTGAATTTACAGGTCTGTTGAATTCTCTTTATCTTGCTTTACTTTCATAATATTGTAAACAGTTGAAAGCAAAACCAGCAATTTTTACTTGTCACAGATTTGACCAAAAACACAGAATGAATACTTCTTAGAACTATTTTTAACATTTTGGAGGTGGTTCAACTTCTCAAGGGTTTCCTTGTTCTATGAATAGCTTGTTTCATAACATTTCCAAACCCCTATGAGAGGGGAAGAGGGCATGTTTCCGAGTTGAGATAATGAGAGAAGAAGGTAATAGTTTAAGGTTTTAAAGTAGTTTTATATTAAGGTTCTGTTTGCCTTGTACTTTGTTAGGATGCTAGCTCTCTGAGCAAACGAAATTTTGGATTGCACACTTTATTTTATTACAAAAACCCTTTTATTTCCTAGCCTGTACGTGGGCCTCTGTCCTTGAGGCTTTCAGACCTTTGCAAGGAGAGTATCGGCTTCAGTTATTTTTTTAAAAACTGTTATTTTTTTACAATATACTAAGCAGCTGTAAAATGACAGATGAGTTGCACGCCAGCACTGCATAGGCAGAGATCACTGCGGCAGCACTGCAGTCCTGTCACTTACTGCACTTGGTTTATTAAGAAACCCCCTTCTTTATCTGTGCACCAGAGCAAAGGTGGGGTGGGGAAGTAGCTTAGAGGACAAATGGAGCATGTGAGTACAAAAAAAAAGCTGACAAAGATAGAAATGACTGGTGGGAATAAGAGCAAGAAATAAAGGTAGAATTCAGAATGTGGGGTGTTTATTATAATGGAAATAGACCGAGAAAACCAGCAAACTGGAAGAGGACAGTGAGAAATAGCACACAGCAAGAGAAGATATTTTCTTTTTGGTTGTTATGTTCTTGGCAATGATTTAAACAAGATTTTTACACTTGGCATGCACGTGTACACGTCCCACCCCACCTTCAGCGCAAGCGATTTGAGATACTGCCACACATCTTGGAATACCCTGCCCTTTTGCAAATTAAGCTACCAATAAAAAAATAATAATGGAAAAAAAGCTTAACACTTTGTTTACAAATGCTGGCTTTTCTTTAGATATAGCTTGAGGAAGGGAGCAGAGATTTCTCTGCTCTCCTAAATTACTAGGGCCTTCCTTGGCAAACTTAGTGCAGAAAAAAAAGATGGTTTTAAGCTTGGCAAGGGTCAGGATCTCAGTCATTTCAATTTCTTATTTGTCTGTAAAAATTTGCATATAGATGGCCTTACCTGCCTGCATTCACCCATTTCTTGGTGTTGCTGTTTGTTTTAGCTAGTGCAGTGTGAGCTGCCTTAGGGTATAGACACTGTTCATGGCAACTCTTCTGGAATGTGTGTTAGGGACATCTCGTGTCTTTGTTCAAAGAAATGTGTACTGGCTGTGCATGGGTAGTTGTTTCTTTTCTCTTCTGTGAAATTCACCTGTTTCTTAGGACAATACCCAGTATTGTGCTTTGCATTTACTATTTCCTTTCTCTAATTCAGCAAGAGATTGAGAACTTCAAGAAGCTAAATCTCATTAGTAAGGAAGAATTTGACAATCTTGCACCGGAACCAATTGCTGACCCAACCCAAGAAGTTCCTCCAGGACCCACAGGGTTACGGAAAGGTAGATAATACATATTTGTTTTTAGAATCTCTGTAGTAAACAATAATTTTTTAGGTGTGTTAACTCTTTCTGCCTGTGTAATATTTTAATTTTGGTTCAGCCAGTGGTCTTGAGGGGCTTTGCTAATTTTTCAAACTCTCAGCTGTTCATCAGTAGCGTGGCTTCCATGGAATTTGAAGAAGCCGGTACTCGTACTTTTCAAGATATGTATGAACATCAGTAGGCAGTGTTCTGTTTCGTTGTCACCATATACTAACACCAGGTGCTTTTTGTGTAACTTGGCATTTACAATGTGTAAAGTTAACAGCTAGTGATGTTGTGAAACATTTGCCAGAAACTGGTATTTTTTTGAGAAACAGTTATAGAATGAAGGGAGATGAGAAGAATTTTCTACTTCTATCATAACCTCGCTGAGAAGTCACAATGTCCAAATCTTATCTTTTGAGGTATTTCTGGTATAGTATTAGTATTAGCATGTACTAGGATACATGCTGATAGCATCTTTATAGTTGAAGAAAACCACCTCATTAAACTCACTACCTTGCTAAAAAGCACGAATGTGGTTGTAATTTCACCAGTGTTTATTTTCCATTACTTTGCTAGTGTAGATAATACACATGAGCAAGCAGGGAAGAAAGAAGTGTGTTTAAATTTTCTAGCAAAGACATGCTTGAAATGTTCCTTCAGAGTTTTGAGGAGTTTGTGCTGCTTCTGTGCCAAGTGTGTCTGTTACAATTCGATTATCCTTTGGGGATGACGTATGTAGTTCATTGAAATGTCATTGAAATGAAAACAGGCCTTTAAAATACCAGATACTGGGGGAGCTTAGGCTTTGAAATCATGTTTCTTTTGAACCTGAATGTTTTCTTCTTTCTGCCTGCAGGTCTAGCAGAGGAGATGGCTTGTAATTTGTCAAGGATTGAAGTACCTCCAACAGCAGCGATAGCTCGATCACTGCCAACAGCAGTTCCAGATTCCCCCTGTGTTCACCCTGGCTTCACCCCACGAACACCTCGCACCCCGAGGCTCCAGGATCCCAACAAAACACCCAGGTTCTACCCTGTTGTTAAAGAAGCACGATCCATTGATGTGAAGGTAAACGGAAAAATGCATTTATGCATTTTTTTTTCAAACCAGAAAAAGCCTAGAAAACTCATGTCTGTGCATACAAATGAAAAAGAATGAAAAGTGGAAAAATGAAACACTTATACTATTTAATTATTTATCTTCCAAATACTTACCATATGCATTCTTTTTTATTTCTACAAAATGGTTTCCGAGTTTTCTCTGTAACACTTCCTAAGTGCTTGCCAAATAAGTGTAATGTCTAAAGATCTTTTTATTTGTTACATAAGACTAATCTTTAGGTCCTGAACCTGGAGTGTTGTGAGTTTATAATGTGTTAGATAGAATATAAAAATTTTAAAAATTTGTTTGAAGAGAGAGAGAATGAGTGAAATCCAATTAGAGAAATAAATACTTCATTTACTTTCTTAGACTCCAAGAAAAAGAAAAACACGACACAGTACAAATCCTCCCTTAGAATGCCACGTTGGTTGGGTGATGGATTCCAGAGACCACAGGCCAAGAACTTCCTCTGTGAGGTAAATTTTTTTTTTTTTTTTTTTTTTGGAACGGAGAAATAGGCTGGGATAAAAGACAATTTATAAATACAGTGGAAGTAAGAAAAGAGCGACCAAGAAAGACAAAATCGTAAGAGTACAAGGCTATCTGAAAGTAAGCTAGACTGACTATGTTCATAATCACTATTAATCACTGATACAGTAGCAGTAATATTACTTAAAGTACTGATGTTTGTTTCAGTGATTTTTGCCTTTAAGTGGCCATTTAAAATTGGGCATTACAGTAATGTTTAATTGCCATCATCAAAAAGTGCCTATTGTTTGACATATTAGCACAGAATTGGATTTTGCTGAGCTGCACCTGAGAACAGATGACTGGGACCCAGGCATGCATTGTAGTACATGCAGGTGTAGATACAGTCATCAGGTGACTGTACTCTTCTGACACCTCTTGTGTAGGTCGGGATGGTTGAAAACTGATTTAGAAAAGCACTGTTTATAGGACAGAACTATGTAAATACACTTTCTTGTTGTTTTTTTCTTCAGCAGTTCCAATGCTTCGCCTTCAGAAGGAGCTCCAATAGCAGGAAGCTATGGGTGTACCCCAAATTCTCTTCCAAAATTTCAGCATCCTTCTCATGAACTGTTAAAGGAAAATGGCTTTACTCAACAGGTCTATCACAAATATCGTCGAAGGTGTCTAATGGGTAAGCTGCTAAATGCACTTCCTAGGATTTTAGGTAAAAGCTACCAGGTGGTGTCTGATACCAGTGTTCTCCACTTTGTTCTTTATCCTTAGTTTTTACTCATGAAAGGAAAATAAAATTTATTTGATGCTTCCGTTTTATGAACACTGCTTTCCATTTAACTTTATATTCCCTGACAAAAAAAAAATTACCCTCAAATTTAAACTTAAATTACTGGAAGATCTTGTGTGTATATTACTAACAGAAAAGCACTTGAAAATATTCTGCTGAAAAATTTAAAACAGCTTTTTTTCTTTTTTCTCTTTTCTTTTTTCTTACAGAGAGGAAACGGTTGGGAATTGGCCAGTCCCAAGAAATGAACACACTTTTTCGTTTCTGGTCCTTTTTTCTGAGAGATCACTTTAACAAGAAAATGTATGAAGAATTCAAACAACTTGCTTTGGATGATGCAAAGGAACACTACAGGTACTTGGTTTTTTTCCTGGAATTTAAAAACTGATGAGGTCTTGCCTTTCGCTTTAATGACTGTGAAGCTAACATATATCTGAAGTGAACATTTTTAGCATTGGCTTTGACTCTGTAAATCTTTAAAATGGCAATCTGTATAAGTTATTTTAATACCAAAAATCTGTTTGTATATGTTTGTGCTTTGCAGATAAATAGCTAAACATGCAGCATTTCCTGACTTGTAATTGGTCCCGAATTCTACAAAATCCTGTAACTTGATGACTGTAACCAGTCAGCTCTATACTTACTAACACTTAGAAGGTTCTTCCCTAAGTGAAGACACTCTTAACCTCATTCAGCCCATTCAAACTGCTTCTTGCCTTTCTAAAATACCAGAAAAATGGCCACAAAGGAAATGACCGGTGCTCCTTTAGATCTTTAATATTATTCCCTTCCTTTCACCCAGTTTCCTGTGCCCCTGTTTCTTTGAGCCAAAAGCCAAGATAGCCCCATGTTTTGAATGCCAAGCGAGGAGGTACTTGGCTATGGAAATCCTGAAGTTCAGATACATTGTCTGAGACCGCAGAGTGATAGTCCCTGGGATGCAAAAGTGGCTTTAATAATGCCTTGTGTCCCTGCCCTGATGCTCTGTAATTACCCAAGGATACATTTGCATCCAGCCTTGGAGTCCTCAGTATAAGAAGGACATGGACCTGTTGGAGCAGGGCCAGAGGAGGGCCGCAGAATTCATCAGAGGGATGGAACACATCTCCTATGAAGACAGGCTGAGAGAGTTGGGGTTTTTCAGCCTGGAGGAGAGAAGGCTCTGGGGACCCTTATAGACCCTTCCAGTACCTAAAGGGGGCCTGCAGGGGAGAGATGGGGAGGGAGTTTTTACAAGGGCATGTAGTGATAGTCCAAGGCATCATGGCTTCAAACTGGAAGAGGGTACATTTAGATTAGATATGATTTTATGTTGAAACTGTTTGTGTGTACAAACATACTGAAAATGGGAAAGCATTTGTTGTGTGTGTGTCAAACCTGAAGATGTTTCAGAACAATAGATCGATAAAAATCGATGTGAAAAGGAAGCGTTTTTTATGAGAAGGGTGAGTGAAACTATCCATTTTAGTTAAATGCAAGGAGTGACTGAAACTTGCATCCTTCTGAGGAATGTGGAACATACATGTCAGCTTTTGGTACCTCTTTGTTCTGTTACAGGTACGGATTGGAATGCTTGTTTAGATTTTACAGCTATGGCCTGGAAAAGAAATTCAGGCAAGAAATATTCAAGGATTTCCAAGAAGAAACCAAGAGAGACTACGAAGCTGGTAATTATCATAGGCCAGTCGCTGCTCACACCAGGGTAACTGGAGTTGGGAGATAATCCCAGTTCCTTGGCACTGGCATGTTAACTAACTCAAGAGCAGCTTTTCTTCCTGTTCCTTTTATCTTACAGTTCTCTTAGAGTTACCAGCGAATAATTAAGTTTTTAGTTAAATCTGAGTTTTGTAAATTGGTAAAGTGATCTTTATCCGTTATTAGGTCAACTATATGGACTGGAAAAATTTTGGGCTTACCTAAAATACTCTCAGCACAAGACTCCAGCCATTGACCCCAAACTGCAGGAATACCTTAATAAATTTAAGAGACTGGAGGACTTCAGAGTGGACGTAAGTTTCAATACGGATTTTAAATAACTACTTGGTGCATGAATATTTTTACTGCAAGGTAAACTAAGAACAGTACTTCACAAAAAAAAGCAGCTTTACAAAGCCTGTCAGTGACTAGAAAATGCATGATTAAAAAAAATTAAATTCAAATTAAAAATGCAGGTTTATTTTAGACATTCTTTCTTGAACTGCAATATGTGTTGAGTGTGGTGGCTAAAAAGCTAAACGCTAAACGCTAAAACGCTAAACGCTAAAAAGCGTTGATCCGTTTTCATTGAGTAATGAAATAAGCGGCAAAAAATAGCTTACGTGTCATCTGAGTAAGACTGATGACTTCTGTACTGTTTTAAGAATTTGGCAAATGAATTAATTGCCCAACTGGCATTCCTTAATGAACTGTGACAGGCTTTGCCCTTGCTGAGACTTTATATGCCAAATCCAATGTATCCTTCCTGTAGCACTCTGTGGTTCCAGAGTACAGCGCTGCTGTGCTTCATTTAGCTCCACGTTACCATCATCCTCTAAAACCCTCCATTTCCTAGGAGTCGTGGCAATTAAACAATACTGTAAGACTGTTTAAGTCTTTAATGTATCATGCACGTACACTTCTAGCCAGGAAACCTTTAGAATATCATCAGTGAGTTGTGAATACCTAAGATCACTAGGCCTAAGTAAGGGCCTAATTACAGAATGTTCTCTCTTCTTTGATCCCTTATGCGTATGGAAAGACCTGGCCCGACAGAAAAGCATTTAACAGGTTGCCAATGTTTATTTTCAGCCTCCTATCAGTGAAGAATCTGGCAGAAAGAGACCGGTTGCTGCAACAGGTGAGGATTCAGGTCATCGCAGACATCAGGCTAATTCTTCTAAAACACTTCATGCCGCTAAACCCAGCGCTGCCTGTCAGTCCCAGGCACGGGGAAGCGTCACCAGTGGGAATGCTGTGGCAGCTTCCCTGGGCCATAACAACGCTGCTGCAAAATCTATAGAAAGTGATGTACCAGAAAAATAGACCTAAGACAAGCTTGAGCCCTTGAGAATCAACTTTGACGTCGCTCTTTTAATGTGGAGACCTTCAAGGCGAGCCAATCTAATACATGATTAAAAATGCATGGGAAGACAGAGGATTGGATTTTTCACAGGATTTAGTTCCGAAACACTTACCCTAGGAGAGTTGCTCTTGGTTTTGGGATCATCGGAAGGATCCTAGGGAAGATTCTTTGGCTTCAGTATTGCTTTCCTCAAGCTTTTGTTTACAAAGAACTGCATTCCTTGCATATGCAAAAAAATACTGTGGGGATGCCTTACATTTCAGCTCGTATTTCTTAAAAAGGTATGATATACCCATGTTATTTACTGCGCTTTCTCTACCCAGATTTTCCCATTATTTGTATTTTACCAAAGCAAAAAAGATTTACGTTACGTGTAGAATTTTAAATGGAAAGGAAGGATCTACGCGATTGGTTTGCTCTTGAATCTATTAAAAAGTAAGTTTTTGTGCAAAAGCACACTCGAGAATGTGCAGCTGTATATGGAACTGCAGTTCTGGATTCTATTTAAAGACATAGTTTATATTTTTTTCAGGGTCTCCATAGTTAGTATTTTATTAAGTATGGAGCTTGAGTGGACATAACTGGGATAGTTAGTTTTGCAGATATTTCCTTCAGTACTGGTTCCTAATAACTGAAGCATCAGAAAAACACAGGGGAAAATGGATCTGTTGATTTCATAGTGTCTTAAATTAACATACCGTATCTACAGTTTGTGCAGGGTGTTAAAATAGGAAACTATTCAAATTATTCTTGGCTTGAGAGGTGTCTTCATTTGAATGATTTTATGATTATGAAGTACTCTAACAGGAGAGGCATAATTTCAAAAAAAAATTCATTCTCCATATTTCTAGTAATAAAAATTAATCTGGAGGGAAACAAAGTATTCCTTGTAAAATTTTTTTTTGCTTTATTTTGCAATGTCTGGATGACATTCTGCTTAAATTGTGCTAGCTAAGCCTAAATAATTTCAAGCGGGTCTAAAAATAATTTCACTGAATGTAAGTTATTAAAATACAAATCCGTTTCTGTAGCTGAAAGACGAGGATGTTTATATCCTGTAATTTCTTATTATATTAATTATTTTTGTTTTTAAAGACTCAGAAAGAACCGGGTGGGGTAACTTCTCTCCTCCAAGGGTGTTAGTTAACTGCAGAAAAGACTTCAGTTGCAGTTAAAAAGTGATGTGTAGCACAAATGCCTTAATCCACGAAGGTGTCCTCGCTGACTGCACACCCACCCGTGGGCTTTCACACTTGTCTCCCATCTCAGAAGTCCACTCATTTTTTTTTTTTCAGCCATTGTCCTTTGAATCTCAATGAAACAAACAATGAATGTTTGCACTGTAAGGAAGTCTGTTTAGCGGTGGCCTTCCCAACAGTTAATACAATTTCAATACAAAAATCAAGCCTTTGGTAAGTGGCCTGGTCTAAATTAATTTAAATGAACACATACCCATATTTTAAGTGATATCCTATAAATACGCTGAAGTGACACATCTCAATCCTGTGTTTGATCCATGCCTTTTGCTATAAAGAAAATGATGCGAATGTAAATTTGGGTTGAAATTGTATATAAAAGTAATAGATTTAAGATATTTCCTTTCACGTTTTCATTGGAAAATGTGCAGATTAAGCTTTTAGTGTGTGTAATTTTGTGATATCTTGACAAATTTTATAAAAACAACAACAACAACGAAACCTAATGGTGTTGTAGAGCAACTTTTTTTCCCCTCAAAATGTGAAGAAAAACAACTTGAAAGAGCGTCAGGCTGTGGATGTGCCTGTGGATTTCTGTTGCCGCCAAGGCATTGGGGAAACCCGGCCCTGTTAAGGCTGAAGTGGTTTCTTAGAATGTGAGTCAGCTCTTGTTAAATTCAATACCAATTTATTTGGTTCATCTGACTGGGTATTTGTCAAAGAAGAATGTGACAGGTGAAAGATAAATATGGCTGAGAGCAAACGCGTTACCTGCTGTCTGTCCTGTTGGCCTCTCTGGGGCTGGTTGTTCATTGTCCCTTTATTCAGGTGGACAAAAACCACCCGAGTCAGTCCCCAGTTCTGGCTGCCTCTGGGGAATGTCCCCTTTCACTTCCCCCTGGTGGGAATCTTTCCTCTCTGCCCGTGCCCATAGGTGGAAAAAATGGCCCAGTACTGCTGTTTGCACACCGAGCTGAGAACAAACCTGCTGAATTTTAGAATTTTAGCTTGTTTCTGTTTGGCCTAAAGCTGTTACTCACCTTTCAATAACTGCCGTATTGTTTGCAGGCACATAAATTTGTCTTTCTTTCCAATGCCTTTTGGGTCCATTTAAGCCAACCTTCAATTAGTCCTTCTTAAGACTGGTTGTATTCTAGCAGTAGTCTGTTACTAAACACTTAGCAAATCTTAGGCCTTTCCTCCTCTAAAAATGTCCTGTGTGTTTTTTAAAGAGCTTTGGTTAGGTTTGGCTTCATTTCTCCTTTTGAGACATGAATGCACAAATATTTCATAACACTACTCTGCCTCAACTCAGGAAGATTTTTCTTTTGTTGTACTAAAGGATTTTTAGAAGAGAAGACTCGAGGTGGCTCTTGTTCCTGATGGAAGGAGTCTGGACAGAGGCAAAGGCAGTTTATATACAAACAGTAATTGAATGCCTGAGGTCAAGTGACAAATCCAGACTTGCCACTGGAACTTCACACCTCCTAAGGGCTTTATTTTTAGATGCTTATGGAGTGTACACTTGTAGGCTTCTCCCAGTTACCTAGAAAACTCAACAGGTCCGTAAAATACGATCATCGCCAAAAAAACCCACCCAAGAAGTAAACTTTGTAACCAGAGGCAGAACAATTGGGTTTGTTCATGGATACTGCAGGAAGGCTGCAGCGCCAGACTACGCCTCTGTGAAACACCTTAAAGTAGCTGCCTTCTGGCAGAGGAAAAAACACACAGAACCACAAGAATGCCTAAAGAAAAAGGTTTGAACAACAGTTTGGGTTTGGTTTGGTTTTCAGGTACACAGCTGCATTTGAACCAGCCGTGGCACACACACATTCTAGCAAAAGCAAGGCTTAAAATGGCATCTGTAAATACCTGTTAGTAACATTCCCCTTTCACCATATATGAAAAGCCAGTGAAGGATCTGCCGGTAACATTCATACTTAATTACTTGGTTTCCATATTTGAGCAAGTCTCCAAGGGCAGAGTTAGGTTATTACTAGTGTTCAGTAGGAATCGGAGTAAATTGCCAAATCTGCAGCTGGAATTGCATCATTCCATTCATGCCTGACAGAGCCCGTCAGAGGACGGCGATGGCGGGGTTTTTCCCTGCAGCCTCAGCCTGGGAGAGAAGCAGGACTGCAGGAAGGAGTCCAAGAGCACAGGACTTCATCACAAACCCACTCTGAGCTCAATAAATGAACTTCTGCAACACTTCAGTACCGAGCTGCTGAATTAGCAAGTTATATTTCATGAAAAACTACACACCTCTGCAAATAATAAATTAAAATCAACCCCAAAGCACAGCCAGGAAGAGCATTATATTCAATGTACTAGGTCTTGATTGATATTTTGTACCATTCTATACAACAACGCGTGTATTTCCTGGAGGAAATAAAACCCCACAAACTTTTATTGTAGGGAAAACAATTATCAAAGAGACTCAAAGCGTAAGTAAGGTTTAGCTGTTCCTCGACCTTTACAATGAATATTGTGAAAACAAACTGATTTTTAGGAAGAAAAAAAAATATGTTAGAAAACAGCTTCAAACAAAGATATTTATAGTGAAATAAGATGAGAAGCAGCGTGCCAAACTGCTTTTACATGCTGTGTCTGACTCCGAAGGATAGAAAATTTAAACCTCAGCCAAGGAAAAGTAGATCTATCTCAATAAAACAATATAACCAAGTACGAGCACATAAAAGGATAATTCAAAACTCCTTACAGGAAATTCAAGATGTTCAGATCAAGTAACAACATCAAGGAGGTTTAAAAGTAGATTTCCTGCCATAATCAACCATTTTTGGGAAGCTGTGTACAAATGAGGCAGAGGCGTCAAAACAAACAACCACCCAAACCAGTAACGCCAGGTCTAGTTTAGGAAAACAAGTGGTATCTTGAACTGGAAATGTATTTTGTTTCTAAAGATGAGAAATAGTCCCCTGTGTTGCTTCAACAAAATGTAACATTCAAGCTGCCTGTCAGTGTAGTTAACAGTGAATTTTGACCAAGTGATTGACACAAGTGTTACAAGGATGAATATCTCCATCAAATTAGTGTATTCATCACACTGAAGTTTTGACGGATCTGATATTATTCTAAGTGACAATTTTTTTATAAAAATGAAAGCTACAGTGTGTTTTAAAGCATTTTTTCTTTTTTTTAGGTTGTCAGCTTTAAATCACTTTGTATGTAGGATGAACGAGGCTAATTTAGATCCACTAGACATCAAAATACAGGACTAAGTTGATGCAACAAGACTTTTGTGTTCTTCAGTTACTGTTGATTCAAAGCAAATCTCATCCTTTACCCAGCTTGCTGTCCAGCCCACCCTAGATCACAGAAGCAAGAATTTGAGCATTGTTCTTCTAAATATTATATTTTTTTTAATAGGATTTGGATGGAACAAATCTTTCCTTAAATCTTCCTCTGCTTAGTTCAATATTTCTGATGAAAGAAAGATTGGTTAACTGATGTCAAGCAAATATGGTAACTATACTGGTGAAACTGCCTTGATGGACACACAGCAGACCCTTGTCCTGGCTTCTAACAGACTCTGGTCATCCCTAATTTCCTTGAGTCCTAACAGAATCCAGGCAATTTTACTTACTGGGATGTTTATAAGCACTCTCCAAGTACCTGGAAATCAGCTCACGTAATTTTAAATATTTAACCCTAAAACTTGATGTAACTTGACTGTGATTAAGCTTCACCGCATTTCTTACAGCAAGGGAAAGGGAAAGGGAAAGGCTGGAGGTGGGTTAGGAAGTTTCTACAGAGAACAGATACAAGCAGATAAACCACTGATGGTACAGCTGTGCCAGATGTAGCAACACAAACAGAAGAGCAGAGGAACTCACCTGAGGAACCCCCAGCCTGACTTTGCCCAGCAGAAGCTGTAACACACAGTGTGTGGATTTTTGTTGTGGAAGCCTGGGGGAAAGAAAATTTTAAAAATCTGGTTGTCCTGTTGGATAGTTGGGTAAGGCTTTTCCTGCTCCACAGCTACACCCATCTTGGTGCCACGATGAGGTGCAAAAGCTAAAAGTGAAAGTTCGACTGTCAGTGAAGTGTAATGTTTTTATAGCAAGATTAAGACAAAGTCTCTTGTGTAGCAAAGCACCTGGTGCTTATGCACTCCTAGCTCCTGTCCTAGGCAAGAAAGCTTCTCTTTAGCCCTTGGTAGCTTCCACTGTTCCACCCAAACCCCGTGCTTGTGTGTTTAGGCTGATGTGCCCAGCGTTCAGCGGGGTTAAGGTGATGAGCAGATCCTTATTATAGAACTAACCTGCAAACCAAAGCCTGGACACTTGTGGCCCCGGCGCACAGCTGATAAGGATGTGAGCTAAGCACACTTTACTGAATTAGAGTCAGTAGCTGAACAGCCCCACACCTAATGGGACTGGCCAGCCCCTACAAAAACAGGCGTCACCCAACGTCCAGAGAAAACAGCTCCAGGTCTGCTACTTCTGCTGGGATAAAGCTACTCTGTTCCCAGCCTGGGTACGCCCGGAGGAGAATTCAACCTGCCTTCTAGGACACGTGAGCTACACCATTCAAGGGAGGATTTTTGTTTATTTGTTTCATTTACATCGATATAAATCTCTTTCAGTCAAAGAGTAACAAAAAGCTCCTGGAATTTCACAGTTTACAGCTGAACAGTGTATACACAGAAATCTGTTGCTGTAGGTTTATCAGAGGTGAAGCCTGAAGAGAGGTGCAGATGTACACCACAAAGCTGCTGTGCAGGACCTCAATGGCGTCACCGTCACTTTAGCAGAACAGACAGGGACATTTCTACAATATGCAGAGTGATACCCGTGCACAGATCTCCAGCCTCCTTGTCTGGCTAGTGCCACTCCTTTTACTGTACATTCATGATTTCTCCTTTATTTACATCACCCCCACCCCCATAAATGCATCGGCATAGATTTATTCCCTTACGTCCAGCTTACCTGAGTGAGGTGAGGCTTCAAGATTCTTCAAATGCTGAGACTTGAAAGGAGCACGAGGAGGAGGAAGCAGCTCTACTGGCGGGGGATGTTTCAGGTCTGAGGTTCTTCCCCTTACTCGGTATTTCCACCCTGTTCCAGCTCTGCTTAACAGCTTCTACATAAAGTCTGACAGCACGTTTGGTATTGTACATGCTTTATTAAAATGGAACTCGTATTTACAGTATCTGCAGAAACGATCCCTCCCGAGTCTTGCATTCAGACAGACACACACACAGACACACGCGCGCAGGCCCCTTCGCTCTACAGGGGTGTGAAGGCTACGCTCCCAAAAGTTAGGCAGCTTCTGGAAGAGGAGGAAGGGTGACTTTTTTTGTGTCATTACTTAAAAAGAAGCATGGGAGTATGCATTTGGCCATCACAATGCTAATTTAAGTATATGTAGTATTAACATATGGCAGTAACACTGAGTATTCCTCTTTTACATTCTATACACAGAATAACATCAAGGTTTTCCAGTCAACAGAACATTCTAACTTCAGTCTCAATGCTGCTTGTAGTGACTATGAAACCACGATTTTGGGGCTGTCCCTTAAAACAATTCAAGTCTATGTAAGCGAAATAAGGCACAATTAATATTTGATTTGATTTAGAGGATGGGAAAAGCGGGGGGGAGAGGCAGGCTTCAGATAATAGTTGTCGCAGAGGAAATGGTTTTACCCAATCCTTTTGAGAAAAGGATGAATTTTACCCCCATCCCAGTCTACACGGACTTCTCTTAGAGAACTGAAGTATTCTGCCAGGGCTACTAACGCCCACATACAAAACAAAATTGGAAATTCACATTTTAACACCAGTTTCAGTAGTCTAACCTACTGATGCTGATGTACATGAGTACGTCTTTCTTTAATGCTGAAGGAGAAGACACATATGAAACAAGATTCAAACCTTCCACCGAGCTTGAAGACTCGCGTCTTTTAGAGAGCTTGTGATATATACTGTGTGAAGACTTCAGCTTACTGATAAAAAGGAATAGCGTTTTTGCCTTTCAATCCCTGGCCCCTCTTCACTAACAAAGCCTAACCAGACATTACAAATAAACTGCAACAAAAAGTTTGGCAGCACGAATAATGTCTAGTATTCAAATCTTCATTTGTGAGTTTATTATTCTCCTTGTACAAAACCTGTTGAATGTTTTTCGCAGCAGATGAACTGTACCCAAAGATGCAGGACATTCTGTGATGGGGAATAAGAGGTTGCAGTTCCGAAGGCCCCTGACTTTGGTTGTTTACAAAGTTCATTCCTGTTTAGTGTGATCCTTGGTATCTTCCTCATCTGTGTATTCTGAAGGTTCTTCCCCTGGTTTTAGGAGTCTACCTACGTAGTCGTATTTTTCTGAAAAAGATTTACGATTCCATTACAACCAAGTACAATCAAGCTGCATTTGCTAGTTAGCCTGCACTGCTGCAAATTCACTTACACGCTCAGGTCCTTAACCTGATTCACTGAAATTGATGGCAACTTCTCAGCAAGCTCAGCCTCCTAAACCAATCTTTCTACCGCTGCTGCTCACTACTTTCTCTGAGTGTTTTATTTTAATTCTCCCGCAGGGAATCGGGCAAGCTTTATCAAACAATGGCTGAAAACGCTGCTGTTAAAAACCAGCAGAAATTCCCTCAGCCTGTTCCAATTTCAATTAATGTGAAACATGTCTCCACCCCCCTCCAGAGACATACTTCCGCACTTTTGAGAAATTATTTCAAGACAAATTTGTTCAACCCTTCATGCCAAAACAACTCTTAGTTCTAACCGTGACTCAATGGTAGCTGAAGCCAACAACCTGTGTGCAGGAATTCCAACAGCTAAGCTACACTGAGACTCCAGAGTGAAATTCTGTGCTGAAGAGCTGAGAAGAAAACTGCTTTCTTGTAAAACTAAAAGGCTGAAAAAGCTCTAATGGGATATAGTGGAATCCTCTCTATTGAAGAAAAGCCTGAAAATCCTGGTCTCATCCTAAGAAAGTTACATTGCATTATTAATGTTACTGTCAACATCTCTTTAAAAGCTGCCCCGATCCCAAATCAGTCATTTTTATGAAAAGCATTTCCTTAAGCTAAAGATGTGCTGCTTATTTGAGAATTTACCTTTAAATTGCATTTCCCACTCTCTTACACTTTCCATCTGTACAGCATTTAAGTCCGATAGGTCATCATATTCATCTCTGAGTGCATCTTTATCTAGACAGAAAGTTGCTAGTCCCCTGGAGGCATCTCTGCCAGCAAATATTCCATATGGACCCTCTGAAAACAAAAAGACAAAAGCGATACCTTCAAGCCTTTGTTTACGGTGACCAACCTCAGTCCTTTATAAAGTCTGCTGAAGCCACACGTTAAACTCCCGCAGTGACGGGAACAGCAGCAGTTTGAGCGCCACGGCTGTTCAACGTTCAACAGCACTGCAATTAAACCTGAAGTGTCACTAGGAGATAGAGTCTGCTGAGAGAAGCAGAAGCAGGAAAATAGCTTTCAAGGGATATCTGGAAAAATCCCTGTCATTTGATGCAAGTCAGTTGATGTAAATTCCAAAGGGACTGGAAGCTGGAATTCAAAAGAAATGCACTTCTGTTAAGCAAAACATAGAATATTTACAAGTCAGGCACAAACAGAAGCAAACTGCACACACATCTTAATTAGAAATCCATCAAATTTTATCAATAAATAAAATTTAAAATCTAAAAGTCCTTATTAACAATTTCACTTCGCTTACAGAACCACCACAACTGTCCGCATAAGTGGCAGACTGTGTGTCTTTTGACACATTTCTTATTTTTGTGAAAATAACCTCATTTATTTTGGGCAGCAGATCACCCATATACCTATCCTGTATTGTTCTTGAAAACCACACAAATCTTCCTGTTAAGAATGTAAAGCAACTACTTCTTTTGTGCTTTTTGACGGATGCCCAAGCAGCACCAATACACTCATAATTTCAGCAATGACTGTCAAATAAATATTATTACAAGGGAACTGGATGATTTTCAAGCCAACAACTTCCAGGGCAAGGTTGGTAACTGGCTTGCCCAAATTTTAATTCATCTAGAGAACTTCCACCGTATTGTTACCTTGGATTTTTTTTGACCGAAACCCAATTACCTTAATTCAGTTCAGTTAAAAAACAAAACACTTGAAAATTTTCTTAAATTTTTCTGCATTACCTGCAGCAGCTAAGCAGCAGGGAAATGCCCGAGGTATTATAGAGTGGCCACAACTTGAAGATAAACAGGCCAGAACCCTTCTCTGGCTTACCTCTCGGAAGACGAGGCAGGAGAAAAGGCAGCACCCATGGGCAAGAATGAACACAAGCAAGTGGCAACACACTGTCCTTCACCCCCTCTACTGCCTGCTGTAGCACCTCAGAGCTCTTCTGCACCAGGACGAGCCAGAGGAAATCATTCCGAGAGGCTGGTTTCCTCCCAGGCCGCTTGCTCCAGCCACCACAACCTATCTGCTCCTGCCGGGCACTGGCTTCAGGGTTGAGACAGAGGCTGAAAGCAGCAGGAAGAACTCCCGAGGCAGGGAACCTGAGCACCATATGGATTAGAAGAAACTACGTCCTCACCAGAACTGGTGTCGTCTCTCCACCCCAGAGTGCCTGGCACTGTAAGCTGCTTACAGTAAAACCTGAGAACAGAAGGGTGTCCTGCGTGCCAAAGACAATTCTCCCGTCTCTCTGGAAGTAAACCAACTGATTTAGAGGCAAAATTTCACAAGAAGTACACATCAGAGAAAGAACTATCAACTGGAAGCTTGCACTGTACAAATCTGGCCGTAAGAGACAACTGTAATCATTAAGAGCATATTTATGCTCATTGTTTCAGATTTTTAGCTGGCATTCACAGTAAGGTTTGCTCTGGGATCAGAGACTACTCAAGACATTCATGCTACTTAAGAGAAACAAAATCAAGACGACTCGTGAACTCTATTTTTCCTATTTGTATCCTGATTTAGATGTTTATTTGAGAAACAAGATTCAGATATGCCAAGATATGTAATCTACTCATTTTGCATGGTCAGTCACCTCCCATGGAACCAGGTACGAGGCCATAATTTGCAACATAACATAGGGCTTCTTCAAACTAAAAAGTCTTGCTTCCCTCCAAAACAGCTGTCATTCAAGTGATGTAGGTTTTGATGTTCTGAATGAAGACCACAGGAGCTATAAAGAGCTCTTACAAAGACCACACACAATCAGTAAATCCTTAAGAGCCAATATAAATTGCTATTTAACCTCCCCACCAACAATATTTTGTCCCCAGTTTTTCCTTTCTCTGAACTGTTTAAAACAAGCATTTCCATAAACCCTATTAGTTATTTGCATAATGTGTTTTCAAAATTCTGGCTGGAGTTAGAGAAGCACAACTGTTCCCCTTTCCTTCTACCTTAGTGGTTTATGGAGTTTTACAGCCCCTGCCGAGATGCTGCCTCTTGGTCCACCAGCTTGATTCCAATTATTTCAATTAAAAAGCAAATTACATTCTATTTATCAGTATCAAGCCCTGAACGCTCTTACATTTCAATAACACACTTAGATGAAAGCATGAATGCTTTGAGAATATAACAGTTTGCATTAAGTATAATGGATGCAAAATTGCTGTAAATATATTGTAATGTCAGATGCTATTATACCAGTATTTTTTTTCTTTTCTAAAATTTAATTTAAACATTAATGTTACAGCATTTTTACCTCTACAGAAGTATTCAGAAGCCACAGAGAAACCAATCCAGCCACTCAAAAGAATGCTAATTAGTAAAAAGCACCCGTTAGACTCAGCAGACAGCATCTCAAATCCCAGCTCTGCAAGTCTAACTTAGAAATGTGCCGCATTCTATAATCCTTTACTAAACAGTAAATATTAAATTATGATTATTTAAAAAAAAAATAAAGTTCAAGCCTGGCTTCACCTGAACTGCAGGGCTGCTAATGCAGAATTTCAGAAATCTCAGTGTGAGCAGTCTATTTCAAGATTTAAAGCTTCCATCCAGATTCTTTTACACAGTATTTTATATTAATATAGAATATACAGATCCGGGGTTTTGCTATAAGCCTTGGTCTATTCTTCACTTTTATATAAACACTGGTGCAACAGTTTTAAAAAGGTATTTTGCATATCAGATGATGTTGTGCTTGGAGAAGCATCCAGAACGGTGCCAACACAGAGAACCCTGGGTAAAAAAAAATTTGCTGCAAGAACATGATTCTGAGGTAGAGACATTAGTGCAACCCTAGACATACTCCTCCCAGAGCTCTTTCATGACTGGATGCAATTTACTCTGCAAACCCTACCCGTAGTCCTTTCCTTTCCTTTTGTCTGCCTACCTATTTAGCCTGGCTCCTGTTCTAAATAATTGATTGCACCATGACATGCATACATAGAGAAGAGATTGCAGAAATAGATGCTATAGCATAGGTATGTAATCCAAACTGATTTTTCGAGACCATACGACAAAATTTCAGTGGTTTTCTTTTGCCGTACCCCCAAATTAGCTCTTTCATAGTCAAATAGATCTTTAACAAATTCTCCTCCCACTCCAATTTGGCATCTTGCAAGAAGAAAAGGTAAGTCTGGGAAGTGCCAAAGCCATTACAAGCCCTCTGCTGCCTCTTGGCCACACGGAGCTAGGGGCCTTACATGAAGGGAAACTGTTACTTGAAGAATGCTTTCCTTTCCATCTTTGCTTTCACACATTAAAACACTTCGTTTCAGAGCCTGTGTTTATTTTAGCACCCAGACCAAACAGCTATCAAGACTACATATTTGCCTACATATCTCCACACCTATACCACCATGTTTATACACTTTTTCCCCCTGTATAATTTTCCCATTTACCTTACAACTCTACCTTGTATAAAGTATGCCCTTCTCTAAGCTAGAATGCATGCAAAGCATTGCTGCCCACCACCTGGAGATCCTCTTTCTTTCAGAATCCAGTTAAAGATCTGTCCACCTTGATGAATTTGACATCTTGTTCCAGCCTGACATTCAGCTTTATTCCCAAGTGAACTGGATGGCCTGAGAACTGGCAAAATCAGTGAATCAGTGTCTCTTCAGCCAGTAAAAATACTTTTCCAATGCCTGCACTCAGGATTGCTGCATCTCCTAGCCCTGTTTTGGTTCTCAAAGGAAGATTTAATTTCTCCCTAAAACAACAGCAGGCAAGGAAAAATAAATCTAACATTAAAGCCCAAATTTAAAAATTCGAGATGGGAAGCTGTTTGAGCTGAAGTTTTATTTGGAAGCGCTGCTTCTAGTCACTTGCTCCAAAACAAGCTAAACTGATCTTGGAACTGCACGCATTTTAATTGTCAACTGGTTTGGCCAAAAATTCTCCCAGCTAAACCCACGCTGGTGTTCAACGTTTGTGTAGATATTCTTGGTTTATCAAAGAGGCTATCTGATCATTTCAGTTCTCTACTAGCTTTGCAGAACATCCCAAACTATTGCTCCAAGACTTGTAACCAAGGTGAACACTGTACACTGAACTTTGCATTGCTCCAACTTTGGGAGCACATCACAGATAGCTGCATGCAGACTTTATATCTAATGAAGTGATTTGTAATCATTCCCACAAGGCCCATACAAGTTCTTTGAAGAGGTCCAGAAATTCATGGACAACATTTCTTAAACTACAGACAAAAATAAAGACTAATCTCTCCTTTTATGTATGTAAGTTAAAGGAATAAAAAGAGACAGACCATGAAATTATTGACAGCTGCACTATTCTTTGTCTACCTTTTCCACTCCAAATCAAAGTAAATCTCCACTGTTTAAAATTTTCCATCTGAATCCTGGCATGTGTTTGTTCAGTGCTGCATCTTTTACAAGGGAATGAAAAAAGCTACAAATTAGTCAAAGCCGGTTTGAGATGCAGCTTGAATGCAGAAGCTTTCTAATAACATTTATCACTGGGAATTCAAGGTGACATAATTTTAACTTTATTGCTCCAGATTTACATGAAAAGAAAGATGAGTCAATTTGTCAAAGCTGCAATTTGTGTGGAAAGTAAGTGTTCTTAGGAGAGCGATCCACAAAGTCTACATGCTGAGATGAGAAGTGCTTAGAAAGAGAGGTCTAAACCTGACCTCTTACGCACAAGACCTGAGGGCCTTACTCTCTCCTCAGCTTGCTTCCTTTTTTAGTTCTTTGAAATAAAAAGCAAGAATCAATGACCCAATTTCAACTAAAGGGGCAGACAACCAGCACTGCTAGAAGAGCCTGCAGTAGAGCAGCCAGGAAATTCCTGGAAGACAGGAACTCCATACTTGAGGAGGACCTAAATCCCCCATCTCGTTTTAGTGAGAAGTGCTCTGTCCACTAGTTTATTTCATCACAAGGCAAGCAATGCTGTCCAGGTTTTTGATTAAATGAAAAAGACCTGCAACATACTGGATTTAGCATCTATATGTCATTAACACCAATGCCACTGTCACATCCTAATATATCTTGCTTTGAGCATACCTGCTTGATCAGGCCCCTCAAACCTCAGATGACTGGAACCTGAAGAGTTTTAAATAGGAACTAAGGATTTACACAGATCTTTTATCAAACACACAGTTCAAGTTTTAAGGAATATATTCAGGTTATTAAAAAATAAAATTAAAAAAAAAAAGAGAGCTGACAGACATAAAAAGCAGAAGCAGAGGAGGAGAGAGCGATGCATCTTTCTGCATAAAACCACTTTACTGGCCCCTGCTCCCTGTGAACAGGGGCTGAGGGTTTAGAGCAACCCCTCCATCCTGGCAGCAAGGGCATTACTCCCTTCAATGGGAAATATGGAAATAATCTGTCACCAATCTGCACGTATACACCTTTTTAGTTTTATTATTTCAATGTAAGAAAATATGGGAAATATGTAAGTAATCTGTCACCAATCTGCACATATACACCTTTTTAGTTTTATTATTTCTAGTAGGAACTTCTTTATCCAGAAATGCTGTTTCTTTGAGAAGCTGAGTCCCAGGGTGAGAGACACCTCCATGACAGAGACACCAAAGAGCTGACAAACATCAAAAACACAGCGAAGATACACACCTTACAGGAAGGACTTATTTCCCCCAAGCCTTATCCTCTGTACTTATCTGTAAACCCTTGGCCTGTTGTGTTCTTAAGATAAGGCCACCCTTAACAGAATTCTCCAGACACAACATACATGATGGATCCCTTCTCCAACACTTCGATCTAACCATACCCTTGTAAAGGATGTATCAAAAAGCATCAGTGCTATCTTTGAAATAGAGATGCAGTGGAGTTTACAGCACTCTATTCCAAAGGAAGTCTAACAGCATCAAGATTATTTTTACAGAGATGATGGGAAAAATTGACAGCTGTTTACTACAGATTTTTTCAATGTATTTAACATCAGACATCACAGTTCTTAACTGGATTTGTAACATGAAACAAAAGTAATTTTTCCCTCACGAAAAATAAACTATGATGGAAATTTTCTGTGGAAGGAGCTGCTACTACTACCCAGTCTTTTCCTCCTGGCAAACTGGAAAGCAGAAGTCTTCATGACACTTTGAAAGACAAGAGAGGGATGAGAATGACAGTGACAATGTATTGCAGCAAAGGGAAGTCAGGAAATGGATTTCTTTTAAGATCATGAAACATTAAGAACCAAGAAGTGACGTGGAACAGTTGGATACACTGGGCTGCATACAATCTTGCTTTGTCATGCTCAGAGCCATATATTTTTTGTACCTGTACAAAGTATTTGGTAAGTTAATCAAAACCTGTTTACAACATTATCTTGGCCTGCATATTTAAAAGCCAAATATTGAGATTCATCAACATTAATTCTTATTATGCCCTTCTTTTGATAATATACTACCAGGAATCTTGATACAATGAAACACGAAACTAAATGTTGCAATAAATGAAATAGTAAAAACTGTTTCCCATTATAAGGATATAAACCCAACACAGCATACAGTAAAGGTATTTGTCATCAGACTCTATGTCATGAGATGTGATTACAGATGGGGAAATCACCCTAAAACAGCTTCTGCAAAATTCTGGTTACATGATGTTTTTAATAGCATGCCTCTAATTGTTTACTTACTTTCTTTTAGAGTTTTCAGGTGATAAAGGAAAAGGTAATTAATTAAATTGAAAACCAAACAAAGCATTCAAGGACGCTTACTCATTTGGGCTCAAGCAGAGGTGGTATTTAATACAACTAAAAGTGAAGTGCTGAAACAAAGGGTATACTTGCAGGACAGAGAGCTGTCCCAGGAAGCAGCATTTTGGAAAGAACTTGGCACATAAAGTTTTAAATAAACAGTTCAATGTAAGCAAAGTGATTTTGGAGGCACAGGCAGTTAAATGTGTGATATAACCTTTTCTTGCTTTAGCTAAAATGCATTAGAGATAACAAAGATAAAACTGTAGAAGCTTAAAGAAGACAACATAAGAACCCCCCCTCCCCAGAATTGGAAAACATTTCCATTAAACATTCAAGAAACTAAAGTTTTCATTCATGGCTGTTTGAAAGGATGACTTCAACAGTCCATCAATTTTTAAAAATATCTTAACTGTAACCCTGTAAAGGGTTCTTCAATGCAACAAACCAAAGTATAACAGTGGATGAAAACTTAAAACCAGGAGACCTTCTAAAAAAATCAGCAGCCTGGTTGGATTTTTAATGGAATCTCAACTGCTAGACAAAAATCTAGACTAGATGACAATTCTGTGTATTTTTAGCCGCCTTCTATAAGTAGAAAAATAAGGAATGTCTTTGCATCCAAGCCTCACTGAGAGAAAAAAAAAAAAAAAAACAGACCTTAATTTCAAGACATCAGAAGCCTTCTGAGACAGACACGTTACTCAACGTTAACCCAGCAGTCAAGACAAACTTAAGACTTGATAGTGAGCCCTCAACCAATGCTTTTTGACACCTCCAAAGCTGAAGGACTATTTCACATCAGTACCTCAAAATCACAGTCCAAGCCTACAATGTCAGCAAAGCCAGTGCCCCTCAACTGTTTCCTCTGTTAAATAAAATTTGGCCACGGATTTGTCAGCATGCTTTGCACTTCTCCTGCTGTACTCCAGCTTCGAGGCATAAAATTACCAAGAGAACTGCTACAGACATCTGGCTGCTCTGACTGAAGTCTTTCTGAAAAGGTCTCAACCAGCTGTAGCAGACTTTTCCACTTAACTCTCCTCAGATCAGTTAAGGCCCTCAAACTATCTACTAGTCTTTTTTTCTTTTCAGCCACAAAACCGTTGCAAGAAAATATTCCCCAACATGCATCTGTACAGAGAAGCCACATCAGCAGAATTCAAAAATCAACGCGTTTGACATGTTGAAAGCACACAGCTAATGATGCACAGGTTGAGCATCACTACCCTAATGTGCATGGTCCCAAGTAACAGAGATGTGGTAGACAAAGATGACAGCAGTTCTGTTATAAAAAGGCAATCTTTCACCACAGGGGAGAAAAAAAAAAAAAAAAGCCTTTTTTCCTCTTCACAAAAAGCTGGAAGCACTGCTTTAGGGAAACCAGTTATCAGAAAAGCAGACTGTTGTCCTAGAACTTCAAGCTTTACCTTCCTCACAACAATAGGCCTCCAGAGGTTGACAGTGTGATGGTATCTACAGCAGAGTCTAAAATTTAACTTATGTTTGATACACAAACCATAAGCGGATGCTTAAATCATGGTTCAGTGTTATTTCGTGAAGTAATTTATAAAACTGGTGTTTTAAGTTTCATCTAGTATATGTATTACCTACATTTCAGACCATAGATCTCAGTTTAAAAACCCCTGAAGTGAGAAAGACAAAAGAAGTAGCCTGATTAAGTGCCATCAAAGCTGCAGCATACCAGCCTGCATTTTCTCAGCTTTACTGGTCAATAAACAGCAGAAGGAATAGCAAGGTAGTTTAGACTGCATTGTTAACCTTTACAGTACCTAGTCAGGAAAACATTTTGTTTCAATTATGGCAGTTTCAATTTCTGCAACTGGCATCACAAACTTTGAGGGTAAGAGTTACAAAACACTATCCCAGTTCAACAGTAAAACAGCTTGTCACTTTCCTGGTAAGAATCAAAGACTTGTAACATGCCAATTCATATTTTTCTTTTCCTAACCTAAGATTATTAAGTAATAATAATAATTACTGAACTTAACTGTTTCCTGGGGGGAATCCTCTTTCTCCTCCATCCCTCATACAAAAACACGTGCCATATGAAAACTCCTGCACAATTTGATTAGATCAAGTTTTCTAAACCACCATTGTTTAAGGAAGAAAATTATCAACAGTCATAACCCTCATTTCCTTTGGCCTCAGATGCGAATACGGTGTTCATCATTAAGTTTATCCACCTCATTATTAAGAACACTGTTTATTATGAGAAAATATGCTTCGGTTTCACAATCTACAATGTGAATATGGAAACACAACACTTACTTTGAAGCACGCTTTTCTGAACCTTTTAGATATACATTTCGTCTCCAAAGAAATGTATTGAATGTCTTTCTATTTAAGAGATTGGGTTGATTTCTGCACTCTTCTCAACAGTAGCAACATATCAGTCTCCAAGCTGTCCCTGCTTGCCCCTATCTCGATTAAAATTCATTCTCAGCACGCCATTTGCATTTAAATAAGCAACTAGATGTTTTTTGCTTTCCTGAACTGCCAGAGCTAGAATGAAGGAAGCATTGCTCAGTTGCACTTGGGAAACCTACTAGAAAAGACAGAAGAAAAAATAAATAAATAAAATTAAACATTGCACATCCAAATCTAGGCAACTGGAAGCCATAGCACAACTCAGACCCGTTTTGCATCACCTATTTAAAACCACCGTTAGGGCCCCCGCCGACCTGGCCGAGTGAGGGGTCGCGGTTTGCAGGGTTGTCTCCCATCTGACACCCACCACGGGTCAGCCTACAGCTCTATCAGGCGTGGGGACAGCGAGCACGGGGCTGGTGGCCCGAGATAAACCCAGGGGCCCGAGCGAGGCGACCGGCGCTGAAAGGCAGCAAAGCCTCCCGGAATCCCCCCTCACCGCCCCGGTGGGGCTAACGCCCGGGCGCCCTCAAGCCCGGAGCCCCCCCGGCGGCAGGGCACGCCCGCCGCCGCCGATCCCCGCCGTCTCTCCCCAGCGCCGCCCCCGCCTCCCGCCAGCGCCGCCGGGAGGGCGGCCTCGGGACCCCTCCCCGGCCCCGGCGTCTCACCGGGCCCGTAGAACTTGCTGCCTTTGGTCACGTCGAAGACTTTGCCGTTGACAGCCAGGAGGATGCGGGGGTTGCGGGTCCCGTCGAACTCGCGCAGCTGCTCCAGGGAGAAATCCCGCCGCTTCATCCGCGGCAGAGAGGCGGCCTGGCTCTGCCGGGCCGCGCCCCCCGGCCCGCTCCGCGTCCCCCAGCGCAGGTACAGCCGGTAGGCCGCCAGCAACCCCAGCGCCAGCAGCCCCACGACCAGCAGCATCCCGCCGCCCAACAGCGACTCGCCCCCGCCCCCTCGCCCGCTGCCGTTCCCCTCAGTCCTCAGCCTCCCGTCCCCATCGTCCGCCATCACTGCCAGGCCGACGCCTGCCCGCCCAACGGCTCCGCCCAGCTCGCGCCCAGCGCCGCGCCGCCGCGCACCGCCCCTCGCCCGCTTCCCATTGGCCAGCAGGCGAAGCGGCACCGCCCCCGGCGAATGGGGTGCGGCCACGCCCCGGCAGCCCAACGGGCACCGCTGCTCGCGAGAGGCACCGCCGCCGTCAGCGCGCTTGCGTGGCCCTCCCACTCCTCCTCCCCCCCCCTTCCAGCGCGTGTGCAGGTGGCGTTGGCGGGAGCGTGAGGGGGCAGAAAGGGCGGGGGGGAAGGAACTCCCTCAGCCGCCGCCTCAGGGGAGTGAGCGGGCACTGCCGTCCGCCGCAGTCCGCACCGCAGGCGGTGTGGTGGCGTAGAGCGCTGGGAGCCTCCTTGGGGCGTTAAAACCCGTTATCGCGCCGCTGGGAAAAGGGTCGACGTCCCAGCGGTGGGGCAGCCCGCGTTGTGCAGCGCCCTTTCGGCGGCTGCCGAGTCGAGCGGCGCGTCTGGCCGGAGCTGTGGGGCGGAAGGTGGCTCTGCTGACCGCTTGAGCGAAGGCGGGCGTGCCCGCCCCTGAGGTGACACAGCAGCCAGTCTTGGAGGGAAACCTTGGAGGTAGCTCAAGGGACTGCTTGGTGTGCTTAGGGTAAATATGCCCTTCCTATTTTCCTGTCAGAGAAAGGGATGTTTATTACCAGTAGGCTGATCCGCTAGAATTACGCCTTGTGCGGTGAAATGTAGCAAGTGGCAGCCCATAGATGGCTTTAGTCTATCATGTTAAGTACAACCCATTTCCAAGAGCGAGTTTGCTCAGTTATGTGAGGAGAAAAACCTTTTGTTTTCAAGAAGAGAGTGGATTCAGCTCAGTAGGATGACACATCTACAGAAAAGACAAAAGACCTGGGCTGAATTTAGCTCTTCTGTTCCTCTCATCTCGTGAAGGTGTTCCCAAGCAAAACTGACAAAAATTGACTTGTCTCATCAGATGGTACTGAAGAGCCACTCACAAATGTGTAACTGTGTCTAGGAATGTAAGCCTAGCTTAGCAGCCCTCTCCGGAGTTAGAATGCAATACAAGAAGTACTTTTGCACTTGAGAAATGTTCCACATAACTCTGTGGTGCTGAAGCATCTCTGCCTGATAGCATCAGCCTTAAGAGTAATTCACAATTAGGTCACTCAGTCACAAAAGTGGGAAAACTCAGCTATTTTAACAAAAGCCTTTTTCACAAAGGCTGGTAGACAGTACAAGAGACTCAACCCAGTGGAAAATATCATTAATGATAGCATTTACATAAAGCTCTGGATTTTCAACACCTTGTGTAATGCTTAGGTGTTTAATCTTCTGCTCCCTGAGACAGTTTGGTAATGACTACCTCTATGAGGAAACGTGATTAAATTCTTGCCAGTTAAAGACCTGCAATTAAAATACTACTACTATTCCTCTTAATCAAGCAGGCACTATTTAACATATGTGTAAATAAACTCTATTTAGAAAGTCCTTTTATCTCAGCAAGTCACAGCTTGATTGTGGTTAACAATCTTTATCAGAGAGTCATAATATGTTTGGATTGTTTGGGCACAGCTACGGTACAGGTCAGAGAAAGGATGAAGTTGCACTCTTACCTCCAGATTTCCTTCCCGTGTGAGTTTAGCTGAGGTTTTCCACAACCTCAACTTTCCATTTTACTACGTCCTCTTAACTTCCTTTTTATTTTTAAAATCAGGTTCAGGAAACAAAAAACAAGTAGTAAGGGATATGAGGTACTTTTACTCAACTGCCTACCGAGATCTTATCTCTAAATTTATACAGACTGCCAAGATTATCCCAGACATTTTTTTGACAGCACATGGTTTCCCACTGCGCAAATGTGGTGTTCTGCTATATTCTGGAAGGAATTCTTTCAGAAATCAGCATGGCTGCTGTAAGCATTCTAGCCTCCATTTGTCTGGCTGCCCACTTAAGAGATTATATTGCTACCTGGCCTTGTCTAGAATACCTCAATCTATTTCTGTGAGCAGAAATATTTATTTCTTGGAGCTAGTGCAACAAAATGGTGGCTATTTTTGATCCCCAGATAAGAGGCGAAAACCAAGAGGAGTTCCAGGAACCTGCCCTGAGGAAATGAAAGTTTAGAAGACGTCTACTTGAAAGAATTTAAGCGCTAGGAAACAGACAAATACATTAGAAATAATATAATGCAAATACTAAATATACTAAGTGTACTTGGATTAGAACATCATTAGATGTAGCTGCATCCACCTTCAGTACCGGAACACCATTGTTAGAAGACAGACACTCGAGATCTCCTAGCTCAAATAAGACAAGGGAATATCTTTTTGTCTTAGGGCAGACTAGTTGCAACTTCAGTCAAATTTTGTTACCCTGCTGTTTGTTTTACCTGCCAGAGAAGTGCCAGGAAAAAAAAAAATCCAGTTTCTCCACTATGACTTATTCAAGTGTTTCTTCCTTGCCTGTCTTTGGTTTGCCAAGACAAAAAGCCTATCCCCGTAAAGTTAAAAAGTCTATGTTCTATAAAGCTATGACTGCTAAAGGCACCCCAAAAACCTCTTAGCATTACTGTGTCACTTCCACTATTCTTTCTTGGTGCTTCTTTTAGTGTGAACAAATCTTATTTGATCTAATTGATTGTCATTAGATCTTGAACCATGACTGTGGAGACCGCATACTGTTAATGTATATAATTGTGTCAGTGGAGTAATTACAGCAATATGAGAAGAGAGAAAGGAAAATCAAATCATCTGGGTTACCCATTAAAAATATATCAGAATTTTCCAAATTCTGAAATTAATGCAAAGCTAATTCATTTGTACAGAATTGATCTGAAGAGGAAACAAAATGGTAATTCTTGCATATCATAGTTTCCTATAAAGAGCTTTTACAGTAAGCCCCCCAAAACATTTGTGAAAGAATATTACCAAGTTTCTAATTAGTTACGTTGTAGCTTTTGTTAGTAGTTATTGAAGTAAGTAAGTAAGTTATTTAACTTAAGTAGTTATTTAATTTTATATTTACCTAACAAAATGTGAAGAATACTTAGAAAATGAATAATTTATCACTATATTCAATTGCAATCTCATCTACTGTTACTTGTTTATCCTCTAGTTCTTGGAGGTTAATAGCCATTAACTTTCATAGCAGTCTCTCTGCCATGTCTGACGTGATTTGTGCTAGCAACAAGGGTCAAACAGGAGTGTCACAACTGGGAGCACAACTTTACAAACAGAAGCTGAACTCTACTACAAGCCACTATCGTGGCTGAAGTTCATTTTCCATTGATTTTGAAACTGAAGAAACATCTCTTACCATACCAAGACAGGCTATGTTCAGGACAGGTTAGGAGGTGAACTGTGTGTGAAGGAATGTAGGGATGTCTCAGTAAATTTGGAATAACAGAACAATCAATCAGCTTCATTGATTTTGGATATTTTTAAACCTAGCTTAATGTATGGGATGCACTGATGATTTTGTTTTAAGCTGATACAGCTGGTAAATGCTTACTGTTGAGGTCAATGCAATGTTTGATGTCTTATTTCAAAATAGTATCTGCTTACCTTCCCTAACAGGTCTTTTTTTTGTATTTATTTTAAGTGCTACATGTAGACCTATCTAAATTTTTTTAATATTAATGTCACAGGGTCTTTTAATGCATAAAATTTATGCATTAAAATTATTCAGAAATGTATTTGAAAAATTTGCAAATGTAGTATGAATAATATAGTGAAATTCCTATCAACCCACTGTGCTGGTTTTGACTAGGACAGGGATAACGTACCTCATGGTTGCTGGTATGGGGCTCAGCTTTTCATTGGTATAAAGTCCACTGTTATTTCTTAGTCTTTGTGAATGGTGTGGTGTCTGAAGTGCCTGGTCATAATATTATAGAAATAGATCTCTAACATTGTTCCTCCATTATAAAGTTACTCTGTCTAATGCTGTGCTTCACAGAGAAGTCTCTGTAGTCCAGGCTGGAACCAGCAGAAACCTGTGAGCACCAGTCACAGATGAGTAACTCGTGGTGCCTTGCTACAGAGCTAGGGGCAGGTCTGCTGCACCTGGAGCTCAGCTTGGTGTGGGAGCTGAGAGCAGCTTTCCTTCAGAGGTGGAAAGAAAGCTCAGGTTACTCTGCCTTTCAGCTCTTGCTCCCCAGTGGCTCTGGCATTTATTATTCCAAATCTGGTCAGGTAAATGACTGACTTGTATACTAGAGATGCATTTTCAAAAACCATGTACCAATGCACCGGCGAAGGCAGGTTTTTAACAAAATAACTTATTTGGGATATTTGCAACTGCAATAATCAGGCTGCAGCGAAACAGCAGAGAAAGTACCCAGGCAGGCCTTTGGGCATAGCCACGTGTAGGAAAGAGGGTATATTCTTGCTTTAGCATTGGGAGGGTATGGCACTATAGATAATAGTGTATGTAAATACAGAACTAAAGTCAGAAAATAATTTGAACTCCTTAATGCAACTGCAGATAGTTTCAGTGTTGCCATTCTTCCACCTCGGTTCTCAGCCGCACGGGTATGACCTTTTGCATAGTGGGCAACGTTGTCCTCTGTGTATCTTACTATTCCTCTGGCAAACCAGGTGCTTAAGTAACTAGGTTATGTTTATCTGTGCAGTGATAAATGAATTCCTATTTCCATGAATAGGAAACACCACTAACATAGGCATTTTTCATTTAGTTTTAAACAACGCTGCTATCTGCGAGTTAAAGATCACAAACACAAGTAGACTACGAACTAGTGGCATCCCTCCTGTACTACATTCTTGTATCTCTTTGCCCTGCTTCCCTGCCTTTCCATCTCAGTTCCACTAAGTCTTTGAGGCATTTTTTATTCTATTGAGTCTTGAATCACAATTTTTTTAACGGTCTACTCCAGGCTACTGCTGAGAGAGACAGCTAATGAACCCCCGTTTTGACAAGGCCATGATGCTTGGTAGCTGACCACGGAAGCAGACCTGTGTTTGAGAAGTAGTGGTGGGGAATAGATTCCACACCCCAGTTTTGAGTTCATTTCAGAAGCGGTTGCTAGCTATCCTAGGAGATTGCAGCAATGAATTCCCAGGTGCACCTGCAGGATCAAAGTGAAGGAACCGATTTTTCAAGCTAATATACATTTTTTAGCAATATCTGTTACTGTGTTGGTTTTTCTAGAGAGATTGGCTTCTATTAAGGGCAAAAGCCATTTAAGCAGCTGATGCAGGAGTTTATTGCCTCTCTTCTATCCCAAAGTCCACATCATTGTTGAGGGGGGAAAATGGCAAATACACAACTGAGAGTAAATGTGTCGTAGTAGTGACCTAATGATTTTAAATAGGCAGACATGACCATTCACACAATTAGATGCCTTTTCTTTAGTGTGTTGTCATAATCCGTATAACTACATAATTCTCATATAATGGGAAACTGAGATAGAGTTAAGTCATAACTTAGGCTGCTGATAATAGACCTCTTTACTAGAAAAAATGTGTCAGGGTTCAAAGTCACCAAAAGTCAGTCTGTCTTTGTAAGTTTCTTTTTTTTTTTTTTGAGGGCAGTATGTGAAAGCTGTGCACACATGCACAGCTCCTGTTCTTTGGCAAACATTCATAGTGAGGAGTAAATTGCTGAAGTCCTGTGTGGCAAAGTCCATGTTTTTCAGCTTTTGCCCTCTCTTTTTCTATTTTTTTCTATTTTTGATGAGGAAAGGGGAGGAAGTTGCAGAATACAGACAGGCTATACTTACCAGGTATCAGCAATTACATCAGCAACTCAGCAGCAGCCTTTGCCCCTTTCTAATAAATAGTGCTTCCAAACTTATGCAGCCAGAATTTCGGTCAATTTGTTAAATTAATAAGGGGAAATGTTCATCATCAATGTCACATCTGTTATTAACACACGTTCACTGATATATGGTATTGTCACCAGAGTCTGCAAGATCTTTTCATTGTCCGAAGAAAATCCTCTTCTGGAACAGAATATCTTCTCCTTGCTTAGAAAGACAGCATAGCCATTGTGTTAAAATTTGTAAAGAGGAGCCTTTTTCACAAAGAAGCTCAGCAAAATTTTTCTTTTGAATTTCTGATTAATTAATTATCTTTAATTTTGCAGGTACTCTGAGTATGGAAGGGCCACGAACGAGACTGAGCAAAGCCATTGCTGCAAATTGCAGAGGAGTGTGTCTCATTCCCAGTGACTTCACTGTGGGGATGCAAAAGAGGAACACCCCATTCCAAGACTTGCTGCAGGTACAACAGGAATAAGGGACAAGAAACCTCAACACATTAATGGCATGAGAAAAAAATGAGGAAAGAAGGCACTTGTTAGAAGGATAATGAATAGTTATATTTTATAGGGAACATTTTAATGAAGGGTAATATTAACTAGTTGTCTCATTCCAATTAATCTTTTATTTATAAATTATAACGATGTGAACCCTACTGCCAGAAAAAGAGAAAGCACCAAACAAAACAAAATGCTGTGTAAGCAAAACACACCAAACATATGGTAGATGATGTTAACATCACTCAGCCACGGTGACTGATGTTAGCTCCACTGAGATGACAGAACTGCTCCGTCACATGGTTGCCACTGTATCACATGGACAGGATCATGCCTGCCAAGCTAGCCTGTGCTACCAAGGAGAGGGAGGTTGAGTGGGAAGGGACTGAAATCTTTTAAAGCTCACTCTACTGTTAAATACATATTTTCCTCAATGCAATGCATTCCTGGAAAATTTTTAGATACTGTAGCAACAAGAGAGTTACACTAGAACACCTTGCAAATCTTTCATTATTAGAACTTTTGAACGTAAGTGTATAATGCTAACAAATCAAAACAGGAACTCTTGATCTGTGTTTGCAGGTCACCTAGCAGGGGTGTGTACAACTAAATAAAACACAAGACACTGGAAAAACAGGCTTAGTGTGTATGTATCCATGTTTTATCTCTTTGCACCCCTATCTCTTCATTTTTAATAATCACCAGGCCTAGGTTGAATCTAAATGGAAAAACACTATTCCAAAGAAGCAATACAATATTATAATTATATAATCAGTATGTTAAAATTGGAAGCTCGAGGAGCATTAGGCAGAAATAGCCTGGAGGGAGTCAGAGACAGGGTCTGTCTTTAGCACAGAGAAGGACTTGGGAACATTCCAATCGAACATCTGTGTTCGATGCAGTCTTGTAGAAGTGGTCTTTAGAGGCTAAACTCTTCCTCCACTGGTAACTGCAACCATGTACTTCTAGTAGTTTGTGCTGAACAGGGATTTAGCTACCCAGGCAGTGCAAGATGCACATGTGCACATGAGAAATCGGGCACAGCATAACGTTTGTGCAGGACTACTTCCCGTCAAAAATTGGAGTAGGCTGTTTTCTCTGTTCCAGTGCTGTTAGTGGCTGCGGAGAGGTGAAAAATAACACAAACACATCTACGTTGCACATGAATATATCTCCAGTGGTGCAGATACATTGCCAATCCAACACCTGTTTTTACAGAGGAGTGTTATGGCCTCTTTTGCCTTGAGAAAATTAATTTCTCATTAGACCATAAAGGTACAAAATCATGCATGCCCATGTTAGGAAAGTCATTTGTACTGTCTGGAGATCATGTTTGTCCCTATTTGGAGAACCATTATACTACGATAAACTCACTCAATGCAAGTATTTGTCAGGGAGATTTCAAATAAACCTGTACTCTTTATTTGTGCCCATAATAAAGTAATTAAAAATCAATTAATATGGAGAAAATATGAAGCAATATAAGGCTATGCCTCTGCATTAAGTAATATAAAAATCTGTGCATGCCGGGTTTCCTGGCAGTAAAAACTTGATCTGTATTGGCGTGAGCACACAACTGCATTTTTATCGAATCAGCCAGAGCATATGTTACAGTGTTTATTCAGATTTTATGCCAGCTTTCTGTCAGTTCAGGAGGATAAATTATGCCTGATCCAGCATAAAGTTAGAGTGGTACAAACAGACAATATCTCATCTGATAGCAACTCTCCTGGGACAAAATTATTTCTTCAAGCTATTTACTGTCTCACAGAATGATAGCTTACCACCCTAATATGCTGTAAACCCTACACAGTCCTTAGACAAATCTTTTTCAAGCCAGAGCATGTCTATATCTGATTAGCTGTAAATAGACTGACAATTTTTTCCTCAGAGGGAAAGGAGACTCACAAATTCAAATTATATTTTACACCTTAGGCAAATACAGAAGTGTTTCAAAATATGACTTGTATAGAAATCTCAAGTGTACTCATGTATACATGTAAATAATGAGATGTGAAAAAATGAGCTGTAATGATAATTAGGAACATAATTCTTGAAATTATGGGGTTAGGTTTGGGCCCATATTATGGAAGAGAAAGGATTTGATTTTGTGCTTCCCTTTATGTTTGATCTTTTAAATATACAGCCTCTGTGTAATATTATGGATCCCTGGCATTTCATTCTGAAGATGAATTGTCATGACACTAGTTACTGGAGGTGAAGACAATAAACATGAACATTACAGCGTGAACCACATGATTTTTGAAATTTCCCAAGTTGAAGGGCCAAATCTGTCAGTAGGGGCATACAGGTTTTACTAACTTTGATATAAAATTGGTTGAGTATATTTAAAATTTTTTTTAGAATTTTGTTAATTGCCATTTAAATTCCATTGGAATTTATGAATTTACTTTTGTCACTGCAGTATTCTCTGTCTTTGGCCGGGATTGGAACTGACTGTAATTCAGTATTCAGTGGCGATACTGCTTAACATCATTCAGGCAAAACTGGCTACTCATTTCTGCACCTGTGCTGCAGTCTTTGCTAGGCTAGCACAGCAATTTTTGGGGGGTACATAGTGGACTGAATCAGCTCATGGAACTAATTTAACTGAAGAACAGCAGGGATTATGAAAGTTGGCACTGCCACTGATATTTTTTTCTCATCCAAACTACATAGTGTACAAAACCAAATGGAGCTGGGAACCTGACAGCAGACCTGGCAAAGGGTGGAGTAGGATAAACTGAAAGAAGGATTATTCCTGACAATCTCAAGGTAAGACACACCTGTATCTTCATTCCAGGGAGTAATTTATAGTAGAAAAAAGTATCCTGAAGTAGATGCAGGCATATAAATGCAGAAATACTTTTGAAAAGTACAGCATGTACTGGGGCCTCTAAGTCAGCTTTGTTCTTGTATGACTACATCCATACTGATTATGCTGGTATAACAATGTTAATGAAAATGTTCTCCTAACTGACAGAGTTATGCTAATACAACTTTTACAGGTACATGACCCCTAAAAATTGGAAGATTCAATAAATAGCATACCTATCTAATGTAAACATCACATACAAAAAATTCAGCAAGAATTCATAGAATCAAGATTTATAGAATGGTTTGGATTGGAAGGGACCTTAAAGACCATCGAGTTCCAATTCCCCTGCTACAGGCAGGCACACCTCCCACTAAACCAGGATGCTCAAGTCTCCATCCAGTCTGGCCTTGAACACCTCCAGGGATGGGGCACCCACAGCTTCCCTGAGCAACCTGTTCCAGTGTCTCTGGAAGTCACCTAGGAGTCACCATAGAAGAGTTTGTGAAGAACCATTGCTCTTATCTTTGTAAGATATTGGTGTAAATATGATGTTGCTTAACTCTATTTAAGTTACTACCATCCTTACATGCTCCCAATGACAGTTTCTTTCACATTAGTAAGGCAGGAAGCCACAAACTTTTCCCCCACTTTCATTCAAAGTTCCCTCTTCAGCCATCTAGGCAACTGCCAGTTCTTAACACATGCTTAAAATGACTGGTGACTTGTAAGAGCCAGGTCATTTGCTGGTAGTTTCTGCAGTGAACTAGCCACCATTCTTTACACTCCCACACCAATCATATCAGCCTCCAGAGAACATGCCTTATCATCAAAATATGTACGAGTAAGAACATTTTAATTACACAAGAAATAATTCATCATTATACACCAATGTCTATAAAACCTTACCAATGCATTTTTTAAATCAGTAAAATCCTAATTAACCTTTTTCAAATCTGAATCTTTAAAAAACAAATCCCTTACATTGCAACAGTAAGGCAAAATGCACAGAAACATTTTACACAACACAATTTATAATTATATACGATTATTATAATTGCTATGCTGTTAACTCCCAGTGTGTTTAAATCTCATTGCCCAGCAATGATAATGGCACATGTAATTTAGGATTTGCCCACATGATAGAAAAAGAAATTCCCCAAACCAAAAAATGCTTGGAAAGGCTCTAATGCAAGAATTTCTGGTTTCCTGAGTAGGTCTATAAGGCCTTCCAGCATTACAGAAAATTAGTATAATAATGTTCTTGTAAATAGCATTATTTTTTTTTCCTTTTTGGCAACATATATCAAGCCTTTATACCTATGCCAAAGCTTTAGCCCCCAAAATGAATTGCATTTAGTTAAGCCCTTGTTTTCCCTATGTCAAGGTTTCATGTGGGCTCTGTACTGTTATAAGTATATTAAGGAAGAGTGTGCTCTGGGCCACAAAAAAACCCCAAACATTTCCCTCACTGCTCTGATGAAACTACTAACAGTATCAGAGCTATGGACATTTCCTTAATTTCGAAAGCATATGAAATAAGAGGTGGGAAGAGACATATGATCTCCACAGTCTGTAAAGAGACTAAGAAAAACCCAACACCTTTGCTACTATAAAAAATGAAAATTGAACTGTAATTCTTCACCTTTCAGGTTTTGCTCCTACTCTCTGAGCTCCTCAAAACCACTTGTATTATCTAGTGCTTACATGGCAAACTCAGGCAAATTACATGTTTTTTAAAAATAATTTTTTTGGTGACCTTATGGAATACTTTAAGAAAGAAGAAGGTTGAGAGAGAAAGAAAGAAGAGCTTGGAGAAATGGATACATGATAAAAGGATAGGCTGAGGTTTGCTTGGACTGTTGCTTAGGATTAATCCTGAGTGTTACCAAATTTAAACCATGTTGTCTTTTGTGCTTAAAGCCTCAACAGAGTTATGCACGTGGTGCTCCCTGGTCACTGAATCATTGAATAATTTAGTTTCAAGGGATCCTGGAGGTCACTTGCTCCACCCTTGGTTGGCCATTTGAGATCAGGTTGATCAGGGCCTTGTCCTGCTGAGTTCTGCGTATCTCTAAGGATGGAGAATCAATAGACCCCATTGGACAACCTGCTCCAGTGTTTGATTGCCCTCAATTATGAACTTTTTTTTTCACAGTATCTGTTCTATCTGTCCTACTATCTGTCTATCTTACTATCCGATCCATGCCCATGTCCATGTCATGTCCATGTCCATGACTTTTTTAGGAAGTAATTTTGTCTCTTCTTCAGAATCTGCTGCTCTTGTCTCTTCTTCCAGAGTCATGGTGGACTCTGATGTCCCTGAGAGTCAGGAGTGAGTCAGGAGACCATAGAGTTATATTGGGAAGCCTTCTGGTTCTTGTAGCCAGAGAGGATTTTGTGCAGTGCTTTGGACATCATCTTTGCATAGCTTCCACTGAGAAACTGAGCTGAGGAGTATCTTTTGCTGTAGTTAGTCAGGAGGTCAAGGTTTGCATATGTACTTCAGTGGAACCCAAATTTGATATGTTTTACTTTTGTTTTCTCTTAGGCTGGTGATTTGCAATCAGTTGCTAAAACCACTGCTGTTTCTCCAATCCCCATTCTGTTCCCAGGAGAGCAGGGAAATTCCCTCACAAGCACTGGGGAAGGATTACTGGTGCCTGGAAAGTCATGGGCCAAAGCTCTGGAACTGGCCAATGGACATGCAGGTATGCAGTGCCAAGGTGGACACAGTAAAGGTATTGTTCCATACACACTTTTCCCAGCAGCAGCCTGTTTAAGGCATTCCCAGAACCCACCTCAACTGCCAGCTGCTTGTTCCTGACACCCTTTCAGCTGTTCCAACACAGCTGTTTATGTGAATGTTTGGGAAGTGAATAGTGAGAATAATTCAGGTTAAACTGCCTAACAATGCTTTTTTTCCCCAGAATTTTTCTTTAATACCTGTTTAGTTTCCTGGACCTTAATTGCAGTGTGCCCTTACAAACAGTTGTGTTGGTCAAAGTCATATGGCTATCAAGAGAAGAGGACAGGCAGGAAGTAAGGAAAAATTGTTCAAAGTACTGGCAAAGGCAATGTATCTTCAAACTTACAGTTTTGTGGTGTTGCTGCTGCTCAGAGTCCAGTGTCCATCTTACAGTCAACCTCAGCAACACTGACACGTCCATAAGTGTGCTTGTATCAGGTTGCTCATCAGCAGTGAGAAGCTAAAGTTCAAATTAAAAAAAACATAGTTGCCAACTCTGCACTATGGATACCTACTAACCTGAGGGCTAATAACCTGGCAACATCTTTTGTCAGTTCTCATGGTCTCCACAGTTCAGTAGAGAAGTTTCCAGAGAGGCACCTGATGAGGTGCGGTCTTACCATACACTTAATCCAGAGTAACAAGGGGCAGCCAGTGAAAAGAGCTGCTTCTGTTCTTCCCCCCAACTTGTGTACATTGAGTGCTGGCATCTCTTGTCTTGCACCAGATCCAATGGTCGTGCAATGTAAGAAGAGATAGTTCTCTTTGAGAATCTGATGGGTAACTGTGGGGTTTTTTTGCAGGAACACTGACCTAAATTGAAGGAATTAGGAAAAACAGAGGTAATGAGCTAATTCTACAGTGAGGATGTAACCGCAGAAACACTTAGAAAGGGATCCCTCATAACGCTGTGAAGTTTCTTAAAAGGAATTCCTTGCTCTTTGCAAACCTAGTGCTGCCGAATTTGCAAAGCAACACTCTTTGGAATTGTGGAATAGAATCTGAATTAACACCTATTTAAAATGGAAATTCTCATTTAAACTTTTATGTTAATTTTAGTCTTCCGCTGATGTCACAGAAGGCACAGCAGTAATCATTTTACTGAAATCACAGACACCAGTCTCCACTGTGTCCCTCATGGAGTAATTTCTACCTGTGTAAAATGTATCTGAAATGTTGCTAAATCAAGTCAGCATTTTGTATCCACTTGGCACTCATATTGCAGTGATGTAAATGACTGCAATATAAGGCATCAGTGAATAAAATTACACTAGAATAAAAGTCTTGTGTCAGAATCTGATCCCATGTAAGTGTTTTGTACTGTTGTTTTAATGGAACATTGCAAAATTGAAAAATCATTAGTAGTCCTGCCAATGCTTTAGAATTTAAAAGATCCTATTTTCCATTTCCCCATAGTCCCTTTATGCTACTCCATTAGTTTAAAAAGACCATAAAGAGAGCACATTTAGCCACTTGGGATTATTTTCATTTCTGTGTTGCTCTTGCCTTTGGCATAGTAGGTATGTTAGGTTGTGGCTGAGGAGAAAGGGTCACGGCTGGCCCGCCTCTCTGTTCCAGCTATTCTTGGTTGCTGGAACAGCTCCTAGGGGCCCCAGGCTGCCAGTTGTACTAAAATTGCTGGTAGCCTTAAGACTATTCAAGGAGTAATTAGCTACCAAATGTGGGTAATTGTGACAGAGTCTAGCTAATACTGCTTGTGTCTGAACAGACTAATTAAAGGCTGCACATATGAGAAGAAGAGAAAAAAGCCATTTCTTTTATAAGAGAAAATTTGATCTAGTATTAAAAAAAAATTAGTTCCATTCCTTCTAGTAGAGATCTTAGCAGTTTTTGATAATTAAACTTGGCAAATGAAGCAGAGCTAGAGTTTTAAAATTAAATACTTTCACTGTGGGACCCCTCATACTCTGCTTTTGATTTCATAAAAGCCTATTTTACATTTTTTACAAAAAGGTTGTTCAGTGCAAGAATGTTTAAAAATTATTCTTGCCAATGAAAAAGGAGGAGTTCTGTTTCTGCTATAAGAGACATTCTAATTTAAATAAGCTGAGTTGGAGATATACCATCATGGGTACGTAAATTCTGTTTCTCCCTCTGTACAAAATGAGGTGGGGTAATAATATTCTGCTGCTCTGACAAGACTACAGTCCTCCATGCATCAGTGTAGCTGTGTTTGTTGTAATTTGTACTTGTGCTTCTCCCTTCTGCTGCTCCTATAATCAATTGTGAGTAGTTCCATTCCATCCCATTTATGTAATGTGTGTCTTCAGTGGTACTTTGATATTTGCTAATAGGATCATAAAATCTCACATCTCAGCTAAATTTTCTATGACTGTAGCTGTGCTGCAGGAAATAGCAGATTTCTGAACTACAGGAGTCCCATATATAGCTGATTACATCTCCTTTCTCTAGTCTGAAGTAGATCACAGTTAGAAGAGAAGCAGAACGAGGCCCTTGCAAGAGTAGCAGAATCAGAAGAAAACAGGTCAATTTACTTCTTTCTGCCTAGCTAAAACAGATTATTTTAGAAAACATTTCGGTATATTCTAAGATGCTGCAGTATCACTAATACTCTCTCAGCTGTTTTTAGGGTGCCATAGTGCTTCCAGCTGCCAGCCAGCCACCTGGGCACCCTCAGCAATTTCTGTTTCTTTCTCAGATTTATACCTGTAAAATGTCTCTCAGATACAGCAAACAACTTGGAGTGTCCTTGTGCTTTAGTCATAGCTGCTAAATTTGGGGTGTTCTCTGTTTGTCTTTCTCCTCTTGTCCTGATGGATTTGCTGTAAACCTAAATTTAAGATGTAGTGCTCTGAAATACACAAATGATCTCATTAAATCCAGCCAAACTGCACCAGGCTTGGTAGCTGTTTATGGCTGTACTCAGTGACCAAATGTAGAGTCCCAAGCTGTCCATTAATGCTAATTTTGCTAAGATAGGTAGAAAAATTGAACTTATTTAGAAAGAAAGTCTGTTCCTTTTCTAACTGCAAATGGAAACAATCCATGCTCTCTTGGTCTGTCCAGAGAGCAGAGAATGGAGAACTGACCCTGTATGCAAGCACTCTGCAAAGTTCAAATCTGATTGAATTTTACAGCCAGGAATACAGGTGTTACCTCATTATGGCAGCTGAAATTCCTTTTGGATGGACTGCTTCAAAGAGCAGCTGATATAGCCTAGTCTCCCTGTTTAAATAGCATTTTATAAGATATTCTATGTTGTGAAAGTGGATTAGAAATAACATTGCAACTGATCTTCATTCTCCAAAACAAAAGGAAATAAAGCTGTTATTGAATGCAGTCTTTAAGTAGAATAGGCAGTTTATTATTATCTTTTCAATACAAATCTAGAGATCAACAGAGTTTGTGGCTAATATTTGTTCTTCTGTATCATCTCACACTTGGGAATTCACGTAAATGAGATGGTCTGTGTTGATGTGAGAGCTCCCATGGAAATGTGAGAATGTGGTAGCTGATTCTTCTGCTCTTTCAACTGAGAATTTGGGTGACCTGTCTGGCAGCTCATAAAAAGACTCTCAGGTAAAGAGCAGCAGTGATACTGGTTTAGCAGGACAGTCCAATCTGAAATAGTCTTCAGGTTGCTGTAGCTGGCGTTAAGGGAGAGGATTAAAGTTCTGTGCATGATGTAGGTTTAAAGATGTCAGAAGGCCCATGACACAGGATTTCAGGAAGTCTCCTTGTTTACAGTCATTACAGCAGCAATATGTATTTTGTGCTCCTTGGTATTAACTATTAGAAGCATCTTAAAAATGAAAGGCAATCATTGCAGCCCAAGGCAGGGGAAAGAAGTAGAAATTGCTCTGTAGCATCATTACTCTTTTGTACAATTCGAAGAACCCAAAAATAGGATTGGTGATATGTCTGTACCTTTTCAAAAAGTCTGGCAGATGGTGCTATGGCATCTCTGATACTTGATCTGGAGGCATTCTGGCTGAGGCAGTGAAAATACAGTCTTGTAAGATACATTTACACCTCATTGTTCATCATCATTCACATAACCTTGCATAGATGGAAGTAGGGACTTCTGTGTGAGTACTGCCTTGCAGTAGAAACTGCAGACTTGGTAAATTAATGTGTGACACACACAGCTTCCAACTGGACGTATGAAAAAAACAGCAGACTCCTAAAGTTTTATGAGTCCCCCAAATCTGTGGGATGGGTTTTTTGTTTTGTTTTGTTGTTGTAATTAGCAGCTCAAATGTAAGAAAGCTAAATCTGTTTTTCCATGCTTACATTCAGCTGCAGAGCTGTGTTTCCCATACCTACTATTGATTAATCATGTCATCAAGATGTGTTCTTTCTTTGTTTCTTTTTACATTAAAGGATAAGTGTTATGCTTCCTATCTTGCCCAATGAGCCTGACATTTCCTTTTCTCTTTATGTGGCACAACTTTAAGTACCACAAATGCCTGACCATTTACTTTACTCAAGCCCTTATCCAAAAGCAAAATGTTAGCCTGATGTCCAGAGAACATCTTAGAGAAATCTGTGTTTAACTGCCTTTGGCCAAAGAAGGAATTTGTCCAGATTTCCCACCTCTGACCAAGGACTAATGCCATTTTGTAAATTGGAGAGTTACCAGCAAGGTATTCTGCCCTGCAGGACCACATTAGCAGAGAACCTGACATCCTTCTGGAAATTCTGCAGTGACACACAAGTAGATGGAAGAGAGCACCTGCAGCCCTGGACTGAGATTTTCCTCTTGACCCACTGTAGGCAAGTACTTCCTAAGACAACAGCCTCAAGCAGCTTCCTGATCAGCTCACTAGTTGCCTTGGGTTTCATTTTGAGGCACGCAGACATGTAATGTGTCAGAAGTTTTAAGCATGAAAACAGATCTCTGGGTTCCAGACTCACTCACATCCCAGTACCATCTACCATAAATGCTGCCTAAGACCCCTGTACCAGCTGTCACTGCGTTTGCTGCCCGGGTGGAAGGTGGCGCTGTTCTGGGCACCGAATGGCACAGTGTTGCTCTACAGCATAGTGCCCTGGCAAGGGTAGAGGAGAGGACAGAACAGCTGCTTTCTCTGACTTTGCAAACTCAGATTGCCTTAAGCTGCTTATGAAACCACACTTACAGTCTGTAGGTATGTCTAGGGAGAAGCATTGTTCTATTTTTAGATTAAATGACATTGCCACTTCAGTTTATCCAAGTAGTGCTGCTACACAATACCACTAAATTTAGAAATCACCAAACTCCTTAATACAAGAACCACATACTAAGAAAAAAGATCACAGTACACTTCTCCATACTCATAGTACTACAAGTTTTATAATTTATGCTATACCACTATATTCCTTTTAAATTGCCACACGCATGAATGTACATCTTCTTTATGTAATTATGGCATTCATTTCCATCAGCCTTTGTCTCAAGTGTACATATAAAGAGTGTTCCCATGATTTTCAGAGTCACCATTAGCTCTGAGCTCATTCAGAGGCTCTGAATCATAGATAAGAAAAATGCATACTGGTACATGAAATTAGTATGCACATTGGTACATGAAATTAATATCCTATACTGTTCTATCCACTTCTTTTGCAGGAATCCATTCCCTCATTAGGGTTGGATTGGATGTCTAAGGAGGGTGTATTTGTGGCATGCAATCTGCACATTAGCAAGCAGTACGAGACTCACATTTCCGAGTAAAAAGTACACTTTTTTATGTGTAATATGTGTTCACATCTCACATCTCATTTTCTTAAGTTTAAATAAAAGACCAATTCATAAAAAGACATACCTTGTTATAAAGCAGTGAGGATTGAACTCAAGCACAGGTAGCTGGGCTATAGTACAAGGACTCTTAAAGCACTGCAGACTAGCAAAATAGGGCTAGAGTTACCCCCTGGATCGGGACTTGCTTCATTGAACATGCCTATGAACTTCATTGGTCAGCTCTGGATACACATTTGCTAGTGGGGAGAGAAGTTTGTTGTTACCAACTTCTGACTTTGTAATTTGATTATATATAAATAAAAGCAGGTGTTCTCCAGGATAGAAGGCTTATCAATGTTTTCATCTGTTGTTCAGGAATTGCAAATTATTATTTTTCCTTTCAAATTCCTTCTTCCTTCATATTTGCATGGACATTTGCTTTAAATGAGCAAAGGCTGCGTATGTAGTATCAGAAATTAGACTTGGAATTGAGTAGAAATAGGTTACAGAACACATGGAAGCATATATTGATAGTCTATGCCTTTAAAAAGCTAATCTGAAATTAAAACTGAAATGTAAGGAGATAAGAAATACCTATCAGCATGACTGTATGCAAGCACTTTGATTATGCAGAAAATAATTTGGCACGAGGTTCAGACATTTCATCTGTCAGGGTTGAGCAACGTGATTACTGTGATCTTCAGAATGGCACTCATGAATGCCCAAAAAGAAATCAAAGCCAATTTTCTAGATTTTAAGAAGATACTACTAAAATTTTTGTGTGTCAAAGAAAGTACATGGTGTTAATTAAGTGAGGGGAATTCAGCTTGAATGTCATATGTCACCCACACTTGCAGTGCTCCAAGCTGTGCTTAGCCTGTTCTGCCACATAATATACACAGTGGCATTGCACAGAACAGGTGGGAATCCACAGGCCTCAACACAGACAAACCGGGCAGACTTGGCAACAGTTTTTCTGATATTTGTCATTTGGCTGTAATAGGACAGATTTGCTATTACACTTTCAGGTGTACAGTAACAGGAACAGATTGGTTACTAATTTGAATGATTTTAGTAGTGCATCCAACGCAAATAAAGCAATTTACCAAACAATCTGTGAGTGAGAAGATTCAGAGATTTGCATCAGCTATATCATTTGTGGATCTAGCAACTAATTGCCTGACAGAGCTTTAATGAAAAGCAACATTATAGGTATAGATATTTACTTCGTATTTCCTAATAGAGAAGATTGAAAAGTTTGACATAGTGGTACAATAATGAGATTATCCTTCAATTCTTTGGTTTTAGAACTTTAAACAAATATTTTATTCATAGGAATAAACAGTCTTATATTCAGTGGTTCATGTAGAATAATAAATTACTTAGATTTTCTGTCTGAAGGAGGACAACTCCCAAACTGAGCATGTGTCTTTAAGTAGTTTGAATTGTAACATGTAATTTAGAAGCACTTCAAAAATCCAATTCATGTGAGCCAGTCCACCCATTATATATCCAGTATCATGCATGTGTCTGAGGCTTGATGGACCAGTAAGGTAGATGATTCACTTGATTTGCTTATGTAGGTGGTTAGATTAGTGGTATTAGTAATTCCATAGGCTCTGTCTACGTTGCCCTCTATAATATTAGGATGCTGCCCCACCCAGTTTACTGTCCCAGCTTGGAGCTGGCAGCTCATGGTGCCACCTACCCTGGAAGGAAGTCTGTGACCTAATCCCTGAATGGTTGAAGATTCCCAATGCAGCAGCTTAGCAAAGGCTTCCTAAATCAGCACCGGTATGAGAAGATTGCTGTTTGGTTGGTCTGGCATGATCAAAAGCGGACCAACACCTAGTTCCAGAATAAGGTCAGGATGTTAAAGGAGGTCAGAACAAGCCAGGAATAGCAAGCCGTGCTCAGGGGCTTCACAGGGGGAAGCATTCTTGGCTGAAGTATGATGTTTTCCAGGAGGATTTTAGCATGTCACACCTGTGACATGACACTGTACGTAGTGGGGAGAAGAGGGAGGGAATCTTATTGCCACAAGAGTGGTAAAGGAGAACCTGACTTGTCACAATTTTGCTTTTAGGCAATGATACAGATCAGGCAGTCTCTAGAGTTGCCAGCCCCATTCCTAGTCTCTGAGTCAGTCATTCAATATTCTTTTAGCCTGACTTCATTCTTGCAAGATCAGTGTTTTTGTAATTGTCATTAGAGGTAGGGTGGGAAGTGGGGAGGGAGAGAGAGGAGCCTGCAGTCTGCAGTGCCAACTGCAGGGCTTCTTTGCCAGATGGTATTCCCCCAGCATATGCCATTCAGGAGCCCTGGCATGCCAGAGACACGTTGCAAGCATTTCGTGTCCAGTGATGGGCACCACGATTACTGTAATTGTAAGAGATGCCATTCCCTCCTATTCCATGGCCTGTGTGATCATCACAAGCAATTAATTCATGGATACCAGCTCCTGACTTAGAATGGTGTTGAAGTATGTGCATAGCTTTAAATGCAGCTGCTAAGTTAGTTTCATTTGGGCTCTATCTCAGGCTTGCTTTGCTTTTCTAAAAATTAACAGGAATTTGCAGATTATGGTAGAAAGTAGCAACACATTGTTGAGATCGGGAGGGATTTTTCTGCAGGTGCTTTTTTATCCACAGAGTTGCTGTTGTACATGATTAAGAAGTGAATTAGAATGGGGAAGAGGTTGTCAGCTGAGACACGTCTATAGTCTCCTTTCATGTTTTGTTTCAGCAGAGGACTGAAAGCAATAGATAGTAGCCCCGAACCTGACCCAGCCTTCCTTCCCTGCTCACATGCCTTTTTAAACTGCATCTCATTCATCCTGGCTATAATAGGTATCCAGTAAGACTATCCCATGCAATTAAATAAAGAGTCAGAGGACATTCCCTCTCTACACAGACTCTGCATATGACCTTCACAGTACAAAGACAAAAGAAATTCAGGCTTGCAGAGCAAACTCAGCTAGTTAAGTTTGGTGCCATTCTAAATTGTTTGGGACAGAATAGGGTGATGGCAGTCAGATAAAATTATAAACCCATGCAATCCACATTTAGATCCTGTAACTGGGTGTATCTGCAGAGGGGGAGTGAATGGGCCATACTAGTCACTGTCACTGTCCACAGATTTAGAACAGCAGGTAAGGGGAGATGTATGCAACAGCTCTTCTTTCTCCTAAGCTCATACAGATGTACTTTCATTCCCCAACTGCACTTAGTTCTCCCTGCGGCAACCATATTTACTTGGACTTTCTTTGAGGTGAATTTCCTGAGTTTTCCTGCTACAACTGGTACTACTACTTATCTAAGCCACACAGCTAATAGCAGAACACAGGATGTGGAATCACCTATGTGTTTTATCGCTGCTGTATACACTGAAATGGTAACTGGTCTAAACAAGTGAATTAAAAAGATTGTACTGTAGCTAAATATAATACACTCAAAATACTCTGAGGTAATTGCAACAGCCAGCTATAATAAAAAAGGAAATGAAAAATTTATATTCATTGATGATTGTACTCTTACTGAAGAGTAAAGGCTTGTTTTATACTTACTATGCAGAGTAATTAAAACTTTCATGTGGCTTCTATTCCAGAAAAAGTTAAGATTGCTTAAGCAAATACTGTCCTAATTTATTCTTAAAGAATATGAGCATTTTAAAGTAACATATGTTTTAAAAATGAAGCATAACTTTAAATAACTGTGGTCTCTTTCTGTTTGCAAACTGAGCTATCAAAAAAACCCCTAGCTTCTTTTCCATACAATTTTTAGTGCTTTTTTCCTAAAACTTTAGTACCAAACAATCACATTTGCAACTGACCTGTATGTTCTTCTACAAACTAATTTTCTTAACACTCTGTTTTTTATATTTGCATGGCCTAGTTTTTCTTAAACTAATTGTGTTGAAAAATAAGGATCAATTGAAGAGGAGAGGCTAAAATCCTTTCTTGTACCTTGCTTTTTAGGCTCAGACCTTTTCTACAGAAAATTCCTACTGCCCAGAAGGGAAAGTTCTTCCCAATTGCTCACCTAATTGTGCATCCTGTCTACAATCAAGAAATATTCGCTGGCTCCGTAAGTCCATCCAGTGGCTGCAGATGGGAATTGCATACTTTAGAAGGTAAGTTTCATTTCTTGCACTTCAGTTTATTGAGTAGTGTAGTTAATATTATTACTAGAAATAAGCATGAACCAAAACGTGCAATTGGAATACTCCCAGCCTTTGGTGGTAAGTAGGTCTGTATTTTACCCTTTGAATAATAGTGAGAATTAATTTGTTTTTGCAGCAACAAGCCAAGATAAAAGTTGATAATTTATTAGTATTTAAATAAATTACCTGCTAGAAAGAAGAAAAGAAACCTGCTGAGTGAAAAGCTTTAGCTTATTTTCATTTTGAAAATGAGACAACCAAGGTGATTTTGAATACAGGCTCTTGTGAGAGTTGTCCCCTTAGATCTCAGCATGCTTGTGCTTCTACTAAAGTGGACCTGTGTGAAATCACATCTTCTGATCATTAAATATGTTGTTTGTTAAATGCCATAAGATACTATTAAAAGTAGTATCTGAATGTAGAAAACTGAATGTAAAGAGGATCAGATCTGAACAGCGTGTTCCGTAAGTCACATTAAGAATTTATGTACAGCCTATTTCCAATTCAGTATCAAATCTTGATGGGTCATCAGACTAAAACAGGCTAGCTGATTGTTTGAGAATCTACAATTAGATGTAACATTTCCCCTTGTGATGACAGCAATTTGAGCCTCAGTGCCTTGAGCCCTACTTCTAACATCACTTCCATTATTGCTACCAGGGCAGGAGTTGTAACTGTGGAGAATATCAATGTGATACTTTTACCAGTTAGAAAAAGTCCATTTGCTAAAAGCCTTTTAATTCTCTGTTCTTGACTAATACAGGCTTCTAAAATCTTCACCATCGTTACTTGCTTTTTTCCTCCCATGAAAGTAAATGTATCTTTAATTTTGCCCTCTAGAGCGAATACATTATGGTACAGTGTACAATTTCATGAGAGCCTATTATTTGCCTAAGGGTGCCCTGCTTCAGTTAGTGCATTGGTTGGGAAGGCATAAAGAGAGAATGACATTTATAGCCCCAGCCGAAATCTAGCTTTTCTTAAATTTTAAGTGCTTTATTTTTCAATCTACATAAATAAGTTTTACCCTAGAAAATTTCAGAAGCATGTTTAAGATGGTAGGTACTTTGTACATGTTGAAATAACTTTATAGTAACCATTGTATGCTGCGGCACAACAGTTGTCTTTTATATTCCTGTTGAGGTTTTTTTACATTTCACATCTTTGGTTATTTTCAGTTTAGAATTGCCACTACTGAGGTTGCTGTGGTTGTAAACTCCTGAAACTCCTGCAGTTTCTCTCCAATAAGATATCTATTTTTCGTTGTAACATCTAAAGTTAGAATATTCCATTCTTTTCTTGCTCTAATGATCACTATAAAAATGAGAGTGTCAGTGTTTTGCAGATATAATGAAACTCAAATCTCCTATTCTGCTACAGGAACTCTGCTTTCAGTTGAAAAAGTTGTGGGTTGGGTTTTTTTTGTTTGTTTGGGTTGGGTTTTTTTGTTTGTTTGTTTGTTTTTCTATCTGGGGAACAATGATTTTATACCTAATTCCATTTGTGGCACCTTACTTGGGAACCTAAGTCCTCTCCAGATCTGAAAATATAGCTCTATATTTGGGCTATATTTGATTTTAAATTAAAAGAAGATGGTTTCAAAGGAACACAATGAAACTATACTTTTAGGAGCATTATGAACTAAAAAAATACATAAATACAGAAAGCATTCAACTCATTTCTGGATCCCACTCTAGCAGCTTTTTACATGCTTACCACTTCACAGAGTTGGCTACTATCTTGTGGACTCACTTTCCTCTGTGCTATAGAACCACTGAATCAGCTCCTAATTCCCTGTAAGCTGTGACTCTCATCCTATTCTCAGTAGGAGTACAATGTAGGTTTCCTTAGAGCTGGGTGTTTATCTTAATACTACATGCTTGACGAGCCCTCAAAAGAAGGAGGTAGGACAAACCTTGCCTTTGTCCTGTCTTTCCTTCTGGGCACAACCAGAGGAACACTTTGTCTCATTTTCTTTTACCTGCATTTGAGAATGTTAGGATTTTATTATTTATGTCTCAGTTATGACTGCATCATTTAACAGAACCAAAAATACTCAGCTTCTTAGTACATTACAATACCTACAAGTCTTTCCAGAGATGCCCAATATATTGCTTTGGGTTTTTGTTCCATCAAATATGTAGGAAACTATTTTCCCCTAATAATTCATTATTCTTCATGAACTAGATGACAACGAATAAACAGGATGTGTTTCTGATTTGTTCTGAGCTCGTTACTGGAGATGGGAAAAAAATTCAAGCTGTAGTAGATCTTTTTGCTAGGCTATAGAAGAGCCTACTTTTTGACCCTGCCAGCTTCCACACTTATGGTCTGGGATATATTAATACCGTGATATTCTTCTGTTAATGCAGGACCCTGCATTTCATCATGACCCGTCCTGTGACTGATCAATGAACCCCCACAATGGGGAGGTTACAAACGAAACTGTGGAATTTACACATTTAGAAAATTATTTTCAAATCAGCCATAGTTTTTAGCTAAACAAAGCAAAATTAATAAACACCTGCATAACCAAACACTTCCCGGCAGTGTTCTCAATATTTACAAAGCCAATGGATTCTGCTTAGAGCTTAACAGGTTTTGCAGTCTGCCCTTAATCCTGTACTCAGTTGATGGGTTGTTATAGAGACATGGTCAAATCTGTCATATGCTGGTTTCTCTGCCAAAAGCTCTCTACCAGTTCCAGAAGTCATGAGATCCATTGCCTACCTATACTCTGCCCTTTCACAACAAATGCAAACAAGAAGAAACAGTTTTCTGGTGTTGCAGGCAGCCTCTTTTTCTAGAGTGAACCCAACTGAATGATTTGCTTTTGCCAATTTTGGGGTATATTTCTTGTTAATAGTGTTGTTGCTGAATTGAAAGACTCTACCATTCAAAGTGTATTTACTTCAAGGTGGAAAAATGTAAAAGGAAAGAAGAAACACAATTAGAAGCTTTTCAGACAAAATAATGGCCACAAAATTGAATTTACAAGCCTTATGAATAAAAAGAAATGTAAAAATATGCCATCTATATGTTTTAGAACAGAATTTCTTTCATCTTTTTCTAAACCAAGTGTTCCTGATCTTTTAAATCTTCTCCTGTGCCCAATAAAGCACAATTTAGTAAGGACTGTCAAATGTCATTGCGAAACCAGGTTAATTTAGTATCATTATGTCATTTAATAGTGTCTTTCAAATACTAAATTCTAAAAATGTCTAGTCAGGCTTTATGATGTTTTGTTCTATATTTCTTAGACCCAGAGATCTGTTTCAATTATCTTTTCACAGAGGTTTATCCATTTCGTGTTTGGTTATGAAGTTACAAGTTGGTTATGAAAAATTTGTTTCATGAATATTTACAGTCCATCTGTTTATGAACGAAGCACAGACTGAAGAGACAGTGTATTATAGATGAATCATAAACTGGTTCTCAATCATTTCAGTTTGGAGGCAGTACAGAGAGGTGTGCTTGCTCCCGTTGGCCTGCATACAGTCCTGCAGCTGGTGGCGCAGGCTCCTAGGCTCCCCTTTAATTAATCTCTTGGCAAAGCTGGAGGACATTTGGGTACTCAGAGATGTTCATTCTCCCATAATTCTGCCTCCAGAAACTGATAACTGACAAATATTTAGTGAAAGATTAAACAACAAATGATCTTCCTGTTCTGGTAATTTCTCTGACAGTTTCCTAATTCTACTGTAGTAAAAAAAATATCATTACACTAAAGGCTACCAGTCCAATCACCTTCTAATTTTAGAAGTGTAGAGTTAAGGATCACAAAATTTTTTACATGTTTACATTACTGGTTATTTTTCCATCCCTGCTCTGAGGAAGGTACTACAATTTTACAGTTGAAGGAAGTGTGGCAGAGAGAGCAATTATTTGCTTCAGAGCTCACATCAAGAGTGGTGAAGCCTCAGTCATTCCAAATCCCGCTTACTGTGAATGCTACTTCATTCTGCACAGCATAAAACCCACACCTTATAAAAAGAAAGAAAAAAAAAAAACTTATAAAAAGAATGCTGTTGGGACAGGATTTTCAGAACTGAAATGTTGGAATTTTGGCACCCAGATGCCATCTACACTTTACCCCTAATATTTTAATATCTTTTTTTGGTGGGTAAACTCATGCCATTATATGAGACACCTAGATAAAACTAGAAGATCCAAAGCAACTAAGCTATCTTTGAAGCAGGAAGGGTGACTGCAATTAAAAGGGAGTGGGATTAGTTTAAATAAGCAGTGTTTTAATATAATGAACAAACCAGAAATATCTTATTCCTAATAAAGCACAAAACTGTCCAGTGGCATTTTATTTGTTCCTGCTGTAAGCACTAGTTTACCTTTGAAGAGGTGTAAAAAGAAACTGTTCTGTCAAGCCCATTTTAGAAAAAGATTTGTCCAACACGAATAATACTGTACTATTTTGTGAATAATATTAGCAAATTATTCTACTGTTATGTAAGCAAAGGATATAATGCTGATGGAGCATGCTCATACAAACATGCAGGCCAGAAACATCCCTAGGTCATCAGATCTCTCCTCTCAGCCAAAGAACCCTTGTCTCACGTTCTCTGCGCTGCCGAAAATCTGCATTAGGACCAATGCATTGACCTTTAATAGTCTCACTACTTAAAGTTGTGCTTGCTGGTAATGGGTTTCAAAAAAAAGCATGAACTACTCAGAATGATGAAAAAAGAGTAGAAAGGACATCAGTGGAATCACTGGGGGGAGAACAAGGCCATGAGAACAAGGCCAATCACTGGGGGGAGAACCATTCTTATAACATTATGTAAGATCACCTGAGCAGGTAGCAGCTGTGCAGCATCCCTCATTAAATGATGCCTTCGTCTGGCTTTGAGGAAAGGCTGGGTACATGACCCAAAAAGCTCAGCCTTGGGGTTTGTCAGAAATCTATTGACAAAGATATATTAATAAAGCAAACCCAGCACTGTTTGTGCAAACCCCAAATGTTCTTCTTGTCTCTGAAGTGACTCTTAAGTTACTTTTATCTTGTCAAACCCCCAATAGTTTGGTTTTTATGGATAATATTTAGCAGGCAGCTCCTATAGATTTTGCTGCACGATAAATGTTTTTGTCCAGAACATTTTCAAACCTGATGGGAGTGTGGGTCCTAATATCAGACAGCATATAAGGGATCCATATTGGCTGTCATGAATACATTTGGTAGGTCACCCATGTATAGAATACATGGAAGGAAACTGTGAACTATAGGGTTATAAATACGTGAAGAGTCTCTTGAGCAATGCTTGAGTGGTTTCTGATGTCAACAAAACCCTGAGATGAATTTACTGTCCTGCTTAGTTTTGCTGTTTTTCTATTCTTTGTGAAGCAGAGCTCCTTTATAAATAGCAAGAGAAACCCAATGGTATTTAATAGAGAAATAAAACTTAGACACTAAAATGGTAGCTGTAAACAGTTACAAGATGTCTGGTTCTATCATTGCCACAGACAGATGCATACAATTGTGTTTCATGGATGCAGCTCAAACAGGAATTCTGAGATTATTCAATATAGCTTACTTCATTTCCTGGCTGTAATGCTGTTGCAATTAGATATTACATAGAACAATCCTGGGCTTTAAGATGTTGTTGGTATATAAATTCAAGCATAAAACAAAAACCATGGTTTTTGCAACAGAATGCAACAGAAAATTTTTAAGACTAAGAATCTAAGATTTCAATACAATGACAATCAGTGGTGACAAAAGAAGAATAACCTCAGTCAATGACATTCAGAAAAAAAGAAATTGATCTAAATTGTTCATGAAAAATAATCCATAAACTTCAGTAACAAAAATGGTATATTTTGCAAATTGCACTCAGGTTACTCTGCAATCTGTAGGCAGAATCAGAGTGACAGTGCCCAACTGTATTTGCTTCTGATCCAAAGGGAGAAGAGTTCTGGTATGAATGAAAAAGACAAACTAAAAGCATGTCCTGTTAGCAAAAGTTGTCAGGCTTTAACTCGGTCACCACAAAAAAATAACCTTGTATCTGTAGAAATATCTATTTTTCACATTGTGCAGCATAGTAATCATAGGAATCATGTTGAAGGATGTTGCATATTTACTATACTTAATCTGAAGGAGTTTTAAGCATATAAACAACATTATTCATTTCCAAAGTTAAAGGTCTAGACCAAAAAGGCAGTATCTGCCTGGATCAAAAGCTAGTCAGAAGAACATCTGGCATTTAATTGTGGGTGGAATCTAGAAAACAGTGAGACCTCTAGGCAGAATTACCCTTGTAACATTGCTAAAATCCAAGGTGCATCTTATCTGCAAATATTTATTTTAAATAACAGAAAAATCTATCTCAAATGTGAAAAATCAGATTAGGACAACTACCATTAGGAGGACGTGATTATTCTGCACCACCATCCTTTGCTATCCTTTGTAAAGCTCCATAAAAATCACAGAATATTTTGTTATACTGTTACTAAAATACGTTGCCTTGGCAAAAATCAGCTGTGATTTCTAGGTGCGCAGGGAAGCGAAGGAGTGACTGTGTGGCTCTGTTGTGTTGGAATTGTAAAGTCTCTGGCCAGCCTCTTGGACCTCAAGTGCATTTGCCTGACAAAAGTCTTGTCATGGGAGCAGGACTGAGCCGTTATGTTGGACACTGCTACTTAATGCTACATTTGGCTTAAGAACCACACTAGACAGTGTTGGTTGATATCCAGACATCCACATCTTTTGCTGAACTTGGCTAGTTGATCAAATCTCATCTATGTTGCAATAGGGCATGAAGTGAAGTAAAAGAAGTTTATTTTACTGGCGCCATTCACAATTGATCTTCCAGCAGTTTTTTTTTATACTGAAATCATAGTAACAGCTAGAGTTATGTTAAAAGTAAGTTAGAGGTTATGGGATTACAATTAGAGGTGTTTTCCTCATGTCAGATTCTCTGTGGTGGCAACGAAAATGCTCACTAGATTTCAGAGTAAAATGTGGATTAAGGTTAAAAGTAATTACTCCTGTGTGAATACACAGTTCCTTCTTCTGACAGTAAATTTATCTCAGTTAGGCTTTAAAGAAGTCTACAGGCATTGAGAATTATATTAAACATATTCCATGTGTGCAAGAGCAAAAAAGAAATTTAAAATATATTAATTTCAGCCTCAGATGGGATATAACTCTTAATATTTCCACTTGTGCCCTGGACAATATCTCATAGCTCTATAAAATTTCTTATTCTAAATGCAGGTGTTTTCATAGAGCAATCTTGAAGGCAAAAATACCAGTCGTTTTCATAGAGCAATCTTGAAGGCAAAAATACCAGTCCTTTCCCCTTGGAAATCTAGAATAATAACTCGCAGTATAGAACAATAAATCAGTCATATCCTGGAAAAGGTACTGTTTGAAAAAGGAAAAAAAAAGCCTACAAAAATACAGATTTGATATCACTTTCCAGAGTAATGCAAAAAAGTTGATTGAACACGTGGCTGCATTTTCATACCATGCTTAAAATCACATATGGCATTGAATGCAGTCCCATCACTGGGCCCAGCTTGAATAGAAGAGAACTGGTTAAAAAAAGTACCTCAAGCATTTTGGCTCATCTCTGGTAATTTTTTTGGGGTTTACCCCACTTGTTATTCCCCGCCCCCCTCCAACTAGATTGCTTGTTAAAAACATTATATTAATTATGTTAATGTTTCTGGAATTAGATATATTTCAGAGAAGTGCATTGTACATTGCATCATATATATTAGGATGATATTTTAAAATATAGGTGTTAATGAAATGATTTAAGTTGTTTGGCTGCAGTAATACAGGAATAAGCATACAAAAACAAATCCCTAAGAACCTCAGGGCAAGCCAAATCCTTACATATGTATTGTCTAGAAAGAAAAGATACTAATTATAACAACAGATGATACTTATTTGTGTAGATAAACATTCCTATTTTTTTTCCTGTTCCACTTCAATGCACTGGGGAAGATCTGTGATGGAACATGCCTGCCACTTTCACTGTTAATGAGAATCTATGAAGTATCTGGCAGGATCACTTACTTTAGGTGTGATTTCCTGCTGGACTAAGATCTGGAGGCCAAAGGGGAGGTGAGGACTTTATTAATCTTAGCTGGAAGTAGGAAAGAGAGATCACATCATAAAACATTCTGACAATGTCAGCTATAAATTCTAAGATTTGAGTAGCATTTTAAAATCTTACTGTGTCTGACAAGCACATCTTTCCATTCTAAGAAAGAGAAAAAAAACCTTCTCAAGTTTGTATTTTTGTCAGAAATTGAAGAACCTAGTTTATTTATAAGGTATGTTCATAAAACCAGCTTGAAATTAAACTGTATTGGTAGATTAAGGAATCTTGTAAATGTTATGTGAAGGACTGTGAGTTTGTGATTGTTACTTTTATTTTAATGGCAACTGGGTCTAGATCGCTCTATGCAAAAGACAGGTAGGAACAAGACATGGAAAGATTTTCCCTGTGCTCCCCTGCCCTCCAAACACAGCAGTTGCAGCTCTTCCCTAGAGCAGAGGATATGACTCTCTCTAGAAGACAGCCAGTAGCTGAGAATCCCAAATAAGGAAGGCCCCTAACTGCTTATGGGTGGCATATATTACATCTTCTCCTTTTTTTTTGTGTCATCTTTTACTGGCAACCTAGGTGTCAGTCCATTAAATTTGCTGGTTTGAATGCCTAAATTTCCAGCATTCATAAAATTCCCATAAGGGAGTGTGGGCATTTCTCTTAAGAAAGTGAATTTTATTGCAACACAAACATCCGTGATGTAAGTAAGCCAAGTTAATTTTTTCTACTCTAAAAACAACTGAGTTTTCCCAACAAAATAAAATACCAGAGTTCTTTGCGCTCATTCAGCATCGGGCAGAAAGCAAAAATGAGGCTCTTTTAAAATTCAGATGTGAGAATTTGTGCAGAGCTGGGCTAGAATGTATAACTAAAGGAATGTGAAAAGTTTTAAGCCGTGGTGTCATCTGATATGAAAGACTATAATATTTCAGAGTTTGCTGCCAAATCTTAATCTAATAAAGGCAGATATATTTCCTTTAGTAGAAGAGTTTCCACTCATCAGAAAAAAATTTAAGCAAAGCAGTGAAGGAGATTGTGATATGCCTAGGAAAACAAAGTAGTTCTTAATCTGGGGATTTTAATTTTATTATTAATTTATTGCAAAATTTAGATTCAGACAGGATGTTCTTTGTGTAGTTGCTGATTAGTGATGCAGTTATTTTGGGTAGTAACTAAAAGCTTACAGGTCTGACAAAATAATGCCTATGTGCAGCCAAAGTGCATGACAGATTAGCTTTCCAATGAAAGAAGTCTGCAATTTTACACCATTATAAATCAAAATTGTTTCACTTCCCTTTGGAGTGGAACAGGATCATTTGGAAATAACATGAAATCACTTTGTCGGGAAAAACCCAATGACATTTTGTCATTTTTTCAGACCACCAAATTTGTGAAGTAAAAAAATATTTTTTTTTTCTAGCACAGAGAGATGTTTTGTGGGTGAATGAATTATTCGTAATGGAATTAAATATGAAAAATTATGCACAAATAATAATAAACAATAGCAATTATCTGAAGGAACTATATTAACCTCTTCAATCTCTTTTATTTTAGTAATTTTTTTAATGCCTTTGTTACTCACAGTAACTCATGAGTAAACATCAGATTTTGGGCTAAATCTTAACAGGTTTTATGTTTGAGCTTTCTGGAGCGGTCACACCCAGATTTCACATACATGTTGCTTGAAAAGACCATGAAGGCACTCAAGGATAAATATATGCAACGGTAATCAAGTAATCAGACACCTGTAAGTTGGTCTGGTGTTTACTACACCGGGAACATCGCAGATGAAACGGGGTTTAGTTGCTTTTCTGAAACGACCCATCTCTCTCCATCCTCCTCTCTACCCTCCCTTGCCTCCTCTGCTTTCTGCCAGAAACCGCTGCTGTCCACGAGATGGCACCACGCCACAGCAGGGCGTTGGGCTACCAGGTCTGCAGCTCCCCTTTTACTGCATGGAGATATATGTATATATATATCCCCCTCTTTAAACTCCAGAGATTTGTTCAAACTGTAGTTTCCTTATGCCACAAATATCCTGCCTTTCCGACTGTCATTAGCTGGGAATTGCGCGTGATTCCTGCTAGGAGATTTGGGGGAATTCCAGTGTAGAAAGGGATCACGTTACTAAAAAGCTTGGGAAAACCTAAACTTTAAAGAAAACTGTTAAGTGAAGGATCCTCTTAGATAGGAGCTAGCAAGAATGACTCTGAGAAACACAGTAAATCAATTAAACAGGCGTTTAAAATATTTAATTCCTTGGACTGTCTACAAACTCTTATGTACGAGGCAAAAGTTGTTCTTAGATTAAACAAAGACAGTTTAAATAATCACAGAATCATCATGGTTGAAAGGGACCTCTGAGATCGAATCCAACCAGAAAAAAAAAATAAAAAATTGGGAGGTGTATCCTTCAAGTAATTTTTATCAAGACTAGCTCGCAGAGAGGAAATGCCTTATCAAGCCACAGCCACCTGAGACCCACTGGGTTACTGAGGCCAAGTTAATTGGTTCTGGGGCAGGGAGATACAAGCAGTGAAGAGCCTACAAAGTCAGCACCACCACCGCTCCCCCAAAATGAGACAGAAAGTGAAAAAGCCTTCTTTTCATGGAGCTGCTGTGCAGCTTTGCAGGGAGGAGAGCTTTTGCTTTCTGGAAGAGGAAGCAACCTTTGCAGCTGTGAAACCTGAGAGAACAATGGAGATTGTGTAGACCAGCAGTTATGGGGGGGCTGATTTCTGCTCTCCGGGGCTCGATGCCAGAGAGGTCCCACAGCAGCAATCTTTTCTCTGTAATAAATTCTAAACTTCTCTTGACCTTATTGCTGCACTCTGGGCTGAAATGCAGCCGAACAATTGACAGCAGGTACCCTTATCTTTAAAATTGTGGATGTATCCTGAATGCCAAGAGAACTCTTCTGGACAAGACCAAAATGTAACTGAATGCACTTTTTTCTTGTTTCCAGACTGAATTTGAACTCAGCTTTTTATTCCTTTCTTAGCCATGCACTGGAAGAACACGTCACATCACTCAAGTCACTTTAGTTTTATAGAAATAGCTCTCATTTTCCTGTATTCACTGTTGTGGTTTTTCTTTTTTGCTTTGTATTATTGAAGTCTGGCTGAACTATTTTTTTTTTTCAATGAAGGGAAAAAAAATAGCCTTCAAGCTTTTACTTAAGAAAGTCTGAAGACCTTACTTTTTGCTCTACAGAAATATATTGTCCTTTGCCCTTTCTCCAGTCCCTCTGGCTTGCTGTTGTGAATTAAGTTTCTCTCAAAAGTGTGATTGATGATGTGCACATAGACCTTTACGTACACAGGCTCTCCTTTATGTAGCACTGGTATTCTCTGCAGTAAGTGGCTAGAGAGGGTGGTTCCACCTTGCTGAGAGCATAACTCTTCTTATATATCTGACTCCATTCCTTTGTAGAAACCTTATCTATGATTGCTGTCACACACTAGAAAGAGCCCTTTTTTAGGGCAGGCTGTATAGATGCATCTGTCTTACCACTATCCATCATATTTGAGAAGTTGTGGCAGTCCAGTGAAGTTCCCAACAACTGGAAATGGGGAAACACAACCCCCATTTTTAAAAAGGAACTTCCAGGGAACTACAGGCTGTCCAGTCTCACCTGTGCACAGCAAGATCATGGTGCAGATCCTCCTAGAAACTATGATAACGCACATGAAAAATAAGGGGGTGATCTATGACAGCTTTGCTAAACATGGCTTTGCTAAAGGCAAATTGTGTCTGGCAAATCATTTAGTGGCCTTCTATAAGGGGATTACAGCATTGGTGGGTAAGGGAAGAGCAACTGACATCATCTACCTGGACATATTGAAAGCATTTTGACACTGTCCCACATGACATCCTCGTCTCTAAATTGGGAAGATACAGGTTTGATAGATGGACCACTCTGTGGATCAGGAACTGGCTGGATGGCCGCACTCAAAGGGTTGCAGTCAACGGCTGCAAGTGGAGATGAGTGATGAGTGGTGTTCCTCAGAGTTCAGTACTGGGAACGGTGCTGCTTAACATCATTGTTGGAAACATGGACCCTCAGCAAGTCTGGTGATAACATCAAACTGTGTGGCATGTTCAACATGCTGGAGGGAAAGGATGCCATCCAGAGGGACCTGTACAGACTTGAGAGGTGGGCCTGAGGGAACCTCATGAAGTTCAACAAGGCCAAGTGCACGGTTGTCCTGTACATGGATCACACAGCAATCCCAGGCACAAATACAGGTGTTGGGCAGAGAATGGATTGAGATCAGCCTTGAGGAGGACTTGAGGGTGTTGGTTGATGAGAAGCTCAACATGAGTTGGCAATGTGCGTTTGGAGCCCAGAAAGCCAACTGCATTCTGGGCTGCACCAAAAGAAGCATGGCCAGCAGGGCGAGGAAGGTGATTCTGCCCCTTTACTTTGATTTCATGAGACCCCACCTGGAGTACTGCGTCTGGCTCTGCAGCCCCCAACACAAGAAGGACATGGACCTGTTGGAGTAGGTCCAGAGGAAGGCCACAAAGATTATGAGAAGGCTGGAGCATCCCTCCTATGAAGACAGGCTGAGAGAGTTGGGGTTGTTCAGCCTGGAAAAGAGAAGGGTCCGTTGAGACCTTATAGCTTCTTTAAGGGCAGGGGCTCTTTATCAGGGAGTGTAGTGACAGGACAAGGGGTAATGGTTTTAAACTGAAAGAGGGAAGATTTAGATTAGATAAAGCTGTGGATGCCCCATCCCTGGAGGTGTTCAAGACCAGGCTGGATGTGGCTTTGAGCAGCCTGGTTTAGTGGGAGGTGTGCCTGCCTGTGGCAGGGGGGTTGGAACTAGATAATCTTTAAGGTCCCTTCCAACACAGACCATTCTATGATTCTGGGATGCAAAACACACCATCTATGTGTTGATCATGGCATTTATACAGGTAGGCAGCCATAATGTGTTTATGTACATCCATAAGTTGTTGCAAACTTGTTCTGTTATGCACTAGAGCTAAAATGAAACAGCAGTTTCAAAACTTCTACTTCATCTCCAAAAGGTTTTACTTAACCTAAAAAATATATAGTGAGTTTACTCTTTTAGTTCTGTTTTTTTTAAAAGTGAAAATCAACTGCAAACATAGAGAAAGTGAAACATTACACAATGAAATACTAGATTGAAGCAGTCTTGAAGGCTACTATTACTTATACTTCTGTATCACTTTGAAGCATCTGTTCCATTTAAGGTCATTGATTTTGTTCCAGGTTCTATGGAGAACATGTCTAGTTATTACAGACCCTTTTTCTCCACTTTGTCATAAAACTACTTCTATCCATGTACATACTAAGACTGTCATTCTCCCAACTTTATGGATATGCTTAAATCTAGTCATGTGAACATTCCCATTGATTTTTTTTATATTGTGTGCAAGAACTTAGGCATGCCTATAACTTGCAAGAATTGGAACTGAATTACTACTTTGTCCACAGAGGATTAAACCCTTAGAAATGTCTAATTCTTGCCAAATAAGACATAGGATCCAGATTTACACCATCAGTTTTCTATACATCACAAGACCAAATGTATTTAAACAATATAGTAAAATAATATTGTTCCTTGTAACATGTAATAGTGGACTTTCATAATATCTAGCCCGCAACTGTTGGATTAATATATATGTAAGGATTTGTAATTTACATTTTAAATTATATACCAGGACAGACTGTATATTTTTTATACATATATATGTGTGTGTGAGTATATAGCCTTGGATTGTAGCCAAGACTATGTAAGAAATATTGCTTGTGTAGAAGCTCTGAATGGCCTCCTTCACAGTTATCATCATGCAGGCATTTTCCCTGTTTAATATCTACTACCCCTCGGTGCTATTTCCTTTAGGTAACTGTATTTCTGGCTCATGTCACACTGGAAAATATTCTCTCCATTGCCTGTCAGCTACTGGGGTTCATTTTAAATGAGGTAGTCACTGTCCTTATCTAATGAATGATACTACTTTGGCCAATGCAGTTTAAGGATTGGGAGGATTTATAGATCAGCTGTCTGAATATAATACAAGATTTTCAGCAGTGAAATAAGCATTTGAAATTCAAATTTTATAAATGGGTTCTTTAAAACTATTTGATGTTTAATCACACCAAAAAAGAACTTTATTACACTAGTGGCTGTAAGACTTTTGGATGCTGTCTGTATTCATACCACACCAACACAAGGGAAATTATCATTACTTACTGAAGAAATAATCTCTGTTCTTTCTAGTTGGATTATATTTAAATCCTAGGAAATTTTGACAAAAGAGAAAGATGAAAGCTAAGGTCAGTGATAGATTTAGTCCTGAAATAGTTGAAATGTGGCTTGTGGGATTAGTGGTGTTTTATACTGAATGCATGTCCTCTCTGTATAAGATGTGAGCATGACAATATCAGAGAAGATGACTACCATAATTTACTTGCTTTTATAAAAACCGGATGTTGCTGTGTTACCCATGCAAGGGACAGACTATTTTGTAATTTTGTGGGCTGTTCACACAGCTTCATTCAAGGTATTCCAAGACAAGTGCCTTTATTCCTAAGAGACAATTGAAAAAAAGGAAAGAAAAAGTGTTAGCAGAATCAAGTGATTAGCCTTCCTAGGATCCTCTGTAATTGAAGGGAGAAAGAGGTTTCTACCACACCGAGGGCAATTCAGAGGCTGAATTCATCACAGGTAACTGAAGTACTCTCCTGATGAGGCCCCTCACACCCTGCCCATAAACCAAGGAAGCCAACAGCAGCTAACTTGCTGCTTTATTGTGTAAACAGAAGAAAAAGATAACGACAATGTCAGGAATAAAACCCAAACCAGGATAAGTATGTAAGCCTGTAGTATGCCAAATGCAAAATTAGGCACTTAAAGCCAAAAGGATAATACTGAAAGTTCCTATTTATGTGACACTCAAATTCTAGGCTTTCTAGCTTTCTCAAAGTGTGCCAGATGCTGGAGCTGCTTTAGTTTTGGTAGTGCTAGATAGGCAATATATGTCATACCTAAGTGTAATCAAGGTATAGAAACTAGGTGTTTTCTCCATTACAAGACACATTCTTTCTTTTCCTCCATTTCCTTGTCAAGATGGTTATTAATTATTTTAGTGGTTAAAACAACAGCTAGAAGGCCAATTCTCATTTGAAAGTTGATATAAAAGCAGAGAACAATTTTAAGCATTTACAGTTAGAACGTAACACTCTGATTACAATAGATACTGTATAGTAGCTGAAGGAGAAAACTAGTTCTCACCTGAGGCAACTGTAAAATGTATTAAGATCCTAATAATTCAGAATGGGAGAAAAATTTTAATGAGGCTCAAGGAACTGAGGAATTGGCAATGCCAGCACCAGGTTGATTCCATCACTGCAGTGCAGGTTTGAAGTTTCTAGTGGAACTAAGCAAAACAAAGATTATATTATTAATTTTAAGGGTGGGGTTTTTTTAAATATTTTCTTTATTCCTAAGAGACAATTAAAGAAAGGGCAAGAAAAAGTGTTAGCAGAGTCAAGACAAAATGTATTAATCTGTTGCAAAAGAAGAGCTAGGTTGTCTTATCATTCCTTTTTATTTAAATAGATGTCCAACTACTAAAGAAATCCAGGCAGGTCTGAACGAGTGCTTATAGATAGTACATGGAAATATGTGTATGTAACAGTGCTGTCGTAAGGCTGGCCAATAATCACAGCCTACATTAATTCCAGAAAGTACACACAAATAATATTTCTTGGCTCCATTTTCAAAGCGGCATTTGGAAAGTTATGTGCACTAATCCTGTAACAATAACAGGATTTGTGTTTCCAACACAAGCATAGCTTTGAAAATGTAACCATAAGGGTCCAATGCAGCAGTCAAAGTAATCCCTGACCTTTTACCCTCTGAGAAAAGAGAACAATTTTGCAAAAGTGTTCATCACTAAAGGAAAAAAAATGTCCTGTACCCTGGAGAATCCCCACATGAACAAGCTCTTTCTGGCCAAAGGGATGTAAGATTCTAACAAACTGCAGGAGGAATAGCAGGTATTTAAAGAATCCAAGCTTGCTTCTTACCCATCTGAAAATCCCCAGTTTCCTCTTCCACTTATTTCCCCCCTTCAAGTGTCACCATAGAGTCATGGAATCATAGAATAATTTGAGTTGGAAGTGACATTTAAAGGCCACCTGGTCCAACATCCTTCAATGAGCAGGGATATCTTCAACTAGATCAGATTGCTTAGAGCCCAGTTCAACCTGACCTTGAATGTTTCCAGGAATGGGGCATTTACCACCTCTCTAGAAAACTTGTCACAGTGTTTCACCACCCTGGTAAAAAATTTCTTGCTATATGTAGTCTGAATCTCCCCTCTTTTAGTTTAAAACTATTACTCCTTGTCCTATTGCAACAGGCCCTACCGAAAAGGCTATAACCCCTGAGATGAAGAGAAGTGAGTGGTCACTTTGAGTACTTCATGATTTAAACTGATAAAAGTAAATATACTATTTTACTCTCCTGTTGCCTGACAGCACAAGGTTTTGTCCGTTCTTCTTCAGTTCCTATTTCCATCAGTCCAAGGAGTAGAACCTTTGGAAAGTTTCATAATTGGCATTTTTATCTTCTCCCTAGAAAAAGAATTGTGTGTAAACCTTACCTGTGGAAAGGAAGTTAAGTGAAATTCATGCAGGGAAGTAGCAAGTACAATCTGAAAAGTTTCAACCCAGGTGTTTTTATCCCTAATTCCAGTTGACTTCAGAGGAATGCGAGATGTGTCTCTTTTTCACAACAGAAAAACAATTCCCTGCACTAAATATATGCTGGAGTGAATGAATGTTGGTGGCTTTTTGTATCTTACCACAAGTTGTCAATTTCTTAGGATATTGTTTTCCAGTCTAGTGATTTAGAGCAGGATTATTGGTTGTTATTATTATTTGTGACACCTATTTTAAAGAAGGACATATTTAATAACTCTGTCCAGGATAGCAGTATCTAAAGATTGCAGTCGCGTACAGCAGCATTGTTGTGAGTCTGAATAAAACTCAGTAATAGTATGTTTTATTTCACCTTAATCAAACACAAAGCCTTCTCAGCATTGTTAAAAAAGACTACTTGCAAACCAAGAAAATGACCTTGTCATAGAATAGAATCATAGATTCGTTTGGTTGGAAGACACCTTGAAGATCATCAAGCAGAAGAAAGGATATTAAATATCCTTCCAAAAATCTCTCCAAACCTTTCAGTTAAAAGAAGGGGGAGAGAATTTCCAAGACATAAAGACTTTATGGAAAAAGAAACAATGTTACACACTAATGAGGTTTTAAAAATTAAGGAAAATTTGGTGGGGGTTCTTTTTGGGGGGGGGAGAAGGGGTGTGTGTTTATATTTTTTCCCCAGAAAGTGACCAAAAGGTGGCAGTACTCCACGCACCGCTGAGTGCCTGGAGCCCTCAGAGCTCTCCAGTACTGGTTCCGAAGTGCTTAACATCCACGTTTCTTCAAATACACCCAACGAAACGATGTCCTTAAAAGCAAATAAATCCCTTTGTGGCCTCATTTGGCTTTTCTAAAAGACTACATGAAATAAAATATTGGAATAGGTCTGAAGACAGTCCTGCATTCTGGGCTGCTGGCTGTATCTCTTGCTGCAGTCTCACATAGCATGTTGCTGTATCACAACAGTCAGTTATGCCTGTGGCTTAATTGGCATCAGGATCTGTAGCAAAATTTAACAAGACTAAGACTTGCTTGATCCTTTTACTTAAAAAAAATCCAGGATATAGCTCATATAAAATCATCCTGTATTTAGAGAAATATCTGGAGGATACAGTTCAAACAGGTTGATTCTTTATGCCTAGAGGAGTCACACTGTAATGGAAGTAAAACTGCAGGTGTTAAGATGGCAATAGCTGTGTTTGTTTTATTTCCTGCAGCCATTATCATCCCACCACCTTCAAACAGAATCCAGCCAACAATGCATCCCTTTTTCATGCTTCAAAAAAACGCCTGAAGTACCCTTGCTATTAGCAGTGGGTGGTTATGGCATATAGTGATATACCATAATACTGCAATTCTAAATGACCATGATAAATTAGTAGTTGCTGCAATGCCAGGATTGTATCTGTGGCACTAGATGTTGCTGTGCTCTATCAGTCTGTGCAGTCTGGCTCTGAGCGTAACTGTGCCTCTGTCCGTCTCTATGGCTTTTTCTCTGTTCCCTTTTCCTGTGGCCTTCTCACAGTGTTGGATCTATACTATCTCTGTGGTTGTCTTCTTTTAATGGAAATGGTCACCCTCCCTGCTCCGTGGCCAGGAGCGTTGCTGCTTTTTCCTAGGAAAGGACCCAAAGAGAACTGAGCCACCACACATTTGGTGTGAGTGGAGGTTTGTGCATCCTAGAAGGCAGTTAGAGATGATAAACAGTTTAGTGAGAGGGCAGGGGAGCAGGGAAAGAATTCTCCTGCATCTAATAAAGTCCTTTGTACTGATCTTAGGTCAAAAAGCACATTCTTAGCTGTATCACCACACTTATGACTGACAGTGTTATGAAAGACAAGTTCTATTCCCCGCTACTGCTGCCTGCCATGGTGGAGGAGTATTGCTTTCCTTCTCTAAGAACTGCAATTCTTCCTTGATTATACCTTTATACCCAAAAAATACGGAAGGCTACAAGACTTTCTTTGACAGACTGCCAAATTCAGGCTGTTGAGCCAAATAGTACAGCCACAGTAACTGTGCCATTGGTTGTTATCTTCAGTCAGGGTGAGGCTTTGTTTTCCTTGTTCCGTGGTGAACTGGTTTAGTGGCTTGCCACTGCTGCAGGGTCAATACCATTGCTCCAGTCTCCTGGCCACACATACCTGTTGCTTCCCTGATGCTGGCTGTTGAATTTGTCTGGTCCTACCATAAACCAAAGAAAATTAATCCGGCAATGAATGGAATAGTCCTCTGTGATTTGGTGGGAGCTGAAGTACCTCTCACAGGGCTCACACCAGTGCTGTAGCTGGTACAAGGCAGGAGGAAGGGAATGAAGGAGGCAAGACTGCCACTTCCAGCAGCAGAATGATGTTATATTGGCTCAAACATTCTGTGCAAACTCACAGTGTAAGCAATGCTGGAAAAATGAAGAGTCACTAGTAAGCTTTACTTTGCAAAAATGAATAACTAATGGGAACTGAGGTATGCCACCAGTGAAGTAATGGAACTCTGTACTGTCTGAAAATACATGGATGGTAAAGGTGCAGACTTGCCAGATACTGGTTTTCCCAAGAAAGCCAATTTAACAAGCTCTGTTTCCTTCCCTTGATGGCTCGTTTCCAGTCATGTGTTCAAATTGCCTGCCTCCTCAGTTCTGCCAATATTACATATTTAGGAAGCATTGTAAACTGGATCACTGAAATGATATTGCTTAAAAAAATCTACTTTTTGGAGTTGTTTTTTTTTTTTTAATTCCAAATCATTTCAGTGAAGTGAGTATCTCATTGAAGTACCCCTTTGGGATGAAATTAAATTATATGGCTCAATCCAAATTAGTAATCTAGCAGAATGTCATTACTGAAAGACAGAAATTTTTCTCTGCTGACCCAGAAGAAATATGCAAACAGACTTCTGTCAGATTCGTGAGTTGAATCGGCTTTTCATGTGTGTGTGTGTGTCTGAAGTGGGTCTCAGTGCAAAGCGTTGGTGGTGAAGGACCTGTGCCTGGGAATGAAGAGAAGGAAGAAAAGCAGGACCCTGCCTTTTGGGTGGTGTTAAACTCTCATATTAACTCAAAGCAAACCTACTATTTTCACCTTCATGTCCGTTTCAAAATGTTTCATAGACAAACTAGAACTAGACACATTAATGGCTGTATTAAATCAGGAGGCCTATGGTGCTATTTTTCTGTATTTTTTCCTGTTTTGCACACATTGTGCATTAACACATTGCTTCAGTGTTATAATTGCATATTGATCTATTGATTTGTAACGTTATGAAGTGCTCTGAACTCTGTTCCTGATTTGCTCAGGTAGCAGCCGTGTCCTTTATCTGTAAAGCACCTACTGCAGTGTGAGGCTGCAGCCCTGAGGGAGGCTGCTCTGGGTGTATCTCCAGTGTAAATATAGAAAAGCAGCAGTTCTCACCAGCCAGTATTTTAGACCTGACAATCTCTCTCTCATTTCTGGCTATCTAACCTGGAAAATTCCACAAAATTATCATCTCTAATCCATATTTATCTAATTTATCAGGTGTCAAGGAAACCCTTTTTATGATCAGTGGCAGACCCAAACCAGTTAATCACCAGAGTGACTCTCTGTGGTACATAGAGTTCATGTAAATGAGGCAATTGTTTGCTAATCAACCACAGCTGATTTCCTCATTCTTGGCTGAGACCAGCTACTTTCTTCTTCTAATGCTTGAGACAGTTATTCACTTGAAGAGAACTTTCTCCTCCTCCCTTTTTCTGTGAGGGAACATTCTGGTATCTCCCTGTTGTCTTCTGCATTTACTCTTTTACTTATCCTTACGGCAAGCTTTAATCCTGTCTACACTCCCTTTCTTCCTTTCACATAATTACCTTGTTCAAGTGAAAATCTTGAAGGCAGATGTGTTGTTTAATGGTAAAAGGGGATACTGTAGTCCTGCGCTGGCACAAACTGGCTTGGTAGTGGGGTTTTTTTTGTTTGTTTTGTTTTGTTTGGGGGTTTTTTTGGTGCTGTTACAGTATATGCACGTTCAGATTTTGTGCTTGTGAAATTACAGAGTGCCAAGCACACTCAACTGGAGGAGAAATATTTTTAGTCTTTAGCATGTTATTTAAGCATAAAGTTCTTTCTTGAATTCCCACTGAAAATGTGAGATCAGTGACTTATTGTAAATCCTAAAGAGGCTAAAAGTGTGTAGTCTTAAACTTCTTGTTGAACTCCAGTAGGCATGAATCCTTCTGATAATCAAACAAAAAAGTAAACAAATTAAAAATAGAGAGAGATATTGCTTCTGCTTGGTTATTCATAACTGTGGATGTTACTTCAATATCAGTATGTTAAAAGATTCTGTAGGAGTTTGAATCTCATGTACCTTTAAAATTAATTATTTCTATAAGGCATTTTGAAATTATTATAACTTAAATAAGATTAGTGTTATCTGAACATTAAGAATATATGTATTAGGAATATATTATATTTTCATGTATTATTTCTATCTTAATGCACTATTTAGAAGTGTTACAACTATGCCATTTTCTTAAAAGTCTACTGTTTCTGACTATCAACAGTGAACAGTCAGGTATATTATTGAATATTTTACAAAACATGGAGAATATAAAGTAAAATCTATATGGACAGCAGTGATTAATATATACTGTCCAGTTTGATCTTCCTGTATATGACAGTGTAGAATTTGCTATCATTTTTGGAACAAACAGACAGAAATGCTCATCTGCTTTTCTGAATTAGTTTAGGGAAGCATCTCAAAAGGTGCATTGTGATATTAAAGGCCATTTTTTATGCTTGGTAGAGTTGTCCCATGCGTGTGCTTGGAGGCACACAGATACTTGGGAAATTACTCTGTGATGATTCTTCTGAATTATGTGTAGCCAAAATCGGATGCAGACCTGATGAAAGAGTACAGGATGTCTTAGCAGTCCCTGCTCCAAGCCATGCTTATAAGTAAATAATATTAATCCCTTCAGAGCAATGTACAACCAAATTATTAAAGCTGGATCCTGAAGAAACTTAGACCATGGTGCTTAATAAAAATGTCATGTTCCTTGAGTTATTAGTTCCTCCCTCACCATTGAGAACAGTTTTGAGCTTTTCCTACTTTATCCAAGAATTTGTATATTGTGAGGAAAATGCAGCCACAGTACAACGCAGACATTAACTCTTACTTCAGCTGGAGAGTAATGGAAACTAGGCTGTGACAACAAAGGTTTCAGGAAACATTTCAGTATATGAAGGAGATTTCTGAATGGCTGAGGTGAAAGGGGAATTTATGTTGAAAGGGCTGTCTGTTACATCGTCCAAAACTAGTGAGTTCACTCTGAGTCTGAAGTCTTAATTATTTTCATGCCTGATTTTACTGTTAAATTTAAAAGCACATGTATGTTATAATGCAATGTTAATAATTTTTCTAAGAAGTCTCATTTCTGTATTTTTAAATTGCCTCCATCTGGCTATTGAAACAAACCAAAAAGAACAAGGCTCGCTGCTCAGCTGGCAAAACCCCTACTTCTCCTGAAATTAGTGCAACTATACCAATTTGTTTCAACAGAGAAACTCGCCTACAGGTTTTAACAGCAAGTACAATGAAATTAGTCTATCCATATGTATGTTCTATGGTGATTTTCCATTTTTCTGTGTATCTAATATGGGAAGTGCAAAGGCAGTAATTAAATTATATTTATAGATACATATATCTCATCTTTAGGTGCAAACCAAACATGTTATTCAAAGATGATGAAGAGACAGCAAATATGCAGATTCAGTGAAGTGCTATGGACACATTCTTTTTAGATTTCTTTTTCAATGGCGCTCCCTGCAATAATTACTAAACTGTTTATGTAGGTCATTGATATTTGTAATTGATCATCAATTTATGGTAAGTAGTTTTGCTTTCATTAATCCATACGCTTTGACATTCTCCTCAAGAAAACACTATTTCACTATTTTTAATTGAACAATGATGATTTCTTGATATTTTCTATCTAGAATTTTAACACATAAGTTTTGCTCTTGAAACATCTTCAACTTCAATTAATATTTTCATGGTAGTCAGAAGAAATTAGTTAAGAATGTACCTTGGCAGGATAATATTTCATATTCCGGTCACACTTAGGGGAAAAATATCTATCTATCTATCTATCTAGATACACAAGCATATCCTCCATATTGAAAAGATAAAGTTCTTACTAGTGATCTGCTGAAATGAAAAAACAAAAGGTGTCTTCAATAAGCTAAAATATCTCAGCCTATATTCAACACAGCCTAAAAGCACACACCAAAATGTAGGCATGTGTACAAATTTATTCCACTGTGCAAAACTCATTTGATTTTGGGTTTGTACTTCAGGGCTTTGTGAAATTAGGGCATTAGCATTATGTATTCCCATGGAAATCTCACCATTAAAGTTCATCCTAACTTTCACAAAAGCTGCAGGTACACTCTCAGATACCATCTCAGAATCTATCTATCTGCTTACCTGCTGTATGTATGACACTTAAGTCATGAGAATAAACCAGGAGTTATTCCAAACATTAAGACTTTTCATTTTTACAGCTCTGACATGGTTTTGCCACTAGTATAAATAATTGAAAATTTACAGATGACATGTCTTATGTCATTAAAACTACCAGGTATCAATTTCTAAGGGATAAAATTTCATGTACTTCTTCATTACAGCTAATTTTACCACACGGTGCTTGGTATTCTCTCTGTTAACAAATACTTGATACCTGAGGAAGCTGTGTGCTTTCACTTTGTGATTTCTGTTTGTGAAAAATTTTATGATGTTTCCTGGATGCTTCTTCATATAATATTTCACATAAGACAGTGAAGAGCTACCCTCCCTTGAAAAGAAAATCTCTGTATTGTGGCTAATACATCTGTAGAAGTGTCTGCAACCTCTTTGAGGCACACTCTATCATATAGTAAGGATGTAGTAGATATCTCCTCCTTCTCATTCTTCAACCTTGCTTTGAAAGCAGAGACTGAATTATGATCATGCCCTCTTCTGCTTCTGCTTTTTGGTGGCTTGCAGTTTGTGGCCAAGTCTCTACACTCTCAGCTGGCAGAGATAATGCCTGTCACAAGCTCTTCTCCATTGTGAAAAGGTAGATTTCTTGTGCATACGCCAGTTCCTTAGTTACGTGTGATCATCGCAGTACGGTTCTAGAAATCTATAGTGCTTTTTAAATCTTACTCACTGGGTAAAACCCAGCCTTTTCAGCTATTTCAGCACTACCACCTCCTGCCTGTGTCTCCATCAGAATCTCCATCAGGAATTTCTATGGGTCCTAGGTGCTTTATGGCAACAACCAATCTTTAAACAGCCTCTGCACAATATAGCATGAGTTTCTCAAAGGGCTGGTAGGTATTGGAGAGATGAAGCAGAAAGTCTGAAAGAAGGAAGCTGAGGGTTCTGCAATGGCTAGAAATAGATGCGAACAGAATTTTGATAAAACAACTTATAACCGAATAAGTTTTCCTACCTTGCCTACAAAAAACACATCTCCAGAACTGACTGGGAGTAGAGAGTCCAGTACTGAAGACCCTGATCTCTGATGGGTCTTCCACATTCTACGTGAATCTCAGAGCACCCAGGAAAGAGCAATGGATTTACAACTCCTTTGGCATGTAGAAAACTTGCTGTGTCTGACAGACAGTTTGTGAGAGATTAATGGATGGTTTTTGTGAATGTTTTTCTCCAGTTTCCCCCCCTCAACCCTGGAGTGGTACTGTATTTGTGGTTAATTGAATCCAGTGTCAACATTTTCTGGTCAGATGTTTGGGACTCTGCATTGCTACAGTTACATTTGCTCATAAAACAGTAGTCTTCTTCTCATATTTTTGCACAGGCTTAAATAGAATTAGCATGTGTAACATCCTGTTTAGTGTGGGTCATCCAAAAGTAAAGATCTATCCAATGGGTGTTCAGACACCTTACTGTATGATAAATTAGATGCGATTTTTTAAAGACTCAGGAAAAGCTTTTTCTCTTAAAATGTCTTCAATTTTTCCTTAACAGTCAGAACTCTGAGATGCTTAGTTAATTGTAAGTCTGTTATTTTCAGTCAGCATCTAGCTGTCAACATCTTTAATGGACTGCCTGAAACAAGCAGCATTTTAGACATGTTGGTGATTTTCAGCATTCAAAGAATTTTTGTATGATTCTAGCAGCAGAACACAAACTTCCTCAATTAGACCAGGAAGGAGGAATCTGCTACTTGTTTTATACCTGATAAAAAAGACTTATTATTAAGGAGATAAATTTATGGACAGATGAGTAGGATCCCTGGAGTTTTTTTGGTGCTAAGTGGTCAGGAAAATACTAACTTCTTAGAATAATGTTGTGCCTTCCAAATGAAGCTTTAATAGTGTTCTGCCCCATGGTCCTGGACAGACTTGTGGCTCATATAGTTCTTGCCTATAGGCCTTGCTAGGTCCTCCATGCATAGAAGTTTCTAATGCATACAAGCACTGGCTGGTGTGCCGGGCACTTCTGCAAGTGGAGAAGACAGTCCTTTCCCATTGTTTAGAGCAAGACTCTTTCTAACTACTGTGAGACTGTTGTCTCTCAGGTAGCTAAAATTATAATCATGTTACCCACAATCTAAGCTAAATATACTGAGGTCATGGAAAAATTCTTTCCTGTAATTGGTAGATATGAAATTTTATAATTAAAAAAAAAAAAAGAAGCTGAAGAAAACAATTTTCTCTTGTTCCAAAAGACCAACAATGAATCCTTCACAGCAATCTATTCAATAATCCAGAACATTTTAGTAGAAATAGATTTTCTCAAAAGATGTAGCAGCTAACTTTTTGTTCCTTTTGGTTGTAAGAGTCATTTTGTATCAATCATAACTTTTAGAACTGGATGTTCTGCACTGGGGTTCTTTTCTTGTTGACTAACCTATTTTCTTGCATTAGCCCAGAATAGTTAGAGATAGTTAGAGTCAAGCATTTGCAGCTGTAAGATACAGACAGATTTTGAAATTCACAAATATACCAAAGGCCATATTTTCTTTTGGTTGAAGTGCTTAAGCACAGGATAGGCTTAGATTTATAACTTAGATTTACAGGTAGCATACAATACTATTTTGTTTTGTGAAAGCAATTCACTACAAAATTGTTTTGCAACAAGTCAGTGTTTTCTTGCTTAGCAGTAAAAAGCTGATGAAGAAACCAATTTTTTTTTTTTTCTCTTTCAAAATTAATCAAAATGTCGAAGTATTCGTTGGGGTTATGCTGGTTCATAAAACTGCCTTACTGGACAAGATGCATGGCTGAGATAATTCAGCATAAGATTTTGGAACAAAGTGCAATAGCCTTACAGCATACCAACTGTAATTATAAATATAAATGCCAGATGAGAAACAGTTTATCCAAGAACAGTATTTTAATACATTTCATTGGGCTGTCAGTCATTTCTTTGTAAGATATAAGCAAAGAATATCCTTTGATTTCATCTAGAAATCTTTCTCTCCCTAGGAATACAGGGTTTGGTAGTCTTAATTTTTGTGACTTTACAGATTATATTCTTAGTCAAATAAATGTTTAAAGCTCTATAGAAAATAGCTAGTCACTTAACATGGAATGGAATAATGAAAATGTCATTCTTTTGCATGTAAATTAACTGATGATGAGTGTTTACAGATTTTGATTTTCAAAACATGTAAGGACAAGTACTCTTTACATCAGGAGAATCCTGACTCAACAAGACAATTAATGTGTGCCTATCTTTACTGCAAAGGTAAACTCACTAATTTAAACAGGGGTACTCACATGCTTAGTGATAGGTGTCTTTACTAGATATGTTGAATTCCCTTCACTGGACTCCAATGAATGTTTGCCTGGAGCTACTAGCAAAATGATGAAAATTTCTGGGGAAAGTAAAAGGAATGCCTTATAATTACTGAGACGTTGTCTATATAATTATCTCAAAATAAATAGCTTCACTAAGAAATATATAATCTCTTATAAAGAAAAATTGGAGGACCACCAAGTTGCAAAGAAGTAATATCACTTTGTGACCCAGTGACTGGCAGCTTCTGTGACTGGATCAGGGTATGCAAGAAACTTTTCATGTTTCAAATGTTGAGTACTGTGTCTTTGGAGCATCAATCTTCTCACCATCTATGTCTCTTGTAAATGAATTCACAAATCCAAACTTCTCACAATTTTCTGAGAGACATTACCGGAGCCCTATTTATGTTGATCTCTTGATGATAGTTATCGTTGATCTATGTTAATCACTTTCAAAAGTTAATCAGCATCAGTGAGTGCTGTTAAAGGCCATGTGGTATCATATTTCTGAAGGTCTCTCTTACCTTTTACAAGAAAATCATTAATCTACCTTAATTCAAATTATTCCTTAAAACACAATTTCTGACAAGCTTATCATTGCTAGTACATCCAATTTTCCATGACTGTTCCATACTTAAAAAAATCCCCAAATAATCCTGTAATCTAGAAAATTCTTTTCTGTTCCATTTAGTTTGTACGGTGCTGCACCTCTGACAATCTTCAACAGAAAAACAAAATGTTGTTTTCTGAGTATCCGTCTGAATATCCTTCCATCCATCATCTATCCATCCAGGTGCTGTTGTTCATGCATCAAACTTTTACTCTAGTTGTCCTTGGATTGGTAGTAAAAATCTAAGCTTTCACAGTTTTTAATCACAGTTCAGCACTTCAGATTTGCATTTGAAAACCTGATACTAAATAATACTCTATATAATACAGAGCATTAGGTGCTCTGTATGAATATATGAATTTCCAACTTAAAGCCATGAGAAATTTTATTTCTTAATTTCCCACATAATAGGAATGAGTTTAAAATCACAAATAGATTGTTATAATTCAAATATTTAGCAGGTACCAAAACCAGATAAACTTTTATAGGAGTAAGATTTTTTTTTTCTTACAACTATGAAATTTAGTCAAGACAAAAGAAGAATGCTTATTTCCCCAGGAAATATTTTTACTTTTATTTTTCCTTGAAACATCAGTTTTCCTTGAAGCATCAATTTTCGTCTATGCTGAAAAAAAGAGGCCAGAAAAGATACTGTTATTTTGCCCTTTGCACTGTGTCATGGATGAAGGAGCCTTGTGATTTTTTTCGAGGTCTTAGCTTTAACTACTGGGCCATAGCACTGGAGATTGGTTGTTGCTATTGCGTTCCATATAAGGGATATTGTATATTCAGAGGTCTGAAGAGCTACTGTTTTTTCCTCTGTTCTAGTTAATACCCCACAAATTCTTCAGTTATTCCTTTTCAGTGACACACAGATGAACTTTGGTTTTGCTCATTTTCATAGGAATCCTGGTATGATTTGTACAGCTTTCCTACCTAGACTAAGAGAAAGTAGTTTTAGGAGCACGTATAAATTATCTATTATCCACAGAACCATAATAGGCTACATACTCATGAGATGATGAATTTATGCCAATTTAGGATTAATTTAAATTACTGATAGAAATGATATTTACTGGCAATGATAAGCATGATATAAAATAATTTTGCAAGCATTACTTGATGTTAGCAGAGTTGCAAATGCTGATTTTCACTTGATAGGGCAAGAACCTTAGCAATGGTCATCTTTGACCTGATCCACAGAAATGACATCTTGTTTTTATTATGAGATTATAAGAACTTCCATGAAAAAAATGCTTATAGGTGACAAACTAACAATCCTGAAGATAATTTATTTTTGTTAGTCACAATGTAGTTACCTCATTATCAACAAGATTGTCTACTAAAGTACCTCACTAGGGAGCTAAAATGACCATTCCTAGTTATTTGAGAATGTTCCAGTCTGTAACCCACTTCTCTCTCTGGTGCATATGATGTTTATGATTTGTGCTAGCAAATAACTATGGTGGTATCTGTTGCAAATAAATTTTAAAGTGTGTAACTGAGCAAATAGTTAACTTCATTCATAGCAGGTAAACTTTATAGCAATTAACCTTTAAAGGTTATGGTCAAACTGGATTGAAATAAATTTAAATATTACTTTTTCTCAACTATCTTTTGTATGTAGTTTATTCACAAGTTTTATTAAGCTCACTCAGATGAGAAAGGAGCTACAAGCCATCACAGAATTAACTAGACTAATTAACTAGACTAGACAGAATTAACTCATATAACTCATCTTTTCCTCTTTCAACTTTGCGTTGAACTTACTAGCTTTGGTTTCTACTGCTGGTTCATCTGCACTGCAAAATAATTCTCCAGACTGAAAGCACTAGTAGTGCTACCTCGAGATGATTTTGTAGCAATAATTTATGAAACAAACATTTTTCATAAACTAAACTACAGACAGCTGCTGATATGCTGGCAAAGACAATATTACAGCCATATAGATTTTTATGGATTTTTACTGAAGCAGGCATTCAAGTACCCTGTGGTGGTTGAAAGCTCCTTACGTGGTGATGGGCAGTTTTATGGTACTGTACTGGAAACAGTAGCTGAAGCAGGGAAAAACAGTGTTTTCAGCAACTAACATAAAGTATAATTCAGGTACGTGCTTCCCCATACAGTAGAAAGGACTCAACTTCACTGTGACCAGAGGCTGTATTTTTTGAACATGGTTACTAACCATCAAAAATACTACCAATTTTCCATGCAAGTACAGGTACAGAAGCACAGCATCAAGTTGTGTCCCCAAGCCCCTTATTTCAACTCAGAAAGAGCTCGAGTACCTCTAGACCATGCTCCCCATGAGGAGTGGAAGAAACGTTACAAAGGATATTTTGTTTTGCCTTATGAAATGTCTCTGACATCACCTAGTCCTTTGCTTCCAGAATAGTCTCTCCAACCTACCACAGGCATGTACTGCTCTCTAGCAGAAACATCTTTCTAGTCATCACTTCTAAATCTAGCACATGAATCTTCAGATTTTGTAAAGTGACAGCATATCCCACTTTGAAACATCCCTTACCATCTCCTCTCCTGTAACCTAGCAAAACTCCCATTAAGCTTTAAGCTTTAAGAACAGGGTCCTGAAAGCTTTTACCCTTAGAGCAAGCTCGTAACCCAACCTAAGCCTTCATTCAGGGAGCATATTTGCCTGCTGAGGCCCTATCTCATTCTTTAGAGAACTTGTCCCCTTCCAATTTAATTAGAACAAGGAGCCTGTTCACTAAACCACAACCTGCTCCCAGCCAAACATAACAACCTTATTTTATGATATGTTATCTAGAAGCTGCTTCTAACCTCTCCTTGACTTTTTCCTAAACATACAGCCCTTCTCAGGGAGTGCTTCCAGCTCAATACAGGTGAGAAAGATCTAAACCCTAATGGCCCAGCTGCTGCTGTGTTCTTGTGTTACTGGCTGGCTTCAGAGGCCTCTTGGCTAGCTCACCTTCCCTTTCTCTAGCCATGGTGAGTGTGTTCCCTAGCTTAGTGTAATGTTTTCTAGAGGATAGGCTTGGCCTTTTGGTTGCCTTTTCAGAACCCCTAATCTACTCAACGGGATCTCTAAAGGGTGGATTACAGAAACAAGAGTCTCACCTGACCAACTTAAAAATCAATGCAGGTTAGTTTGATATGGGACAGTGCAATATGGGGTCTAATCTTTTTCTTCAGAAGGTAGGAAATTATTTTGTGTGTGAAAGTAAAATTGTTCTTGGTAGGAAAGAGATATGTTAGACAACTGACTTGCAAAACTCTTTAACAAGCAGAGGAAGTAAACTATTATCACCTAGCTGTTACTGTGCATCTCCTTGTTAGATCTCAGCAGCATTACTTTGATGGTGAAATGTAGGCATAATGAACAAAATGATTCTCTAAGAGATTCAGTTTATAAGTATATTGCAATAATTTGTTCTCTAATGGCTTATATCCATAGAAAATAGAAAGCAGATTTTTAACATTACTTACGTGTGCTTTGGGAAGCTATTAAAAAGTCACTTGTTGAAGTTAATTTCAATTTTGCATCTAAGTGTTCCACTACTTTATTGTAATATTCTTCTTATACATAGAACATATTTTTCCTAAGTTTACAGTACTTTTATTTTATATATTTTTACATTTTCAACTAAATTAGTAAGTTTTATAATTAAAAATATTTATTTTCAGAATGTAGTCCTTTTTACTTTTTTGTTTCAAATGATTCTAATATTGAGAAATCTTCAAAATTCCTTTGTAGTTAAAATTCAAAGTATAAAACTTTAATAGTTGCATTTAAATGGCTTGCTGGCTTTTCATAAACAAAAATGTCTCCTTTAGTGATATTGAGTATTGATCAAGCCTTATCAACTCTGGCAGAAAATAGGCCTCTCTGGTCATATCTCTTCTGTTCCTCTTCTGTGTCTCTGGTTTCCTACAAATTTTCCTTTAAATTGCAGTGAAAATATGACTATATAGTCTACTCTAAAAGCAACACAATTGATATTGTAATAACAAGCTATTTGTCAGGGAGCACTAACAGAGTCTGAAATCTGAAGCAGGGTTAAAATTCCAGAATTTCAAAACATTTTATAAGAATGTATTCATCGCAACTTGGTTTGTATGTTAGCTGTAACAAGAGTATTGTATGTAATCTGGCAGAGTGCAAATCTTCTGGATTCCAGTTTTGGCATGATCTAATTCTAATTGAGTCTTGTGTTGTAACATAACAGCTACTAAAAATGCTTGTGCTGTTTACTTGAGTGACAAAAGATACAGGGGTTGTTACCTACAAATAAATCTTAAGCATGTCTACTGTATTCACTGGAGAGAGTTTAAAGTATACACTGACTTTCAAAAAGAATTTGATCATTTTCCTGCTATGCTGTAGAAATTCTAGTCTGCTTATGAGATAATTTCAGAATCTTCACCTTTCCACTTCAGTATGTGAATGAATTCTGGAAAATTAAACTACTTGGAGATGTTAAAGAAGAGCAGTGCATTATACTCATCTACCTCACATGGTAAAGAGTGAAGAAAACGTCATTAAAGGGACAGATTGTGATGTTCTATAAATGCTCAGTGACAAAGCCTAATAATTTGTCATGAAATTTACATGATCTATTTAGCCATGGAAGCCTCCTGTTAGTGGTGTTGATGTGTGAATGAAATTGATGGGAAGGAACTCTTTAAAATAGGTTCAGGCGGAACAAAAAACCCCTCTCATTTGAAACAAGCGAAATGCATAGGGTTCAAAAAGAAAAGACATGTTGTTGTTAATTTAGAACTGTTTTTTCTCCATATAAACAGATTTAACCTAGGATTGCATCTGTACTTGCAGTGTCATTCTCCCTTATTGAGTTGTAATCTATTGCTGGTAGTGTGCTTTGGGATGGTGCAATCTCTCCTCGACTTCCAGGGAACATGCCAGAGTATGGTATTTCCTGTGATGGTAAAGTTCATATACGATCAGAAAAATTCATGTGAAAACCCTTATCAATTTGGTAGACAAAGCAAAAACCCTAATGTACCCAGGTATGAGCTATGGAAAATAAGAATCACTGCTTGCAAGATCATGTCTTCCATGAGAGCATTGGAGTGTTTCCAGTGTGTTTCCAGTTTCCCAGACTTTATTTTAAGTCTGACATTTGTGAGGCAATGCACATTTGAGTGCAGATGCACCTTCTTTAAAGTTGAATAATGAATAGATCTTTTGTTTTCCCATCTTGTATAAAGGTGCAAAGTCCACATGTGGACCCAACTGTCACTAAAGTTCTGGAGGGATGAGCATTTGTTTTAAAAACTAAAACTTAGAATTGGCAGTTGTGTTAGAAATTACTTGGCAATTTGCGTCTAGAGTTGTCTAAGTGATGATTGCCTTTTACACTGATGTTCTGTAAGAAAGATAGGTCTCAGGTTTTCAGTAAAAATAGGCTTTTGGAGGTAAGTAACTGAAAGTTAAAATCCAGTGAAGGATAGCTGAGAATGCAGGATAGCATTATCATAGTCAAGTATAGAACTCAACTAATTTATTTATAGTGTTTATATTGATGAAACCCTGGTAAAATCACCTTTAATCCAGTGTTGCTTTCACGCCGCATAGGATTCAGTCCACTTTTAAAAGGCTGTGTATATTTTGTGTGCTAGTGATAATATAATAAAAGCACATGGAAATCCTATAAAGATTGGAGAAAAAAAAAAACCCTCTCATGAGAAGAAAAACAGATGCAAAGCTATAACCTTGCACCTGGAAATCTTTCACACGGCAGTTCTGTGCATTCCCAACCACCCCATAAGGACAGAAACAACACAAGCAGCTGATAATGTGATTGTGAGGAATGTGTTGACCATGGTGATGACAGGGTGATACATTAACCCTAGAGAGCACGAGTGCACCTGTGAAATATTAGACTGTGCCTTTTTACTAGGAGATCATTTTAGAAATATTTAAGAGTAAGCTACAAGATGGAAGGAGAGGGCAGTCAAAAGAGGCTGGGAAGAGGTAAATGATAGACATTTGGGGAAACGCAGAGTGTGTTTTCAGAACAATTTATTACAGAGCTTTGGAAGCTTATTACATTCTCATTAGGAATAGATCCTGTGCAGGCAAACCTCTATCAGTGTGACTAATTAAATACGTTGGAATTAGGATACAAGGAGAGAAAACTAGTTTATACTAAAAATACGTAATTTAACATGTAATTAGTGATGCATACTTGAGAAAATAAAAGGGAATGTTTCAGAAAGCTGATTGGGTTGCACTGACTGTGTATTTCTAATTTATATGTTATGTTAACACTCCAAATGGTACAGAAAACATTACATGCATGAAGAGCATCAAAATTTAAATTATTGTTGGTTTGGTATCATCTGGCTTTCCTGAATTCTTGGAATGTTATCTTCAGTACTTGCAAATTAATGTTTAGGATTATATTTAAAGAAAACTCTGCATGACAGTATTACTATTTCCAAATGATCCCTTTCCATTTTGGAGTTTCTGCAATGGGATGAAAGAAATAAGATGTGTTTGTGGGGTTGTATGTTGTTTGTGCTGGTGGGGCTTTTTTGGTACTGTTTAATATAGCCTTATGGAAACCTTAAGCTGGCTTGTAAGGGCCACATGTGGAACAGGATGCTTTGTTTTTCCCAGCTAGCTGCTGTTTTGTCTGGGAGATGCTGAAATACACTGGTCAGTTTACCTACTTCAACATTTTGTTGAAACTTGATGAAAATGTGTAATCTTATACAAAGGCTGATAAAAAGAATATAATACCATCTGTATAAAATAGGGAGTGTGTTTTGTGCAGGCTTGTGAACAGATGCTAGCTGACATGTTTTAGCCAGAAACTATGAAATTAATGATAAGGTTTCCTGGGAAAAACACTTCTGTAAGTATTTGAGGAAAGCAGTTCTGAGCTTAAAATGGCCTCACAGTCACTTGGATGAGGACTGATTTGGCCTGCCACCAAGGAGAAGTAGATTCTTCACTGGCAACACCTGAAAGCAAAGGCAAATGCTGAATAGAGAGCTTAATGCTGAAGCAAATAGCTGTAAGGAGCCCAGAGCCAGCTTTATAGTGTGAAGAAAGTGACAGAGGATACAAGGAGGCAGAAACAGTAGGTCACCTGGATGTAGAATATATTTTTAGAGATGATAGATTAAGGTTGGAATCAACCTTAGGAAGAGAAGAATGCCTGGAAATCAAATTAATATTTTGGCAGTCTGTCCAACATTACTTTGCTAGTGAAGTGGAGGAAATCAATATTAAATATATTTAGGAGTACATTACGCTGAGTTATGCTGACCTCATTAAATATATCACTAACGAATGGCTACAGTACATTCAGTAGCAGGACAAAATTTGAATCCTAGCCTGCCTTTCATGGCAGAGACATGAAGTAGCTTCTTCAGGATTGGGCTGGGTGAAGTTTCCCTGACATTCTGATGCTGGTTAGCCAGAAGATTGGCTGCTGTCAGTCAAAGAAAGGGAAATTAACTGATTGAAATCTCAGTGTATCAGGAGCTTGGTAAATGTCAGACTTCCTAAACAGCCCTCAGAAATGGACTAAAATGAGTCTCATCACACACTTCAAAATAGTGGGGGGGAAACGCCAGGACAAGTCTCTCTGAGACTCATCTGCTTCAGGGAACAGGACAGTCTGGCTCCTGGTGATGCCTGGGGACACAGGGCGCTGTTGCCAGCGAGCTTCTCGGCTTTCCACAGCACTGAAACCTGCCTTGCACCTTGCAGAGAAGGCAGCCTTCTGTGGCTCAGAGAAATACCATGAGTGTGATTGAAAGAAGGAAAACAAGAAGAAAGGTGGAAGGAACTAGTACGATTAGGAGTACTAAATGAAATGAAAGAGAACGTTTTTCAGACTCGGTACTTGATACTTGTGTTTATTAATTTAAAACTGCACGAAGTGGATGTGAATATTCTTCAGAAATGGTGTAAAACGATTGATACAGGAATGGTATAGTTCCAAGTACAGCATGACAGGAATCTGGGCTTAGGATAGAAAGAAATGTTTACTGATGTGTTCAAATTACAAAGAGAGGAGACTAAGACCAAAAGCTTCAGGAAAAGGTATTTTACTCTCTTTAAGAAGAGCTATGATCAACACCTGAGAAAGTTCTGTTCAGTCACGTGGCACCACGGTTGGCCTACCATTCTTTCTGCAGCAGGACCCAGCTACAGGGAGAGTCTGTTTGGTTTTACTGCAGGTAATTAGCCATATGCTGCTTCCATACTAGTAACACTTCATGGCTTTATTATTTAGTGGGTTTTGATTTCATGGTGGATTTTTTTTATTTATTTGTTTGTTGTTTTTTTTTTTTAAATAGTGCTTGACTTGAGGCATCTGAAAAAGCCAGTTTGCCTGCCTAGAATAAGATTTGCTTTAGGATAACAACCCGGTGGTAATCTATGAGTTTTCTGTCAACTGAGGGGTGAAACTGCAAGTATTTGCAGGATAGTCAGTCTGCAGTGCCTTGAGTTATTTTATGGAGGGAAATTAAACCTCTTGGACTAATGAATTCAGGACTTGTCTGTTTTTGGTGAATAGGGCACAAAAAAAAGTAAGATTTCTTGAGTCAGTAGGTTGGATTAGTCTGACAAGGTTCTAATTTTCTTCTAAAGTACGTACAATTTGACAAATGTTACAGTATGACATTATAATAAACTAACAGATTAAACCTGTTTGAAAGGGGTGCGTGTGATAATAAACTAAACATTGCAAGCCTTGTTTCTTTAGGAAAAGAGACTAAGAGTGTAATCTCTTGGTGTTTGTGTCCCCCCTAACAACTTTTGAAGCTATTGATTAGTTTCAACCAAAGGTGACAATGGAGATTAATCTTTAAACTACTTGATTTCTATGAGCTTCATGAAAATACAGTCCATCTCTCCTAGCCACCTATCTATCAGTGCTCTCATTAGGAAAATGTGGTAGTGTCAGTTCAAGGCTCAGTTATCAGATAATCTGTAGGTGGCAGCAGTGGTATGAATGCCCTGAGTACTTCTGGCAGATTAGTGCTTCTGTGGACATGGGAAAATCCGGTTGCGAGTGCTAAAGGTATAGGAAATCAGTCTCTGCTAATTTTGCTGTCCATGTTTCCAAATCACCAGTATTTGAGGCACTGGTATGAAGAAACCATAAAGGTGATTAATATTTTGTAATGAAGGTATTGGCACCTAAAAGCAATTAACTTCTATAGGCTCCTTACTAAAAATATTTAAGGACTTGAAGGTAAATGTGAAATTCAATTTTGAATACATACATTTGGATACTAGATCCTTTGTCTAAATGAATTCATTAGTATTGATTGATCAATTGCCTTCCAAAGAGATAATCAAGGAGTAATCTTGTTAAAGACAAATGAACTACTTAGCATGACTCAAAATGTCAAAGGGCCAAACCTTGGTTTGGGAGTGGAGAATAACCTTGTGGTTACATTGGGACTGTTAAAATGAGAAAGGCAAGAGGGACTTGTTCCAAAAGGAAGTGAGTTTTTGCTGTGTCTCTAAGGCAGAGGAGCCTGCAGCTGGCTGATCCAGCAGCTTTGCTTTAATGGCTCGTGCAGAAGGGACAGTGTGCAGATGGGGAGAATCAGGGCCATTTTGGTATTTTTGTGCAGCAATGAAAGATAAGGTCACTTGAGCTAAGGTTTATAATTTATTCCCCATGTTGTCAGTTTTTAAAATGAAAAAGTTGTAATTTTTTTTTTTTTGGCAAATGCTGGAATGAACTACATGGATAATTCCTAATAATGAATTATAACCATTAATCTGCTTTCAAAAGAGTATTGCAAACTTGAATGTATTTTAATATTTCCTAATGGTCATCTAAAAGATGGCAATATTAAGATGTAAACAGAATTTGGAAAATGTGCTGCTTCACATTATATTGGCACATTAAAAAAAATTAGATCTGAATACTAGCTATATGTTTACTCCATTTCTCCTCTGGAGTATCTTAAGTACCATTTTAACTACCGGATATTAAATATGGTAAACTTGAACATATATCTGCAAGCATTGGGCTCCAGATCTTCAAATACTTTTTTTTTTTAATTTCACAATTTTTACTATTATAAATGGTAATGAACATTCCTAATGTGGTGTTTAACTAACTTATTTAAACTTTAGATAGTAATTATGATATACTTGGGTACCCAGAAAACAACTCAAAGAATGCTATGTGAAACATCATCGTTCTTGGGTCTCTCTAAAGTACTCTTCCAGTCTCTGAAGTTACATCGTACCGTTTAGTAAAAACAGGATTTTGAACAATGGTCTGAAACTTATTGACTTAGTGTATGACCAGCTGCTAAGGAGATCTGGTTCTAGAATGGGAAGCTTCTGGATCCTGGGAATGTTTGACTCTGGCAATAAAAGTGACCTTGGAATCTCTCTGTGAATACAAAAGACTCAAAAATACCTGATTAGTCCTTCTGATAATAGAGATGGTGTTTGTCCACATGTGACTTCTGCAGTCAGATTACTGTTCACTTAGAGCTCACTTTGCTTTTTCTGTTGGTCACTGTATGTTGGGGGTAGAATATAGACAAGGACTCGTACATAAAACATCTGCAGCTAAATTGCTGAGTGCCTAGGATTTTATTCTCTACAAATCTTAAAATATTACTTCAGAACTAGAAGAATAGAATAAATAGCTTTTCAACTTGCATACAGTGGTGGCTGAAGCTGGCGAAGTTTCTCTCTTACTCCTAACTTTGTTTGCCTTAAGCTGAGTAATATCTACTGATGCCAGACTGATCTGTTTTATAGGGAGAGAACGCAAGCAGTTCTGCTAAAACAAAAATCTCTCCCAAATCGATGAGGAAAAAAACCTCTTAAATTGGTTTTCAAGGTATAAAAACCTACAGTTATAGGCAATTTTTATGGCAATTTTATTTCAAGCTCACTTGCAATTTTTTTGGTGTCATTTATCAAAATTTAAAAATTATTTTAACTTCCACATTTATCAAGGTTTCATGTTTGTTGAACTCTTTGAACTGTGGCTTAATGGTACATGATTTTTTTATTTTTAAAGAAATGTCTGTGACAAACCACCTGGGCCTTACAGATTCATCCTTTAGTAAGTCATTCCTGATTGGCGAAATCTCTGCTTGTGTTCTGATGCTACAATTAATCTTCTCCTCACTCTGATATTCCAAGCTTTGTGTTTGCTTTGTGGATAGAAGCATCCCACCTGCTTTATTTCTGAACCTCAGTTTTACTCAGAGGGAGCTCAGGATTGCTTGTCTGTCATACGCTGTCACCTGAAACATCAACAGTTTTGTGGCTGAGGAACTGATCTGAGTAAGCACAATTCATAGTTATCCCTGTGCATGAGGTTGGTGTAAAGTTAAGCTTACTCCTTTGACATGATCTGCAATAAGAACCGAGTGCATCCTGGAGCAAGAGATTGTGCATAGATACTGTAGAAACTTTGGGCTCTGGTTGTGTTTCAAACACAAGTCAAATGTATCTAAAGTGTCACCTTTCTTGTGGTGTCCGTGCTGAGGGTTCCCTAATGGTGAACCTGTTGTGCTTTGTGCCTTGACAGATATTTTGGAAACGCATGGCAACAGCAGCAATGGAAGACCAGGGGCTTGGGGTTCAGATCTTGGTCAAAGAAAGGTTTCAAGCCTATGTGAAAGTCTAAATTACTGTACTACTGAATAAAAAGCTATTTCTCCTGGTACTGTATTGTAAACTTCATTCTTTCTTGCAAGGAACGCTCAAGTGCTCTGTTTCGTTCTGTAGTACTATTTTTCATCCCAAACTTAATTAAAATCAAACCCCACTTTTCATGGTTGACTTAATTCACACTCTCTTTTCCTGTTGTTTGCAGAGACTGGTAGGTACAGAAAATCAGTTCTTCCAGTGAATGCCCCATAATTTAAAGCCTCCTGGTAACTATTCAGACTTATTAGGTGGAGATCTGCAGCGGCTACCACCACCAGAAATGGAAGTGGTTTGCACAAACACTTCTGACAATCATAGAGTAGAATCATAGAATGGTTTGGGTTGGTCACTACTGCTGGTGTTTTATTTTGTTCTTGAGGTAAAAGCAGGGCCCCAGCTATATGTTGCTGTAGATTTATGCCCCAGAATGCCGACAATTATGAATAGCTCCATGGTTCATCATTAAAAGCATATTTGTTTCTTGCTGCTATGAAAACTTATACTTTCTGGTTTTTAGGAAAGGAACTATGACATGGGCTGTGCCAAATCATACTGATGAATTGTTCAGTGTTTCTTGTCATTGTTTGGTTTGGTGGGTATGAACTCGAAAGGTTTGATGTGGCATGGCTTTGTTGGATCAGATAAATCTGCAACTAAACGTTAATAATTTCTGGGGATGGATCTTTGTTTTTCTTTTATTACTGGATGTAAGTGATCACACTGGACCCCATCTTAATGGTTTGATGGCATGATATTGAGCACAATAGACTGAAATGGCTTTGATTTGTTTCTGGATACAAGTAAAGTGTTGGCTTGTTTATAGGCATAGTCTAATGAATCAACGAATTGACTGGGATTCAAGGAATGTGAATTTCATTAACGGCTTTTCCAGCATCAAGTACAGTGGCCCTGGCAGGTGAATTAACCTTCTTTTGTAGATTAAAATGCTGAGACCTGGATAAGCAAGTGACAACTACATACTTTGTAGTAGTTTAAAAAATAAATATGTTTTACATAAATCTTTATGAAACAAATGAAAGTTCCTGTTGATATTACTGTCGCTTTTCCATCTGAAATTATTCCAGAGAGTTTGTAATGCAAGGATTTAAAATAGTTCTATTTCAGAGCTGCTTCTTGTGCTTTGTGATGGCAGAGATCCTTTCCCGCTTTCCATCCTCTCTCTGTTCCTCCACTATCACCTCAGCTCCTCCTCCAAGCTCCCCCCCCCCCCCCCCCCCCCCCCCCCCCCCCTAAAAAAAAAAAAAATATTAGGATTGAGGTGGCTCTTAGTTCTGATCCCTCCGGCTGACAGAAGCCACAGCAGGTTCTGTTTTCACCTGTGGCCAGGATGCTTTTGTTTGTGTGTGCTGCTCCCATCAGCGGTCTCTTGTTCTCTGAGGTGACCTCTGCAGTGCAGGAGATTTATGGCAGCGTGTACTTTCATTATGTATCAGTGTTACTATGCAAGCTCGCTGCATCTCTGTCAGAGGAAGAACAGCTTCTCAGAACAAGCCTACAGTATTATCTTTGAACATATGTTCTCTATTAAGTGAGATGAGGAAAGTCACTTAGTTTTCCTTCCATTTGGAGGTTAAAACGGAGGGCTTGTCTAAAAACAGATTGTAGTAAATTGGAGGTTTATTTGAACAGTATGTCAACATTATTAACTTGAAAATATATACTGAATTGATAGGTTTCCTTTAATTACCTCATCTTGAAAGCTGTTCTCAACAAACAGGCAAACAGTTCCAAAGTTATTTAATCTGCCTGAAAATGAGAAAATCAGTTGAAAGCAGACAGACTAGTTTTCTAAATATGACTTTTGTTATAATGAATGCTAGAAAAACTATGTGATGTATTTGGCCCAGTCTACTTCTTCCTGTTCAGAGCTAATAACAAATTTTAAAAATTGTTTGTGTCCATGTTCTAGGGCTAGTCTGCAAATGTGCAAATATTGGCCTATATTTTGGGCATAGACAACGTATTGGGTTGCGTAGGGGCTAGCTTTTTTCTATGACCAGTTTGAAACAAGGTATGTTACTGGGATCCTGGAACACAAAGTGTCTCTTGATTGCACTGGCAGACGTGTAAGATGGCTACGTGAAAACTTCATGTGTGAAATGTGTTATACAAATATCTATGAGACTTCCTTGCTTTTAGACCTTATTCTGAATATTTTAATGATGTTGTACATGCCAAGCAAGCCAATTTGCTTTAGCATTCCATGTAATCATAGACATTTCAGCAGCATTCACTCGGCACTTCTTGTGTATGTGCTACCCTTTCAGACTGAAAAGCTAAAATTAGGGGCCTTCTAGATTACCTTATTGCAGAGGAGAAACTGGGGATTTCTAGGGAAACTGAGCTGCTTTAGTATAGTTAATGAGAAACATGTGCCAAGTCTGACTTTCTTCAACACAGTACATAAACAGAGACAGTTCAAAATTTGGAGCTTTAAAACTCTTTCAATAAATAACCCATTTTACGGATCCACTTGTTCTTTACCAGAAATAATCAGTAATTCAGGCATGATATTCTTCTTGATGTGGCTTCTGATCCGTTTTCTTCCAGGAAAGTCTCTTTGGATAGAGACTCATATCCACACCAAAACTCAAAAGCAAAGCTCACCTGCCTTTGTTTTAGGAAGAGGTGCTGCCATAGTACAAATTGAGGATCCTCCTGACCTAGTGAAGGGTGGTTCTTAAATCCATCATTCCAGGTGTCTTCCTAGTGCAAAAGAAACATTTTCAGATCTTCTGAACTACTCATTGCCACCCTTTCCAATCTGAAAGGATCAACATCCAGAGGTGATGTTTTCTGACAAAATGAATGGAGGATCTTCTAGGCAATCACTAGCTGTCTGGTGAAGGCACCATGCAAAATTACTATTCTTTGCCCTCGTGCTTTGAAAAATAAGTAAGAAATAGCGGATCTTGACCTTCCTGAATATGTTGTTTTGAGTAGTTTGGTGGTTGATAAATTGTTTTTCAGTTATTTTAAATATTATATTGAGTTTATTCTTAAATATGCACCCTATTGTCAAAAAAAGACAGCTTTCTTGTACAAATGAATTTGTCTGTCATGGAATGTAGCTGAGATCCCTCAGGATTTATGCAAAGAAATGGGGTGATGGTGCAGCATGTAATCCTGGTTTGTCACATCAAGGACAGGCAGAAGAGACTGCGCAGTGTTTTCTTCACGATTTGTGTCTGTGCAGTGCACGTGAGATGAGGAACCTTCATTAGTGCAGCTGAAGGTATGGTGCTTCTCAGGTGTAATTTGACTTCCTATATTGTTCAAATACTAGAATACAAATACATTGCACATCACATCAAAGGAGAAAGCTTAAATACAACCGAAAAAAGCTTCTGCAATTGCGACTTCTGCAGTTTCTTGCTGTTCTTATAAAACTGTGATTGACATTGGGGGATAGGAGTTTGTCACAGAGGGATTTGGGATGCTATTTTTTATAAATAGCAGGGGTTTTTTGTTTGTTTTGGAGCAAAAAATACCTTGGTCAGTGAAAGGCTTGCCCTGGGCTCATCTAGTCAAATCACTGACTGTGTATCTGGCTGGATCATGTGCATCCAACATCAAAACATACTTAGGGTGCCTAAACTGTTGAACAGGGGCTAGTTTAGAGGTTATAATTGTGTGAATGTTTACAGAAGAAAATTCTTCAAAATGCCTCTGGATATTTGTGGTACTATATTCAAGAAAAGCAGGTATGCTTAGAAATCCTGAGAACCTGTGATCTGAATATCAGTGGAGGAGAATTCACAGAAGTTTGGGAATTTTTCTTACCTTTAAAGGTAATGGCTTAAAACTGTTTTGGGATCTAGAAGGTTCAAATTTGGACTAGACTTAGCATAAAACAACATGTGTCACATCATAGACAATGATACAATACTTGTATTTCCAATAGGAAGCCATAAACCCAGGCAGTAGTACTGGCCTCTCCTTCCCATATGCTCACAGCACATGTGAATATCTTTTCACCTTGCCAATTATTTTGCTACTCATCTTCAGCACTTCCTTGTTAGTTTATGTGATACTTTAGTCTGTGTTGTCCAACGTTTTATGTGGAAGCTTGTCATTAAAGATCCCAGCAATTATCACTCGGTACGAGTTTACCAGTCTCTGCTCTAGGCCAAATTGCAGTTGAGAGGTTACAGTCTCTTTAACTGTGAAGTTGGAAGGAACTGAGTGGCATCAAGCTTTTGCTCTTATTTGTTCTGTCATTATTTTGTAGTACCGTTGTGCCTCCCTCAAATGTTGCTGCTCTATATCCAAGGATTCCCTCCTCCTTTGCTAAAAGTATAGAGAATAAAACTGAATCGTGTGCTATGTTTCCTTATTTTCCCCTCTTAAGATTCATTGTTGATAGCTTCATGCTACATATAACACAAAATAAAGACAGATTTGTATTTCAAAGAGCTTATTATGCTCCTTTTGTAGAAATGACTCATTGGGAAATCCTTATATTCTCACTGAAGTTTTAGTGTCTGCCTCTCTCTGTGCTCTGGAAGTTGGTAGGTAAATTTACGCAGACAAATGAGCCAAGTAAATTACCAGTACAAGCAGGACTGAAACTCTTGAAGCCTTTGTAACTTTACATGCATGTAGCTGTGATGAATGTAAGTGTATTTTGTGATACAAGAGAGATGTAAAAAGAAGGCTTATTTTCTGATACAAGCTATGCATCTTTATTTAATATGTTTACACTTGTGTTTACTTCCCAGGCAACTGGGCTGTTGCTGGAGGCCATCTGATTAAAAGCCTTCATCCTGCAATTCCCAGTATTAGGATAAATCATAGAGCATTGTTTACATGACTCCTTGTGTTTCATGTCATGTATCCTCATATGCAGATGTTTTTCGTCATTTATTTCTAATAGTGAGTATGTGTTAAAGTTTTCTCTGCGTTTTTGTGGCATTTTGTATGTTTAAATTCTACAAATGTAGAATGGGAATGATTATGTATTTTGACTGAGGGAAACGAAACTCATCCTTGGGATGCTTTTCAGTTTGCTTTCTCTGCTTATACAACAGCCTCTTGCTGGCCTAGAAAAAGGCAGAAACCTTTCACCAGCTAAACTTTTTGCCTTGCGTTCCTGGATTAATAATGCAAACAAATGATACATGTCAAGTCACATGAAGGATGACAAGATGACAGAAAATACTGATGGAGTGCAGGATAGAGCTGGCTTGCTGAAGCACCAAGCCAAAAGGGAAGTTATTTAGCAATAATTCCATACCTCAAGTCCTCTGTGTATTAAAAGGATTCCTTTATCAACAACTTCAAAGGTAAATGCAAAGGGAGTCAAAGTTTTCAGCTGTTTTAAGTGAATGTAGCTCCATTAGTGATTGAATGGATGAATGAATGCATGCATGTGTTTAACTGGTCTGAGTTACTTGAAGACCTATCTGGTTGATGAAACTCTTTCTAAATAAGTAATAGGAGAAACATAGAGAAGATAGTTTTGAAAGAGTGTACAAAATTATGATTTTTCTTACTCCTCCCCTTGTATGGGAAAGAACTGTAGGCAACTGTTAAGAAGAAGCCCTAGATGAAAAGCTTGATTTAAGAGAGAATTTTTAGAGTTGATTCCCTTCAGAATAAGAAGCAAACTTGAAAACTTCTAATTGCTCTTAAAGGAGGGGAAAAGACTGATGGTTGATTTTGTTTTCTTCAACCTTCACTTACATTACTATGTTAGTCAAAACCAAAAGCACTTTTCTTAAGGGTAAAAGAAAGTTGAAATGAATATCCCCAATATATTTTTATTCTTCTCACAAAATGCACTCTTTTTTTTTTTTTACTAGTTTTATTTTTCTTTCTCTTTTGACAGGAAGTGTGTGTATCGGGGATGGTGGTGTCCCACTTCATTTCCCGCTACCACAGTCCAGGCCTAGTAGGAACTGTTTCTGATTTTGGCCAAGAACTTCACAGCTGCTGCTCTTCTTCCTAGTGTGTTCAAAAAATTTTTGTGAAGGGTTTTAACTTCACATGAAGTTAAAAATGAGGTTGAAAAAGCAATGAAGGAAGAGCCCATAGCTCTAGCAAAAGACAAAAGAGAAGGTTCTGATACTGTTAGTCTGAACGTATGAATGAATGAATACATGCTTGTGCTTCTCACTGAAATAAATCTCAAAGCCCTAAAAAAAAGGACAATTCAAAATCTATTTGTTTAAATTCCTGACTCCCAAAGAGAAACTTATGTGTTTTATAAATAAGGCTTTGTTACAGGACAGCTGAACTTCCTTGTGAGCTGTTTCTGGCATTCTTGAGAATTTTATTCTAAATTGTGAGCTTTCATTTCTCCAGGGTTTCAAAAAGAAACAAAATGGTATATGAGCAAACCAGCAGCACATCTAGGATGAATCCATAGAGACTAGTAGGCCTGGAGTTAATGGCCTGCAGCTCTTCCAAATATATAGTACTCCCAATATGAACTACATTTTAAAAGCACAATCTGATTTTAGTAAATGCTGCAGGACTGTGTAGCTGGAAAGGTTGTGCTGTGCTGTGGGATTAGAATTTAGGATCCACTTGGATTTTGATGTTTTCAAAGCTATTCAGTTGCCTTCGTTAGCTCATTGCTTCTGCAGCAGCAGGAAGAACATGACAGAGACTTTATCCTTTTTGCTGGTGCAAGTAGTAACCTGATTCTGTCCTTAATCACTAAGATGCTTTATTGTTGCAGTTGATGTATTTTAATAAAAATCTTTTATATTAAGCAATATACTATCAAGATTCTGACTTTTCTCGTCAGACCCTTCCTGGGCACAGGGAGGAGGTTGAGGAAGAAGGGTTTAAGTATATCTGCAGTCATGCAGCAGTATGTAAAAGGCTGCCAGCTGCAACAGATGTGTCTTACAGCTGCTAAGCCCTTGCTAGTGAGCTGGCCTGGCACCCTTTGGTTGTAAAACAGGCAGGAGTACAGTTTGATCACGTTTTAATTTCATTTTTAGACAATCTCAGCTTTTATGGGAGATGTTCACTAAGTGAACATCCTGATCAAACTGAGCATCCTGTCTTCTTTGCAGAAGGAAGGCCTCTGGTATCCACACTTATGACATGAAAGACAAAAATTGTATCAATGTAAATGCTTTGCATACCCTGCATTTGGAAGCTAGGTGGATTCTCTATTTAGGTCTTCATACATATGTACGTATGTGCCCGCCTCTCCCTTTTCAGAAGAGTAAGGGGAGAAGTGTTCCGCTCTGTAATGCTTTTTTCTTGTTAGATTTCAGAGTGTTTAGTTGAAAAAGAGTGGTAAAAGTGGAACAGAGGACCCCAAACTTTTGAATACAACTGTAGAAGGTATCATCCCTAGATAACTTACTTGCTGGAAGGAGGAAGGAAAATATATGCAATTAAGTATGGTAGCACTGAAAGAATAATGTGGAAAGGTGGAGGAAAGCACTTGCACGTGGAATGATCTGACTTATGATCTTTGGATTGTCTCATATAGAGAAAAACATTTTTCATACAGTTTCACACTTATGGCATTTTACTCTGTCTTTCAAAGCATTCTTAATTCCTCACTGCAAAAGTGAAGTTTCTTATTAGATGAAGTGACTTTTAATTAATGCTTATCTTTTGTAAAAGCAGCCTGAGGTGTATTACAAAAACACACCAGGCTCATTCGATTCAGGAGACCTACCGTGTGACCAGCTGCCAAAAGTTTGACTATGGAGTCAAAGTGAAAGGCTTATAATCAATTTAGAAAAGTATATAGCTGGGTAGAGAGAAAAGTGTTTCAATTTGAATGTTTAGATAGTGATTCAAAGGCACAGAGAAGATTCATGTGAAGGGATTTGGTTTTGTTTCCCTCTTCTAAACCTAAAGGAGCTGAGTTTAACACTGTTGAAGGAGTTTCTGTGAGATGTTCACACAGCTCTGGTGGTGACAGTATCTTGGCTTCAGTTCTGAATTTTGTTCTAAATTTAGGATTCCTCTTTGCCTCTCTCTTGGAAATGTAGTTGTTCCCTTCCCTGCTTGGTATCAATAACAGTCTGCCTCCCTTTTAGCATTATTTCTGCCCTCAATACTTGCAGAGTGTGTGAAGATCTCTATATCTTCTGTGACTATCACCATGTTGCGGACATACAATATTTTTGCTTTCACAGAAGCAATTTAGAACAGATGAATAGATGTTGACACTTCTGGGCAGCCAGAGAAAAGTTGTCTCACAACAGACTTTGTTCTGAATCAAAGAAATGTTGTGCCTACTACCACATTTCCAAAATGGTTTTGTTTGAGTCATCCATGTTTCCTATCTCTTCTTGGCAAAAAGTAAATAAAAACCAAGCAGAAACCTGTCATGAGGTCATATCTGAAGGACAGATTATTATTTAATTTCTCTCTTCATCACATCTCTTGTTAACGTGTTGCCACAGATTTATATGTAACTGCATCAGCACTGCTAGCAACCCTGCTGCATGAAATGGGCTCACAGGCCATCAAAAATTATGAAGAGACAGCAGCCACCAAGACAATAGATCAGCCAGAGTGCCTACAGATGTTTTTAATCTCATCCTCTGTTACTTATACAGTGTCGTAGGTATGCATGTTGTTTTATAGATATATAAAGGATGAGAGTTTCCTGTCCTGAGGGGCTTACAACATGCAAGATTGTAAATTAAATCCTGCGAGATTTCTGGTCATGCTATTGAATGCCCAGTATGTATAGCTTACAGCAAGTGCAATATAGCAGATACCTACTTCTCGCTGGCCGCATATGTAACGGGGAGAAAAATGTTTAAGTGATGCGCAGTCAATAGCGAGCGAGAGAACTGGTAATGGATCTTCAGGGCCTTTAGCACTGATTTAAACCTACCTCAGGTCAGCAAAGACAGTGGTCTTGTTTAGGCATGAAGCATATTTTATTAAACAAGAGGACTTGGGAGGTCCAAAGCATGCGTAGTCCCCAGTGAAGACAGTGTCTGTGTGTGTCTGTGTTTAAAAAACTGTGTGCTGCAGAGTGGTCTGAAGGCAGCACTCTCAGCTTATTTCACTCAGCTGTAGAAGAAATCATTCTTTATAATCTTGGTCAATCTAGATGAATGTAGCTCTAGGTAACAGGCACTGAGAGGAGCTGGATGCATTTCTGCTACAGTCAAAACATCAATACTCAAGAATAACTAAGGAGTTTTTAAGCTGACTCATTCAGCTAAAAATCATATGGGTAACGTCTTCATAAAAGTCCAAAATCAGTATGACATTGTATAGGTCAAATTCCTCCATATCTGAAAGCACTTTCATGTTTCTGCCTTAGCAAGATCCTCTTTAGCTTTGTAAATTGATCACATGTTCTTTTCTTTCTGTGTATGACCCAAGCATTCAATAGCTCATTGCATATTTTTACAGACTTACAGATTGAATTTAGAGAATTTTTTTCAGAGAATTCCAATATATAAACTGAGTTGGGGTTTTGTTTTGTAAAGCAAGTTGCTGTAGTAGAACTTGGAAACATGCTTAGCTTTTCTGTGTCAACTGTGTATACACGTGTCTTCGTGTTGAGCAGTGCAAGGTGAATTAAAAAACTGTGGAGAAGAAAGATAATTAAGTCATCTCCTTTCTAATTAAATAAGATGACCATTTCAGAAGCTGTAAGTCTGTTTTAAAATTACAAAATTACAAAACTATGACACTATGGGTTTTAGAGCTACTGTTCTAGTAAAATCCTTACCTCAGAATATATCTGATGAACATTTTTGAACTTTACACTGTAGTCTTCCTGACTTGTGCCATTAAAATATGGACTGGAAAATGCAATGGTGGAATTTATTCTTCCTTTAATATAAAGCAAGATGTATGTTAGGAGTGCAATCTGAGAAGTAATTTTATGGCCTCTAATACTTGGCTCTTGACTTCCAACAGATAAGGATAATTTTTCTAGTACTGAATTCCGAACCTAGGAAGTGATAGTATTGACCTCATCAGCTTACTTCAAGCACAGTTCCCATTTTCCTACATCACTTAGTAGTGATTTATATTCTTCAGAATGTTTCCATTTGATATAGACCTTGGAGGGGTTTTTTTCATTTATTTTTGATTTGTGGGGTCATAAAAAGTGTTGCTTCATATCTTTGACTATATAAGTACCTCACCCCTAGCCCACTACCCCCTTGCCTTCAAGTCTTGTTTTCCTTCTTCCATGTTATTCCTTATTTCTGAAATGGGAAAATAACTTTAGGACAGAGGAAAAGCATTCCAAGAGGTAGAAATCTGAAAGTTGGAGGATCACAAAAGAGTTAAGTGGGGGTTTTCCTTGCTATAAAATCATTGGGCAGAAGCCAGGTGCATGAGAGCTAGAGAAAAGGCATTGCAGAAGTTGTTTCTCTGTGTGTTGCTGTCTGGGGGAGGAAAGACAAGTGGAGCTAAAGCAGGGCATGACTCCAGGGAGGGAGCCTTTTTTGACAGCTTTCTGGGAAAGTGGAAGCTATGAGAAAAGATGGCCATAAGAATGTGCATGATACATGTTTGTTTTACTTAGCTCAGACTGCTTCTTAGGATTTTTAAACTAGGTTAATTATCACTTACAAAATGCAGCTCTAATATGCTGAATTGCTTCCTGTCTTTGGGATAGTTCATTTGGAATTAGCCAGTTCCAGGCTGAGATTGATAAATTTCTAGCCTTCACTGACAAAGTGAGTTAATAGGCTCATACCGATTTAAAACACCTCTGTGCTCCCCATCAAAAACCCAGCACCCTTCCAATTTTCACTTCCTTATTTCAAGTTGCAACAGGTACAGTGAAAAGTGGCAAGGATGCTCAGCCATGTGGAATGACTACCACACAAACCCCAGCTAAATAACACTGGGGAAAAAACATGATTTTGAAGAGTACATGACAGAAGACTATAAAATGCTGGGTGGCATCGAAAGGTGACTAAGAAACAAGCAACCACACTTTCTCATAATATAAGGATTGGAGGAGCCTCAAATGATACTGATCAGGTGGTAGGCCTGGAGAAGGACAAGAAAGAAGTTAGTTCTGGGGAACTTGTTGCCATGTGGTTATAGTAGTGCCTTTAGGTATGCTTGAAACAAATGAAAGTCCATGAGGGCCTTCTGAATGCAAAGACATCCTCTGTGGTTCAGAACGTTAGAATATGCTCGTTTAGTATCATTTCATGCTTGCCCTGCTCTTGTGCTCCTTCTCCACGTATCTGCCACTGGCTGTTGTTGAAGAAAGTCTGGCTCAGTGTGGCCATTGATATGGAGCAGCAGATCCCATGCAGTAAATATAATATGAAACAATCACTTTTATACAGTATATATTCACTTTTGGAATCTCTTAAGGTATGTAAATACTTTGTATGCTATTTGAATTTAGTTCAATACCAAAGTGGTTTTGCCTCTTTCTCATAGCTTTCCTGCTTTTAAGCTGCAAGATGGTAATTACTAAAATCTAAAGCTATTCAGACAAAATACCATTGCTGAAAAGAAGGTTATGCATTGAAATCTGCCTGGTGCTCACTTGGTTTGATGTCTAAGTAGGTTTCAAATATCTATCCAAGTGTTAAGATGCTAGCAGAGGTTCAAAGAAAGTAATGTCAAACTTTAGCTGTTGCTTCATCATGCTGGATATGTATTTTGCCTAATTTGAGTTTAGTTTTAACAGTGGCAAGCTGTGTTACCCTGAGGTCTAACTGCAGAGTAGTTGCAGGAAATGCTGTAGTCTTTTTGTTCTGGAGTCTCCCTTAGAGCTGATGGTTCTTGCTGTCCAAGAAAATGGCAGACACGGTTACTGTGAGGGTTCTGGGCCCCTTAGAAAGTTCAACAAGAAAAACTTCTTTTTTCTTTTAAAAATCTTGTTCTTTGGCTTTACAACCATGGATTTGGAGCATAAAATAGAGCCATTGCGTATGCTTTCACCTCTGGACCTGTTCTTTTGTTGATAGACAGTTTACTATATTCTGAAGTACTTGACTGTGCCCATGTTTATATTCTGAGATGGGACCCAGATAAGAGTTATTTATGTGAACGGTGATGGTCACACAGTGTAACTTTAGCCATTTAATTTCAGGGGTTACCTTTCTCTTTAGGCTGGTGGAGAGAGAGACTCCTGCAGAACTTTGTGCTGACAACCATCTTTCAGAGGAAATTCTTTGGAATAAAATTGTACTCTAAGAAGTGTCTCACCTACCCCAACCTTCAGCATTTTAGTAGCCTCCTTTCCCTGCTTCCACCTGCTCTTCCTTCCCTTACCCTCAGCAGCCAGCTGGGAGCAAATATAACCAGAAGAAAAGAAAAATTGACCCTTTGTTTTTCTTTTCTGGCTGCAGTGCTGGCACACAGAATTAATTCTGGGAGCAGCAGGAAGACTAGCTCATGGCTGTAGCATTCAGTGGTTAGGTCCTCTCCCACCTGACAAGGTGTGAACTCTGTCTGAAGCTTCTCTTGGGATGGAGTTATTTGTAATGTGCCTCTCCCCTGTGGATTCCCTCTGAGAATGGACAAGTTCTGTTTGGCCGAGATTGCCCAATGGCTGCAGAAGTTATTTGGGCTCCTGCTATATGTCTATGTACACTTCGCAGGAATATCACAAAATCCTTCTTTCCTTAAAAATGAAAGTTAAAGTCCCAACTAGTAGAAAACTATATGGTAACTGGGATTTTTTAATGAAAATCTTGCTACGGTATAACTAAAAAATGCACAGTTATAGCAGATTGCAATTCTTCACCATAGTTCAGCTACCAATACCATACAGAGAATGTGGGTAATATAAGTGTTTCTTGTTTTTCTAAACGAGAAGAGAGGAGGAAACATCCTAAACCATTTCTTATTAGGTGCAGTAATCTTAAGTTATCTGAATCTAAAATTAAAGCCCTACAAGCCAGACAGAGGAGAGCGAGAATATGAAGGACATGGAACAAAATCTGAAGCTCTAGGCAGTCAGAATGGTGGCACTTGGATGTGTCAATGGTGTATAAATATTTCCAGATTTGTTTCCACTTCTGGAAGCGTAGAGAATACCTTGACTGAAGGCAACGATAAGAACAAACATAGCTTCAGAAGGCATGTAGTTCACCACCTACTATGGGAAAGCTTGGTATCAGTAGAGAAAAACAGATATTTCAATTGTTTTTTGGAATAGGACATTCTGTTCTGTGACTGCACTTGAGCGCTCTGTGAGATCACCATATTATGATAATTAGGGCTGGTGTTTTGGCTCCACACTGGTGCAGACTCCTCTCTCTATGAGACAGCTGAAGAATTCAAAACAAGTACCTCCTATAATTTGTGTGTGTGTGTGTTTAAACAAAACAAACAACACTTGCATTGCGGTTGGTTGCTGTAAAGTAAGGAAAAGAGACAGAATGAATCCTTGGGAACCTCGGGTTCTTCAAATGTCTGCAGTGTTAAATATTCAAACTTATTGTCTTAATGCCCATGCCATTAGCAGCCATGGGAGTTTCAGCTAGATACTGAAGAGAAACATATGTTGTTTATTTGTTTGTCTAGCTTTAAATGGCAAAATTAAAGAGGGAAAGACCTGAGAGATTCCAAGAAACAAGAGCACTTAAATCCATATAGATTGGATAAGTTGTGGGTCAGCTCCATGCATGTTCTGAGCACGACCACTGGAAGGTCTGAGGAATGGAGTATAAACCCTGGTACATGTGTGAGCATTGGGTTATTTAAGGGGGTTGGATGTATGGCATGGAGTGGGACAAAAATGAGAGAGATCCTCTGTGACCTCTGTGAAATATGTCTCATTATATACACACATCACAGGAGTAAAGTGTAACCTGCTGTGGGCATATCTTCATTTTAATAGGATTTGAGGCGGGAATGGAATTGGGGCTTGTGGCAGGTGCACTTACACCCCTTACTTCCATACATGTTTTCCAAACACTTTAGAGTCACTTTTAGATAGTAGGTGTTTCCTGCAATTCAATTAATGTTTATGGCCTTTTCCTTCTCATTATGTACTGTCAGGTTAATGCTGAGGTGATTGCTACCTGCAGTTGCTTAGCCTGGCACAATAGGAATGCACTAGTAGTAAGCAGAAAAGAGAAGAAAAAACTTAATCCATTTACAAGGTAAATGCAGTCTTCCATTAGTTGAAACTGTAAGAGCCATTCAGTGCCTACACTTCCTCAGCCAGTCTAGAGTCTTGCTTGTCTTTTAAGTTTGTCCCTTTGGAAATATCAAATTTCATACTGGAATTTGTCAATTAATATCTTTCTACTGAACATGACAATTAGAATTGTTATCTCAAGAAAGAATGTCTCATAGCTATACATTGTTAATTCTCCAGTCCCAAATGACCTCCCAAAGGGAATTTGAAGTTGCAGGTGCTCACCCATTATTGGAGGACAAACACCTTTTTAAGAATGTTATTTTAAAATGCTAGACATGAGAAATCCATAAGACGTGGCATTCAAGTTGCTTATACTGTGCTTCCCAAAGTCTCCCCAAAACCTTTCATATTGTTTAGTATGTCTTCTAGCACAGGCAGCATTGCAGAGTTAAGAGCTTGAAAGTTAAAAAGTGACCAGTTGACCTTAACATGTAATCAGTGTTTGTGTTCTTCTCACAAATTTTGATAAATTGTACTTCTGAGCTTTGCCTGCGGGTATTGTACGCTTCAGTTATACAACAGAATAATACTTCCTCCTTGTCAAATCTGGTAGGGCAGCTTTAATTCATACTCTAATTTTAAGATAAGCTTTCTCAAAAATATGCATAAATATAACTAAGGAAAAATCACCAAGAGTGGGCTGCTTCTGCAGCATGATTGTAGCTGTGATTAAGTAGTAAATCACAAGAAAACCTTTTAGGTGTGTGATACAAGAGGTGACACTTAACAGACTGACTGTTTTAGCATATTGCTGTTTGCAATGCTATGTTCCATTTTTAATTCAACAAAGCTGTTGAATAAGAGTCTCTGTGATGCTAATTTGAGCGAAGTATTACTTGAATCATCAAAGGTGTTCTAAAACCAAACCAAACTCTACAAACAGCTTAGTCTTGCTTGTATATGGGGAGAGGGGGGAGAGGTGAGGAAAAAAACCTGTTCACCTAACTATGAATTCATTGTTCTCTTGCACAACTGCACATCAGGATTGAAAGCTTTAATTAATTTGCTAAACTATACTCTAAGTTATGGGGGAAAATGGGCTTCAAGCAATTCCCTTAAAGCAGTATGGAGTATGGATTATTTACCCAAAGGATAACTGTGGTTCTACACTCTGCACACAGACAAAATTCCCAGTTTTAGGTGAGACAAACAGAATCACACTGTCTTTTGTGCAGCAATTTGTGGGGTTTTTCTGTCCATCTCTACTGTTAAACTTAATTCTCAAACAAGACAATAGAAAATTTTTTTGACAATTTATTCTCTGGTTGCCAAAACCAGAACGAAGGAGTTGAAAAGCAGGTGCTTTGGCTACTGTAAATTTTTCTTTCCATTCTAAACATGTTTAATGTTTGCTTAGTTCAAACAACATTAGTAAGAAAATAACAGATCAAGGGAAAAATGACTGTGACTACTGAACATACATGAGTTTTGCATACTTTTTACCACTCAAATCTGTTAGCTGAGACATCTGGCAGAAGATAACCCGAAGGGAGACATCTGTGCCACCTTATGCACTCTATCAATGACAATTTAATTGTCATATGCTTAAATTATATGGTAAATTTGTTTTCCATAAACTTTTATGTTATGATGCGTGGATGGTTTTCAGGAGTGTTTCATAAGATTTCCATAGGAGTAGTTCTTCCTGTTCCAGTTGTCTTGCAGATGTGATGAATGTTGCCTGTGTCTTCAAAGCACAGGTATATGCTGCAGTAGGGAAAGATGAGGAATAGAAGGTGTTTAGTTTAGCTAGTCTAATAATCTCATTTAGGTAATCAGGGATGTAAGTTAATTGAACCACCTTTATAAAAACTATGAAAGCAGTTCTCAATCAAGTTACTCCACCAGCAGCAGAACAAATAAACCTTGACTTCTTACAGATTTGCCTGGGTAGCTGGAGTTTTTGGTGTCTAGGAAGATGTGAGATCCAGGTGAAGGTTTTTTGCAGAAAGTAGGATTTCAACACCTTTGCTATGTATACATTTCCTGGTGTCTAGCAAGGCTGGAATGCAAGTTACAGTCTTTGTCTCTGTTGAGGTGTTGATACTCTTGCTTCCTCAGCTTAACTATATAATGCCATAATGTTTGATGAAAATTGCTATCTTTGAGGAAATTAGCCTATTGATTCAGAAATTACTGATATGAGAGAGAGAGCACATGTAAGCATTATTTCTTTGGGAAACCTTGGCATAAAAAGGTGTAAGACAATGAAGATAAGTATCAAGATAATTATTTTTAGTGCAGTCTTATATAAGAATTCTGTTTTTCTTCATTGCTTTATAATGTAAGGTTTGGGCTTGCTTTTTTTTGTATTGGATTTCTGGTCTGGTCTTTTTCTTTGTAAATCATCTTTAAATACATTGCTTCACATACACTGGAAGGGAAGCAGTAACATACATCAGGATGTGGTTAGAGTGTAAAAATTGTGTGCTTACATTCTTTTCATGAGGTTCAGGTGAGGCTCAGGCCAGTGCAGCCTCTGCTGGATGTTTCAACCAGCACACATTCTTGTGAGAGACAGAGAATACAGGATGGAGATATCTATCCATCTATCTATCTATAAATCTATCTATATATATATAAAGGTAGATAGAAATCAAGCACATAGGAAGGAAGCAAAACAGGAGAAAATGAGCTTCTAAGATGAAGGGGAAAAGTTGTAGCCATGGAATACAGTTACATACAGCAATCTCTGAAGGGGGGGGCGGGGAGGAGGTATACACTAAATAATTGTGGTATTCAAATCACAGGAAAATTGCATGTTAAGGCATCTGTGCTTTTCTATTTATTTATAGTGTAGCATTCCCTCAGGTGTGTTCTTTAAAAAAAAAAAAATTGCCAAAGGTAAAACTCCAGAAAGTGCAATTAAAAGACTGTTCTGCCTTAGTGCAGTGAGCAACTATGACACCTAAAATGGCTTTTCTTTTTCTAAATGTGACATATGCATTTCTCCTTGCCTGTTGCTTTGGAGAGCTTTTTACCTACCACTCCTGAGCATTTTCCACTTTTTTAGGAAATAGCCAAAGAATCATAATTGAAGTGTGCTACTGAATCAGTCCCAAATCACAACAAAACAGACAGTCTCTACCTCTAAGCCAAATCATGCCTTCCCTTCCCAATGTTTCCCAAAGCATTTACCTTTGAATTAAAATCTGTGCAAGGGAACATACAAGAAGGAGAGGAAAAGCTGGGGAAATAACATCTCCTGCTTTGTTTAGAGTAAATTAATTAGTATAATATATAAGATAAGAAGGAAAGACAAGTTCTTCCCTTTTACACTGGAAACTCAGAATAGAAACCTCCTGAAGAGGAATTTTATTTCAATTCATGCTGATAATTAACACTCAAAATTTCCTGTTTGTTAGCATCTTATCTCCTCCAGAGTTGCATTAATCTTTCACTGAAATTTTGCTTCAGTGAGTCCTTTAAGAAGAAAAAAGAGAGAATAGAAAACATTTCTTTTTTTAGTTATAATGCATCTGGAACAGTAACAATTATGCCACAAAAAAACCTTCAATCTCAAGAATATGAATAACTGAATGAAGGCATTCTTAACATTGCTAAAGGTAATTGTCATTTAAGAGCCTAATGGTAGCCAATTCCAAATTCTCCATCAAGCAAAAAGAAAATATGCAGTTTTGTATATCAAAACAGCCTAATTTATCTGCAGCAGAAAAACCTGCCTATATGTTATTTCAATCAATGGTAATGTTTCTACTTCTGAAGACTAACTATGAGCAAAAAATGATAGTGCAGAATCTTACTCAAAATCCAGTTTCCCTTTGTTCTCCCTTCATTTGTAGGAAGGATGCTGTGCTGATGATGTATACTAAATTTACTTCAACAATTGCAAGCAGTGATTCATGTTAGATGAATTTGGAACTTTGAGGTTTGTACTAATTAAGAATTTGGCTTTTTGGGTCAATGTCTCAACTTCCTTTTTTATGCAGTACTGGAGCTGAGAATTGGAACTCAGAATTTACTTAGGTGGGGTTTTTTTTTGTTAAGAAAATTCTCCAGCTTCTAAAATTTTGTTTAGGGAAGAGTGGTGAAGCTACTTTTGTATTTTATTTCAATGAAGATAAGGTACATATATGACTCCTCAGATATAAAAGTGTTCCTGAACCCAGGAAAGGCCTGCTTATTTAAATAACAAAACAACAGAGCAGTTCTCATTTTGGTCTCGTGGCTGATTAATGCTAGAAAGGTTTGTAGGCCTTGAGTGGTCAGCAGAACTCAGTCCACAACCTCCAATACAGTAACCAGAGATGCCTTGATCTTGGAGAAAAATCAGCTTTGATCCCATGAGAGTAAGAAGCTGCATAACATTTTCAGTAACCCTTTTTCAAACCACCTGAGCTATTCCCATATGTATGTTTTTCCTACTTCAGAGACAGAGCAAGCAGAGAAGAGTAATGAAGACTCTGGATGAGTTAAGTAACTTGCAGATGATGCTATGTGAGATTCATATATGTATGACACTCATTGACGTGACCTGGGAACATGACAGGGGGGGAAAAAGAACAGATTATCCAAAGAATGAATCCAGATACAGAGTCTTCCTCTGCTTAAAACACTCTTACACACGTGCACACACCAGTCGTAGTTACATGTTAAGCATGAGTTATATATCGAGTCAAGAATCCTACTTGCTTTTTGAAGTTATCTGATTAGGATTCAGGTAAAGCATATCTGTTGAGGGCTTTTCATTGTAGTACAAACCACTACTCTGAGAAGTTGAATGTCAACTTCAAATGACCAGAAGAACACCTACAGATAGGGAAAGGTTCACGTTTCTACTGCTGACCTGAGAGCACCTGATTCACAAGCTGTGCTCTTTTTCTTCCTCCCTTTGGAAGTCTACCCAAGACAGACTGGCCGGTTTTGGAGCCTTCAGATTCTCTTGTGGTTCTAGTGGATTTGCTCCCTGTGGGACACAGGTGTGATAGTCAGTATCTTGATGTTGCTCTGCTGTAATACAAGAATTAATACCTCCCTAAGATAAGGTGAATTTTGGGTTAAAAGCTAATATTATCAGGCTTAGATATTTTCATATCCTTCAGTCTTCACCCTTCCCAAGCGCATCTCTTGGTGATATGGAACTACAAACGAGCAGGTCAATAGCTACCAGACTCTGGGATTTTTATCTATAGCTCCAGTATCTTCATCCATGCATGATTATAGCATTATTTCTATTCTGGCTTCTTGATACCATGTGGCATATAGGGAGTATTCCTCCCTATATATGAAATACTAATAATAGTGAAATACTCCCTAAAATTGCTGGAGAGCTGCTTTTTCCAGCCAGTCCCACTTCCTGGCTGTCAGCTTTACATTTCTTTCATCTCTAAACCCAATTTTTTCCAGCTTCTCTTAAGTGGCAAGTGCCTTCAAGAGGGATTTTCTTTAGGTCAGGATTCTAGTGATAATTTTCAGTGACTTGATGGGAAGAAGTTGAGGGAAATAATGGTCTTACCATTTTCTTTGCTATTTCAAATCTTGGCCAGGGAGTTTTAAAGGTGGCATGCAGTGGATCTGTATTTCATGTATACCTAAGCCACATGTTGTTTGGTGCACATTGATATAATTATATAA
>BJBW01000134.1:0-12935 GCA_004320125.1 Scolopax mira
GAATAGAAAATTAGTTCTGTTTTACCTCAAACCAGGGCAGCGGCCCAGCCCTCTGGAGTGTCATCCAACCCTCCCAGTTTGATATCATCAGAGTGGTATTTTTAAAAACTGCTGTGACTGTGTGTTCTGTGCAAGTTTTCTGGGATGACACTGGAAGGCTGTCCTACATAGAGGCAGGTGAAGTCACTACAGCCCATGTTGGTACAACCTATCTAGACTCAACACCGGAGAAAACAGTCCTGTGAGTTGTTGCACGCTCTTCTTGAGTGGAAGCCAAGCTGTTTCCCTCCAGAAGGACCCTGTGAACAGCCTGGTAGATGTGCAGAAAAGACAACATGGGCACTAAGGCTCTGGACTGAGAAGGGAGCAGGAATATATTGACACCTCAAAAATACTCTTTCTACTTTACATTGTGCTTGTCACTGTGCCATCCGAGTTAAATATCAATTCTAAAGCAAGCTAAAGACCAACAGCCCATTGCCTGTAACCAAAAAATGAACAAACAAACAAAAACCCCCACTTCATTTTGGGTGATATTTTCAAATAAACGCAGTAGTCGTACCATAGTATCCTTAAAAGCACAGCCTTAACATCACTGTGGCCAGTTTGTGATTCACCAGTGATAGGTTCATGTTTCTCAGGATACAGAACTTTCTGACCAACCTGGTGTCTGAATGAATTTGCCAGGAGACACGGAAGAAAAATCATTAATGTTCAGTAGAGCAAAAAGACAACAGTTTGTGGTTATAAAGCAAAACCCATCCGCTAATGAACTGGAATGCTGAATACCTCGAGAGTACCCAGAACAAACCATTCATGGGAGAAATAAGTATCAGTTGAAAAGGCAGGATATATTGCCTCTTAGCTGGGCTGAAGTCTGAGACACTTCAGCTGAGCAGCCTGAGGATACTTTGCGATTTTTTCCCACTATCTTAAGACTTCTTTCAATAAGCAATTGATTTGAGTTTTTCAGAATGTCAGCACATAGTTCCTTTCGCTAGCAATGAAATGCATATAGTGACTTTTAAGCTATTCTCGCAAAGTTTGGGAGCTCACAGGCCCAAGTGTCTCTCTATCAAATGGAAAAAGAATCCTGAAACTGTAAAAGTTATATTTTTACAGTGACATGTGGAGTCTTTATTAGAATTAGAAAAAGTCATTTATACAAACCAGTTTGAAAGCAGTTATCTCTGTAGTTTAATGCTGGTAAAAAAGCAAACAAACTGTTAATTTACATGCCTCGTAACTGTACAATATAAATGCAGGATATATTGGTGTATTACTTAAGTTTTTTTTTTCTTTTTTCCCTTAAAGTGAGTATCCTTTTTCTTTCTTTAATCTGTTATCCTCATTACGCAAAATAGTTCATTAGAAGGAGGGTTCCAAACTTTATTTGCATTCGGAGAGACGATGATTACAGTTAAATAAGGTTGATAGCAGTGGCAGCAGGTAATACTTCTGAGGTGAGAAATGTCACAGAGGGCAATCCTGGAGCCAAGTCTGGCTCCGCAGAAACCCTGGATGCTAAACAAGGCCATACAGGGTCTCACTTTGTATTTCAACTGCGATTAAACCTTGTGCATTTCTGTAAAGAATCCTCTGACTAAAATAACCCTACCAGGTATTAGGAGAGTTTGATTTTCTTTGTTTTACTAATGCTCCATTAACCTCCAACATCTGTTCTCTCCGCGCACAGTCAGCAGCTCCACTAATCTCTGCCTCCTCTTCTCTTCTGGCGAGAGCAGTCATCTTTAATAAAGCTGTTCTCCTCTCTCCAACACTCCCTCTCTCTACTCTACAGCACCATTCTGGTCTATTAGCGTGTGCCATGCCACCGGGAATCAGCAGTGCTGCTGAGGCATTGATTTTGCTTTGTTTCAGCACTTCTCGACCCTCCAGCAGTGCACTTACTGGTCCATTAGAAACTTTTTATCTGAACGGATGCCTCCAGTACTGCGTGTGAAAAGCGTTAGCAATCTTTGAGGTGCAGCCTAAGGCCATGGTCATGAATATTTGGCTGAATTTCTGATGGAGTGGTAGTAGAAGCCAGGGACTTAGAAGCTCTTAGAGTACTTTGTCTCATAAGTTGTGTAGTTTTGTTGGTTTTTTTTTCCTGATGGTTCCTAGGCTGCTGACAAAGCTCTGTAAAATTATTACTTCATCTGCTACCTAAACTGATTTTCCTTTGACGCTGAAGGCAGCAGTTAGCAGTTAACAGCACCACAGTGCACTGTAAGAGGAACTGAAGGACGTAATGCAGTATGTTCATTAGCAAATCACACGGACATAGCGTTCTGTGCAAGATTAAAAGAAGCTGTTTCGTATGCTATAGCGTGGCTGTCTCTAGATCTGTATTCTGTGTTGATGGTGTAAATTTTCTGTTTTGATGAGTGCATGACTAACACTATAGTTTCTGTTTTTCTTGTCAGGACAGCATCCATGGAAGACACACTCTTGAATGTGGTATCTTCCTCAATTCAGAGGTAGCACATTCCTCAGGGATGGAAACATGAACCACTCTGAGGAAGAAATTCTTACTTTCTGGTAAAATTTAGCATCATGTGCTTGCTGTCCTGCCCTTGTGAACTTCCATAAACAACATTAATATTACCTAATGCCTATGAGAAATTAGGAATGTCTTTTAACATCTCATCTTTCACTATCACTGTCTATCACTGAGGGGAACAAAGACCTGAAAAGACTCTATTCATTACAGTGCCTTCTTTTCCTCAAGGTCTTATACGAATATCATGTTACTTTTTTTTGGGTGGTTGCCTAGTAGCCATAAACTATACTTCTGCAACTGTTGCCCAAAGATATATTCAATTCCCTGTATTCTTTGAATGACTCAGAGAGAAGATGAGATGCCAGTGTAGGATTTCCCAAAGAGGTAATAAAAGAGTAATTAATCTACCAGATGAAAATAACTCTTTGTTGACAGCACATCTCTGAACTGATAGATTAAATGTAGGCTAAATTCTGAATGGAAAACATGTTTACACGGTGCTGTGATTAATGGCCACAGCAGTAGTCCAGTACCCCTAATATTTCTAAAGGTCTTTAATAGCCCTAGGGCTTTAATAGCCCTAGGCAGCCCTGAGATCCAAGCTTCACTGTCCTTGGAGATCCATATGCAAACCAGATCTATACCCTTTTTATAAGAGATTGAATAAAAGTATGTGTGATCTCATAGGTAAAGCACAATACTCTGACTCTGGACACCTGGATTTTATTTCTGTTTCCACTACAAAATTCCTGGATTATCTAGGATGAATAATTTCTATTTTGGTTTCCTTCCAGTTAAAATAAGATGACAGCTCTATTTAATAGATAACTTGTGAGAAAGAGTATTAATACACATGCTGTATAGGGCAGTAGTGACTGTCACTGGATTCACTCCAGATGCATACTGAGGACAAGACTTTGGCCAGTTGTTGGGCAAGGAAGGTCAGAGCAGCTCACTGTGATGCTGGAGACATCAGTCCAGGGAGGGCTGTTGCCTGGAAACATTCACGTGCCTTAACTACTGTGTGAGAACGACCCACCCATCCTGCTTAGGGAAGATCTTAGAACAGCATTAATTTGCTACATGGATAATTCACCTAAAGCTCGCTGCTTGGCATTAAAACAAGGACCAGTCCAAAACATCTTGTAGTTTTAATATAACCATAGCATTAAGTCAACATACGTACAAAGTGAAGATACATTGTCTAGGAACCTTTTTGAAGCCTTTTGAGACGCATCAGTATATGCGAAGACCAGCAATGAGCCAGGATGTGTTTAATAACTGATGGACAAGTCCAAGAGTAGCCATTGGTGTGGATGGAAGATAAGTAAGGTTTTTGATGTGTCTTCAGTACTTGATACAGCACTCCCGTCTTTTAATTCAGCTGTTTCTGAACTCCTTCTTTTTAAAGCTGAGAAAATACTTGTCTGGGAACGAATCGATGTTACTCAAACCAGACTTAATGGGGGGGATGCTCTTTTGCTGGATGGGGGGGTCGGTGCCATTCGGTCTTGCTGAGATCCTTGCCAGGTCAGCACTACACAGAGCCAGTGGGCAGCACCCGTGTAAATCAGGACCACACTTTCCACAGTAAGTGCTGTAGTGATTGTGTTGATCTTTATGGTTTACTCTTCATACCTCTTGGCACAGGAGGAGGAGACAGAAATAAAAGGTCCCAGCCATGCATTGCACACTGGAAACCAGTAAGGGTAAGAGGACTTTCTAAATTAATTTTGCAACAGTTTCCAAATTCATTAAGAATGATTCTAAATTCTGTTATACATAATCAGGATACTCTGAAAAACTTATATTCTTCATAGTTGTTCACTATTTACTTAACATTCAATCACTATCTTTTTTATGTCTAAACGAAGTGCATAATGAAGCACACTTGATACAAAGAGGTGATTATTGACAACTGCTGGTTTCTGAAAACAAATAAAGCTCGCTCTTACATTTTTTTTTTTCCTCTCCTCCCTAGTCTCTCTACAATTACAATTAGCTCTGCTGTGACCTGGTGCCCATGTCTTTTCACATCAGTGCCTGAAATGTAGATCTATACAGTAGAGTCTAGTGTAGTTTGGGGTTGGCCAACTGGAGAGCAGCTCTGAGGAGAAAGACCTGGGAGTCCTGGTGGACAACAGGATGCCCATGAGCCAGCAATGGGCCCTTGTGGCTAAGAAGGCCAATGGCATCGTGGTGTATCAAGAAGAGCGTGGCCAGCAGGCTGAGGGAGGTCATCCTGCCCCTCTGCTCTGCCCTGGTGAGGCCCCATCTGGAGCATTGGGTTCAGTTCTGGGCTCGCCAGTTCAAGAAGGACAGGGAACTTCTGGAGAGGGTACAGCAGAGGGCTATAAAGATGATTAAGGGACTAGAACATCTGCCTTGCGAGGAACGGCTGAGGGACTTGAGCTTTTTTAGTATGGAGAAGACTGAAAGGGGATCTGATCAATGCCTATAAATACTTAAAGGCTGGGTGTCAGGGGAACAGGCCAGGCTTTTCTCAGTGGTGCCCAGGGACAGGACAAGAGGAAATGGGCACAAACTTGAACAAAAAAACTTCCATATAAATATGGGGAGGAACTTCTTCACTGTGAGAGTGGCCGAGCCCTGGAAGAGGCTGCCCAGAGAGGTGGTGGAGTCTCCTTCTCTGGAGACATTCAAACCCCACCTGGACACGTTCTTGTGGGACCTGCTGTGGGTGGCCCTGCTCTGGCAGGGGCTTGGACTGGATGATCTCCAGAGGCCCCCTTCCAACCCTTTCCATTCCGTGATTCTGTGATAAGCAGTATCATCAGCTTACACATGGCTTGTAGCTCACCATGTATAAAAAAAACCAACCTGAAGCACAGGTTGGAGAAGACAGTTTGTGCCTTATTTCTAAGTTGTGATTTAGACAACAGGAGTCCAAGAGACAGCAATCAGCTCCCTTGTACACACAACCGAGGGCTGTCTGCCCATCATAAGTACAGGGCTGCTCTCACCATTCATTCCACACAGCTGACATGGCCACCACCACAGTTTCCCTCCCGGACACGTGGCCGTCTCAGCTGAGCTGTGCCAAGAATTGCTTTCAATTGCAGCTGAAAAAAGGTAATGTCTACAATCCATCCTTGGGCACTGAGACAGTAGACAGGGAATTGAGGCTCACAGCTTTGTCAAGAAAACTGACAGGGATGGTCTTGGTGTCATACTGAACCACCACTTTTTTTTTTTTTCATATTTATTAAGCCTTTTCCATGGTGGGAAAAGTTCAGTCAGAAAAGTACCATTTGGTACTGCTTTTCAGGAAGAGCTGTGAAAATTGATTTTTTAGTTCTGCAGCCAAACTTAAAAAAAAAAGCCCGCAACTTTTCATTTGATCCAAATGTAGCATGTTTTCTTTTCTTATTTTCACTTAGACAGCTTCTGCCCCCCCCTGCTGTTAGGAATTCCAGCCAATTAAAAATATAAATTGTTTTATCTTTAGTGTTGGCTAAACAACCAAAAATCCAAACACTTCCTATTTTGTCACTTTATCCTCCATTAACATTATTTGGTAAGCAGATCAAATGGCATGGGAAAACTGATTTTGACATTGCAAAGTCTGGGGATGCTGATTCAGCAAGTTCATAAAAAAAAAAAAAAAGAGGGGGAGGGTGGAAAAGAAGATAAAACAACCTCCAAAATCACTTAGCTCTTTTTAGAGTAGAATCTGTGAAATGCCTCCGCTGTGCAGTGGAGTAAAGAAAGAAACTGCAAAGAAATATCAGGGCTGAACCTATGATGTGTCTATCCTGTGTGCCCTTATAAAAATGCTGATTGTATGCACCAGATATGCATCCTTTTCATTGACAAGAAAGCTAGTTTTGAAGACACAGAACAGATCTGAATCACCAGGGGAAAGTATGTATGTGATGGGAAGAGGAGGAGGAGCAAATAAACCAGCTTTATAAAATTTTTCTCTGTCTCATCTCAGTCAGAATAAAAGTCAGAAGAAAATCTCACAGTGCTTTTAATAAAGTTTCCCCCAGCAAGCAGTTTGGTTTTCAAGGAACTTGGCAAAGCAAAAACCAGTGGTGGAAATAGGCTCCAGCAGCCTGACCTATCGTGGTTCCTTTAGCTTGTTTGGAACGAAGGAATGGAAAAGGCACTAAGGGACAAGTCCTGTTTTCCCTCCCCAGTTCTTGGAAGCGGCTCCACTCTTCCAGCTGTAATGGCCCAGTGTTTTCTGCCTTTCACTTCCAGAGAACGCTCTGACACATGAGGCTCCTGTCAGTGATGTTTGGGGAACAGTTGATGGAATTGCCATGGGGCTGGACTCTGCAAAGCAGGGATGAGCTCCAATCTAGCACCATGACAGAATTGCCAAGGGTCTAATTCTGCTTTGCCTTAAATCACTCTATTAAAGTAACTTGAACCAATGAATGTGTAATACCACCAGACTTTCTCAGTTACAAGATATTGATAGTCATATGCAGATTTCTTATAAAGAAAGATCACCTGTACCTTTCTTTATATAAAGAAAAAGCAGAGTCTTTTCAACTGATTATTTTTCTGTGAAAAAAAAGAACCTTTCCATTATATGACAGTTTTAGATGCCCTTTTGAGAAAAATACCATCTTTTTATTCTTTTCCTCAATATTGCCTGTAATGAAAATTTTTATTTCAGAAAGCTGGAACAGTAAACCTGGAAAATCCATGCACTTGATTCTTCAGAATCTTTTCTCCTTAAGAAAGAGCAGCTTTCCAGAATATGGAAATTTCTCTGTTGATTAACATCCTTTATTTAAAAATATTTTTTTATTGCTAAGTCACCACATAACTCATTAATTACCCTGTTATCATGAAAAATAAAGGAAATTATTTCAGCTAATCAAGTTCTTTCTTTATGCCCTGAGAACACCTGTCATAACCAAGTAACACACAAATGACAGGTGAACAAGCAGCGTTTAGGAATAAAGGCTTATTCATCATGTTCCATAAGAGGTTTCTGTTATTTTTTAAAGTTCCTTAGAAATGAAGTGAGTGGCTGGACTGTGGAAAGTTATAAATATCTTCTAGGAAGAACTGCTTATTCAAAAAAATAGCGAATATTCTTCAGAATAAACAGTTGGATTGTTTTATTGATTATGCATTTATTAGGAGAATGACACAGGAAACATTCATTGCCAAACCCAGAAACCTTCTGTAGTGCCCAGCACAGAAAAAGCACTGTCCTGCAAACATGGTGATCCAACATAGTGTAACACAGAAATTAGAGAATGCGTCTGTAATTCAGCTGTCCACAGATCCAAAGGCAAACCACTTAAATCACTTTACTGCTCCTTCATTTCCCTATGTATGACCTAGAATAATTGCTTGTCCTTTTAAGAGGGTTACCATCTGTAGGCATTACTACTAGTAATCACAAAAAAAGCCACAAATGGTTTCCAACAACATTGCCACTCTCATTCTTCAAATCAAGGAACACAGGGAAAACGCTTTTACAAGAGGTTTTTAAAGAAGCTTCATATATCTGAGTATATATCCGAGAACAGATATATAAATGAACACACATGAGAGAACAGAGAGACCTGATGCAATTTTTGTTGTGCACCTGATTCATTGGCTTCGTCACCTTTCCATGGGTCTGAGCCTTGATGCATAACTTTTTAGGAACACTCTAAAACATCTTTCTTATTATGACTCCTCTGCCTGCTTGTAAAATATGGGTATTTTGATTTTTTAAGTTCTATATGCCAATAAAAAATAGTAAAAGAAATTCCTCTTGGAGAGGTCAGAACCAAACTTTGTTTCAGTATAACTGACATAATGCTTCACTTTTATTCTGTTTTAAAACTGACAAAACAGAAGTTTTATAATGTTGCATTTCAATATTTTTGAAAGACATTTACAGAAATCATATAGATTTTTCCCAGCATTTTTCCACATGAAAGGGCTTCTTTGATTAATTAGTATTTAGATAAATAAATGATTCTTTTTCCTTTCCCTGATCTTCACCTGGTATTAAATTATCTAATTGCAGGAAGGTCAGGTTTTATATATATATGTATAAGGTCAGGGGATATAGCTCTACTCTCTAAATGTTTGGACCACGGATCTTCCCACAGTCCATAATGTAGTTAAATGTTGCTTCAGGCATGGCTTTGATGCACCCATCAGGAGGCAAATACAGGCCCTTTGGCTCCTCAAAGCACAAGAAGAACAGTTTCCTCTCAAAGCATCCTCCTGGAGGACTTCCAGAAAGAGCAGGGAAGCAGGGAACAGAAAAAATTGTTTAACTATTTCACATTTAATTAAAAACAATGTGATTTGACTTTTGATTGACTGTTCAGCCAAGTTCCTGTTTCCCAAACCCATTCACAGCAGACTAACCACTGGCCTGGGCCACATGGGCCCCTCTAAAGGCAGTGTCAGGCTCCCTGTTGACTGCAGTGGGTTTTCTTATATATCCCTGTAAGAAGCTGATTTGTTAGAATCTTTGAAGTCTGCTATTCTTGGCAAGGCAAAATATGAATGTCATCACAAGAACAACCTCCCTCATTTCTAAAACGAGAGACTGATGTTTCAAAAGATGACTGCTGGTAAGACATCTCAGAATGGGCATGAAGTCAGGGAAGATCTTGTTTTCATTGCTTTTATTTATTCTTGAGGGGACAGAAAGAAATCCTGCAGCCTTTGAAAAGATCAGGGGAGGGTGATGGATCAAGACTGAGGTAATGCTTCCTGCATGTGAAAAACAATATCTGAACAGTTCTCTGGGGAATATACTGCAGATTCTCAAAATTAAGCACTTTTTAAAAGAATGGTCCTGAAAGCTTATCTTCATCTTTCTTTCTTCTAATCTACTGTCTACTTTTCACACTTCTAGTGAATCCTGGGGGCTTACCATACATATTCAACTCATGGGAAATATCAGCATCTTTCAATGTTAGGCATCCCATCCCATTGCTGTGCCAGAAACACAAGTTACTTCTGTAAGGTTCTGTAGAGTGTGTCATTTCCTACTGCTGGATGTACATGAAGCATTCAAAGAGGAGGATACAGCAGTTCCTCCTGCAGCCCATTTATTTACAGAAGTCAAAGTTCTGTATACCAGCAACATAGCATATAATGTGCATGGGAAAAGTCTTCGCAGAAGTGAAGAATTACAAAAAGCATCAAAACCGAGGAAGTTTCTGTTCAGCACTTTGAAACGTGAACTCTCCGTGATCTATTCAATTTGTTCTGAGACTGAAATGCTTTCAAATGAAAAAAAAACCAAACAACAAACCTGTAAATGGGGCTCCAATCACCATAAGTGGCAGCAGAGAATCATTAGGAATGACAAGTGGAGTATTTTTATAGTATATTTAGAGAATTCTTGAACATGCACAATACTTTTCAGCCTTCTTCACACCCCATGCAACTGCCAAGTCTTGCTCATGAGATGGCAGTCTTCACTATTCCTTTCCTAGTGCAGTTCTTTGAATGAAAAAGGAAACAGCTTGAAGCTTCTTCTACTCTAAAGGTTGCCTGTGTATTGAATGGAGCAGCAGCAGCGCTGTAACTACTGGCCAGTGACCAAACACTACAAAGCCATTAGCTGGATACTGGAGTTACCTGCTCAGTAAATTGGCCACGTGTGTCAGTACTATATTACCACAATTAGATTAAAGGGGAGGGTTCCTTGGGATTTTCAGCGAGTATCTAACCAGAGAGACAGCAGTGAGTGAGCTCCAGTGAGCCCTGGAGTTGTGCACTGAAGTGAAGGACTGTGCAACAGGCCCAACAAACTGCATGTTAAGGTAACATGCTATGACCTGTTGTAACAAAAGGAAACGGGGAAAGTTGCAGTAAAATGCACACCATCTCTCTATCACCTTTGAAAGGTCATGGAGAACAGGAGAGGTGCCTGAAGACTGGAGAAAGGCCAACATCACTCCAGTCTTCAAAAAGGGCAAGAAGGAGGACCCTGGGAACTACAGACCAGTTAGTCTCACCTCCGTCCCTGGAAAGGTAATGGAGAGACTCATTCTAGATGTCATCTCCAAACAAGTTGAAGAGCAGGGTGTTATTGGAAGTGGGCAACATGGATTTACCAAGGGTAAATCATATTTGACCAATCTGAATCTATGATGCTTGTTTGGATGAGGGGGGGGCAGCAGATGTCATCTACCTTGACTTCAGCAAGGCTTTTGACATTGTCTCCCATAACATACTCATTGAGAAACTAAGGAGGTATGGACTGGATGAGGGGACAGTGAGGTAGATTGAGAAGTGGCTGTGTGACAGGACCCAAAGGGTCCTGATTAATGGAGCAGGGTGAAGCCGGAGGCCTGTAAGCAGTGGTGTCCCTCAGGTCCAATCCTGTTCAACATATTCATCAGTGACCTGGATGAGGGGACAGAGTGTATCCTCAACAAGTTTGCTGATGATATCAAAATGGGAGGGGTGGCTGAAACCCTGGAGGGCTGTGCTGCCATCCAGTGAGACCTGGACAGGCTGGAGAGGTGGGCAAGCAAGAACCTCATGAGGTTCAACAGGGAAAAGTGTAGGGTCCTGCACTTGGGAAAGAAGAATGTCAGGCACCAATATGGGTTAGGTGTGCACCTGCTGGAGACAAGCTCCAAAGAGAAAGATCTGAGGGTCCTGGTAGACAGCAAAATGACAACGAGCAAGCATTATGCTCGTGTGGCCAGGAAGGCCAACAGAACCCTGGGCTTCATAGGTAAGAGTCTGGCCAGTAGGTCGAGGGAAGTCATTTTCCCCCTCTACTGTGCACACAACTGGAATACTGCATCCAGTTCTGGGCTCCCCAGTTCAAGAGAGACAGGGAGATGCTGGAGAGAGTCCAGCGAAGGGCAACAAAGATGATTCAAGGATTGGAGCATCTCCCTGATGAGGAAAGGCTCAAGGAGCTGGGACTCTAGTTTGGAGAAGAGAAGGCTGAGGGGAGACCTTATCAATACTTGTAAGTATCTAAAGGGGGGGTTGAAGGAGGATGGAGCCAGACTCTTTTCAGCAATTGCCAGTGAGAGGACAAGGGGCAACGGGCAAAAGCTGGAACATGGGAAGTTCCACTCAAATATGAGAAAAATCTTCTTCACGATGAGGATGACAAAGCTCTGGAAGAGGCTGCCCAGGGAGGGTGTGGAGTCCCCTTCTCTGGAGATTTTCAAGCCCCACCTGGATGCCATCCTGAGTAACATGTTCTAGCTCTAGGCAATCCTTCTTCAGCAGGGAAGTTGGACTAAATGATTTCTATGGTCCCTTCCAACTCTAAAAATTCAGTGAAAATTCAGTGAAATTCAGCTACTGCTAGGCAGTAGCACTCAGAAAAGCGTTCATGGTACAGCATTGTAGTTTCCCATCATAAATCCATGAAAAGTGCAAATAGTTATGGGAGTGAGCTACACTGATTATCCCCCCCCCCCCAAAAAAAAAAAAAGAAAGAAAAAAGAAAAAGGGAGCATCTTTTAGCATAACATCTCTCATAATTGCTGATCTGTGTAACATTCTGTAGATGGCAGTGTGGGTAAACCGTCTCTGAATTCATTGTGCCTGGTTTCTTTGCATACATAAGGCAGCGATAGCTAAACTGGCAGAGGCAGACGTCGTCAGTACGAAAACATGGGGCATTTTTGGAAACAGGAATCAGCTGAACATTCATACAGTGAAGAGCTCCTGGGACGTATCTGCTTTCTCAACTGCAGCTAGGTTAGGTCCCAGTTGTCACTTCTCCTTTTATGTATTATGACAAATCTCATTTTGAGTCACCTGGGACACATCTAATATTAGTACTTGTACGTACATTGTGGCTCACAGCACTGCACAATGCGTGGTAGGAATGACTGTCGAACGCCTTCAGATAGCTGCTGCTCCCTTCCCACTGCTTGCCATCAAATCCAAGGCACAGCTCTGGAGCTATAAGTCTCTTTACATTTCTGATCTTTGGAATTTCTGGCCCCAGTTTGTGGCTGGAGATGAGGTCCTCATCTGGGATTTCCAAACATATACATGGGATTCAGTGGCCACACAGCTGATATGTTAGCCTAGACCTGGCCAGTTGCAGGAGGAACAAAACTCACTAGTATTTTGCCAGATTTCTTTTCAGAACTATTCCCAGATCCTGAAGTCATGCCCCACACCACTTTCATTGTTGTACTGGGATTAAAACTGACGTGACAAAATGAAAAACCCTGGTGGATATTCTCTTTCTCACAGGAGTCTGAAGTGAATGCTTTAAAGACCTTTTCTCAATGTACCTACATGTCTTAGGGCTACAAAGATGATGAGAGGCCTGGAACATCTCTCTTGCAAGGAGAGGTTGAAGGACTTGGGTCTTTTTAGTCTGGAGAAGACTGAGAGGGGATCTGATCCACACCTATAAATACTTAAAGAGTGGGTGTCAGGAGGAAGGGGTCAGTCTTTTTTCAGTGGTGCCCAGGGACAGGGCAAGAGGAAA
>BJBW01000134.1:16988-72787 GCA_004320125.1 Scolopax mira
AAAGTTGGCATAGTGTGGGTGAATTCTTCATTCCCTGTGGTAACACAACCCATTCATAATGGTCTGCAGGTGAGGCTTTGTTTACCCATGGTAGAGAAAATGCAAATTGCTGTGTATCTTAAGGGTGGAAGGGGATAGTAAAGAAGCAGTCCTTTAAATCCACTATAAGGATGAGCCAATCCTCTGGTAACATGCTCGGTGAAGGCATGCTGGGTTGCAGTGCACCCATTGATTGCATCTCTAATGATGCCACTCCAGCAAGTGGTTCTCAGAGGGGCCGAAGAATTCTTTAACCAGGGTTGCATGTCCATATCTTTGTCCTTCTTGCTCGACTCTAGTGCTTCGAGGTGTTTCAAAACTTTGCAGTACTTTGTCGGTGGAGCCCAAAGGTGGTTGATGACTTTCACCAGCAGAAGGAGTTTGCAGATCAGATGAGCTGCTCGAAGAGGGTAGCAGTGGATATAAGGGAGGCAGGGTTGGTGGTGGAGGTGGAGGTGGTGCAGTGGGTGGAGGTCGGCATGTCGCTCCTCCCAGATCAATGAGACCAGCAGAAGATTCAGGTCCCTCCTCTCTCGGAGCTTTCTGAGGAGACACTTTGGCATTTGCCCCACTCTGCTGTTTCACTTTGGCACCGTTCACTCCCGTCTTTTCTGAATTTTGCAAAGGATTCACCGTCAAGCCTTTTTTGTCCTCTTTTGCCGGGACAGCAGGTCTTTTTTCGCCCTCTACCCTTTCTCGTATTTTTTCCACATTAGCACAAACTGTCCCAGTCATGCCTTTAACATCAGGCAGCCCAAGGAATCTAGAAATAGGTCCGGGCTTACTCAGCAGCTTTGGGGGGGGGTTGTTCCTGGACCTAACATTTGTGCTGCGGCACAGGCTGATCCCCATTCCACTTTCATCACTTTTAAAGTCTCTAGCACGGTACCCCACGGTTCACGCACCGCCTTTATCTCCTTTTGCTCTTTTTCATTCCCTTTGATTATTTTATGCTACATCATTCCTCCAAAGTCTCACCACTCAGTCTTGCATACAACCTGGGAATTAGTTCTAAAATATAATCACTTGTCTTGTAGAGCCTTGTATTGTTTTGGAAGAAGTAAGTCTGGGAATCCACCTAAGTACTACTAATGACCAGAGAAGTCAAGGCTCAGGACCAGCCTGACCTGACTTTCACACTCAAAGAGGCAATGGATGACTAATGTTCAAACACTCCAGCCAACGTCTAAAGGAGTTGTTCTCAAGCAGTAAAACTAGGATAAACTCCACAATGCATTTCACATAGGAAAAAAATGGTTCTTTTCTGAGATGATGTCAGCTAAGCTGCATAGAACAATTTAATTTCTCACCCACAGCAAGCTGTATTTGGTAAGCATTATATCAGACATATGTTCCACACAGTCATTTCTTCTGGTTCAATCTCCTGTTACCTTTTAGTCTAGAATGGTAACAAGCTATTTACATCAACTAGGAGAAATATACTTACTATCCATATACAGTATACCTATTACTTATGCAGGGTTGGCCTTTCATGAATTAGTCTTACTTGCCATTTATATCATGTTCTGGTTTTGTTTCACAAATAACATCTTCCATCAAACTGACAAGTCCTTTTCTTTAACTTGCTTCCATAACAAATACCCCCACTCTGAAATCTGTTTTCATTAGCAAAGACATGGGCAAGGCAGAAAGGGCTTCCATGTGGACAGAAGACACTTTCATTTTCTGTAGCTATTGTTGAATGTTTTTATTTGTGTTTTTCACATCACTTCAGTATACTGCATCTTATTATGACTGACAGGTCTGTAATAGGATTTTTTGCTATTGTCATCAGGTTTCAGAAAAAAGCAGACAAGTTTTACCAGTTTTGACCTGTAAGCATTTGTCAACATTGGGCTTATAAATTATTATATAACTTTCAGCTACCAGTTTGATGCCATACATAAGCAACAATCCTGCAACTGATCCATGATGGATTGTTCACTCTTATGAAATTATTTTTTCTGTTAGATTTTTAGTAAAATTTCTGTTGATCTGGCTTGAGACCAGAGACACAATTTCCACTTACACAAGGAGTATTGTGTAAGGCTTTTTTTTTACTTCCTCCAGGCTTTGTTTACCTTTTGATTCCATAGAGGTGATCTATCTTCAAACCGAAAATAATATATCAAGTGTTACATGAAGGCATTTTTAATTTTTGTGGCAAATTAAAAGAGCTGAAAACACAATGTAAAAACAACAACAAAACCAGTTTTTGTTGGACCAAAATGATTAATAATGTTGGGTTTTGAAGATGAAAAAGATTCAGATGTTTGTCTAAGCTTTTTTTGTTTGAGTTTTCTATCAAAAGCTCCCAGGAAAATATGCTCTTTGCTAGTATGCTCTGCAAACCATAATGTTTCAGTTTTGATTATATAAAGTGCTTTGGAAACTTGGGTTAGTTTGGAATATAATTAATCTGAATATTATAATAATATTATTGTTCACTGTGTTGAAAAAAGTTGATGGATTTCGACCAGTTTCCAAGGAAAAGGCATTTGTATCAGTAGAAAATTCTGAATAACATATGGTTTATGTACCTTAGTGATTTCAGCAGAGCAGCAAGGGACTGAAAGACAAAATCAGAGAAGAAATTACTTTCACCAATGGAGGCATTCTGTCCCAAGCAGGATGAAGCTACAATGGGAGAGAAGGGGAAATTCATAGAGCAGCCACTTATGATTAAACAGTTGTGTTGTTAAACAGACTGTTTTGATTGTAGATCTATCATTTTTGTAATGCTCCTTGAAGGTAAGTTCTTAAAATCCAGTTTAAAATATCAAGTGTTATGACTAGAGTATCTGGGTGCTTGATAATTGGCCCACACTGCTGCAAAGCCAAACTCAAGATGAGAAAATCCCAGTTGCTTATTCCCATTGTGTGCTAAGTCTGCCAGGTTGTATCTCAATCAACGTTGCTCTTTGCTTTAAACAGCATAATTAGAAGTTAATTACCTGACAAACAGGAAGTGATATAGAATAGTAATACATCAAATGGGAAAGCACAGTATCCAATTATTAAGAAGCTGTTAACCCCATTAGATAATCATCATTAGCAAATAAGCCAACAAATGATCAATCAAGTGCATCATCTGTAAATGCAAAAGGACTAGAATGAATGGAAGAGCTAGTGCTTTATGCTCCTCCACTTCCAGAGGTAAAAAAACCCAAAACACCACAACTAAATACCCAAACCAGAAAAACAACCAAAAACTACACACAGAAGTTAATTTCAGACACTATCAAAATACTACTTTTGCAGACTGGAGAGAAAAAAAACTAGTTGCCATACACTGAAGGATGCCATGGTAAATGCACACGCAGCAGTCTGCATTACCATAGAGAACATTTCAGGAGAGTAAATGTGAAATCAGCTGGGAAAGAGCTCAGTACACAATGTTATTTCCAAAAAGATGAAGATATCAGAATTCTTGCTTACTTTTCAAAAGTGGCAGGGTGAGGTAGGGACGGAAGAACAATTTTTTTTCTTTTAAACAACTACTAGAGAAACACAAAGCAGAGAGTGGGCATTCTTCATACTACTTTATTTAGTTTCTTCCACCAGAAGATGGACAGACAAGACTAGCTAGTTAGCAGTTGCACTAATGAAGTGATTAGTTGTTCATCAGTACTTGAAAATACCTGCCTGAGCGGTGTGGTACCATTCACAAATTTGCGTGATGCTTAACTATGGCAATGTCTATAAAACGAGTTGTAAATACATATGAGTATGATGCTATTGTAGACACTTTATAGAGCTATAACCTTCTGGCTCCATGAAAGTGATTTCTTCTGCAGACAAAGATGTTGGAATTGTTGCTGGTGGAGGTCTCATTGAAAAGCCCACCCTGAAGGCTGGCCCTGCCTATCACAAAGACAAAGCAAAGAGAAACTGCTTGACCATGTGTTCATATTCAATGTTCCTATATGGAAGGAAAAAAATACCTAGGAGAAATCTGCCCTTGATATATGATTTACATGAAAAAAAGAGAAAGCCTAGATTCTGAATACTGTCAGGGCTTTAAGAACAGTTTATATATAATCATAGAATCATTTGAGTTGGAAGGGACCTAAAAGATCATCAAGTTCCAACGCTCCTGCCCTGGGCAGGGACACCTCCCAGCAGAGCAGGTTGCTCCAAGCCCCATCCAGCCTGGCCTTGAACCCCTCCAGGGATGGGGCAGCCAAAGCTTTTCTGGGCAACTTGGGCCAGTCTCTCACCACCCTCACAGCAAAGAATATCTTTCTGATGTCTAATCTAAATCTCTTCTGTTCCAAATCAAAATTGTCGCCCCTTGTCCTGTCACTGTACTTCCTGGTAAAGAGTCCCTCTCCAGTTCTTCTGTAGGCTCCCTTCAGATATTGGAAGGCTGTTATAAGGTCTCCCCAGAGCCTTCTCTTCTCCAGGCTGAACAACCCCAGCTCTCTCAGCCTCTCTTCATAGGAGAGGTGCTCCATCCCTCAGATCACCCTCCTGGCCCTTCTCTGGACCCATTCCAACAGGTTCATGTCCTTCCTGTGGTGAGGACTCCAAAGCTGGACATAATGCTCCAGGTGGTTCTCACGAGCACAGAGTAGAGGATTAGAATTACCTCCCGAGACTTGTTGGACACACTTCTCTCGATGTAGCCCAGGACACAGTTGGGTCTCTGGGCTGCCAGCATGCACATTGCTGGCTCATGTTGAGCTTCTCATCAACCAACACCCCCAAGTCCTTCTCCCCAGGGCTGCTTTCCAGTCATTCTCTGCCCAACCTGTATTTGTGCTTGGAATTGCCATGTCCCAGGTGCAGGACCCTGCACTTGGCTTGCTTGAACTTCATGCAGTTTGCACGAGCCCATCTCTCCAGCCTGTCCAGGTCCATCTGGATGGCATCCCTTCCTCTCCTTGCTCTCAAACAATGTTGATCCCACAGTCTTTCTAACAAGGTTCACCTAATAGGAAATGCTGAAATATCTCTGTTGCCTATTCTTTATAGTTTCTTCATTTCTTGACACTATGGTGCCTGTCACTGCATTGGAGTTTCTATGGTGTTTGGTAGAGTTGAATGTTAACACTTTGAGGAAACCACATGGCATTAGAATGTCTATTTCTACTCAAAGTAATTACATATTCTGCAAAACAGAATGAATGATGTAAACTTTTTTTCTCTAGAGTAAAGCCATCATGACAGGTCATGTTGTATTTTGAAATAACTTATTTCAAATATTCTGATATTGTGTTATGTTACATGATGGTGCAGAGGGCCTAAAATAATTTGGCCAGGAGTAATGGATTCTATTTTTCTTTTAACAGAAAAACTTGATACATACAGATTTGCCTTTCACACATGATAAAGTATGACTCTGAAAAGCATGTGTCTGCTGGACACGTGGAATGGAATTTCACCCCAACACAATTTTTATCTCATGACTGTTGGATCCAAGGCATGCCTTAGCACGTGTTGTTCCTTCTGACTGTTTAATTTTTAAAAACTCAGAACTATTTTTTTTTTTTGCTGATATATATTTTTCTTTTGCTGATATACAAAACTTAGTTCCCTGAAAGAAATCATTGCTCACTGACCTTGTCTGAGGTGGAGCAGAGCCAACTCTCTGCTCAGTGAGAGAGGCTGATGCCTACACTCATTTCCATGGCAACCAGGGGCAGCTGATTCGGTTGTTTACCCCATTCAGGGGTCACACCTGTGGGAAGGAGAGGACAGATCAGATGATCCAAACCAACCAATAGGGTGTTCCCGCCCATCAGCCATGCTTGGTGTAAATGTTGATGGATCCAAGGTGTCACTTTAGCTTCTCTTCAATGGCTTGCTTTCTTTGATGACTGACACCCAAGGAAGACCGAGTCAGTTTGTCAACCTTCAAACTCAGTGAGTTTTGTAATCCAGGTCCTGTTCTGACTGAGTCCAGTCTGGAGCTTTCCTGGTGTCATCTTTCTGGCACTTTGTATGGTTTTGTATATATTTGTATATACTGTATCTATTTCATTATTTTCTTTTTTAAATTTTATTATTAATATTTCATTCAAGTAGTTGAATTTCTCAGAAACTCATCCATCTCTCTTTTCTTCCTCTTCTTGGAGTGACAAGTGGGGAGAGCATTTTTTGTTTTGTCATTGGCCAATGTGGCCTAAACCATAACATTCACTTAGATGCCTTGTATAACACATATATAACAAATACATAAGTTTTTGATTTTTTACTTTATAGATACAAACAAAGTATGTTAGAGAAGACGGAGTTCATCTCATAGGTGATAACTATTTGGCTTTGGTATTAATTCTGATTAGTAACACATGGTGTGAGTTTGTATCAGATAGCAATTTGCTAACTACCCTTACAAAAAAGAAGAAATTGAGTGAAGAAACTATTTCACTGCTTTCCCCATGGTTTGCAACATTTGGTTCCCATTTACTAGGCCATCAAGCTCAATTAGGATCCTTCATAACAACCTTTCATTCAATCTCTTGAAACCCCAATATCTGTCAAAGTAGCCTCCTTGGTGTCTTTTCAGTCTCTTCCCTAAGATACATGAGTGGGTTTCACAGAATTAGCATTGATATTTACTGACGTTGATATTTTCTTCTTCATCACCTGCAGTAATACTGGTTGGCTTCTTTCTCATGAAGTCCAGCTATGTTCTCTCTGGTATTTGGTGCACATTGCCTCAGTTATCAGATTCATCAGGAAAGGTGTGAGTAGAAATATTGCAGGAAAAAAATAATCAGTCTTCTTTCTTTAGTATGTAAATAACAAAGCCTAAAACTGCTATTCTGACAGCCTAACTACAGTCAATCCACAAATAAATAAAATTCTGAAATTAAGAGCAGTGTTGCACTTAAATTCAGAAGTGCATCTCTACAGCTAGACTCTGTACTAGACTGCAGGTCTACTACGTGTACGTGCAGGTGTCAATGGAGGAGGCAGAGAATTCCAACATGGTGACATGTGGAAAAAGACATGTCCTAAATATAGAAGGTAGTTTGAGAAAGAGATTGCCTGCGGAAACAGGATAACTTTTTTTAAAGTACACTTAATTGATCCATTTTTTAATACTTTTAACATATACAGATTCAAAAGGTAAAAGTTATAAGTGAAGAGTAATTGTGCAAATGCCAAAACATAAATTTTACTTTAAAATACATTATTTTATGGAAAATACATTAGTTGATTTAAATGCATTATTAATGTAAATCAACTGGAAAATACCAACCTATGTGAAGCGAATGGAAGCATAAAGACAGTGTAAGACATATAAGATAGTGATTAAATTTGTAAGATTATCTGGGGTTGTGTGAATAAAAAGAATATTAAGTCACAGAAATATTTCTGGGATAATTAAGTACTTTACAAATGTGTGAAATCTGTATTGTTGGACAAACTTGGTGACAAACTCTGGAAAATATGGGAAAAAGGAATGAAACCACTGCAACATAAGAAGGCATCAGTGTGAAACCCTATAGGCAAGCCATAATGAAGCTTAATTGTTGAAGAACAATTTGAAGATGAATTGTTGGAGAAGATTTGCAGGAAGTAAAAAAAAAAAAAATAAAAAAAATTCAGTTTAAGATTTTATTGCAGCATTTTAAAAGGGAATTAATCAGAAAACTTTTAGCTGAGTCAGAAAAACTGAAGACATGTACTGAGATGCAACAATCCTACAAGCAAGTAAGTACTTAGAAAACGTGGTGGTATTTTTTCCAGAAAGATTGACCATAAGGATGAGAAAAATAGTGTGACAAATGAATGAGGTTTGATTGATTTCTTTTGAAAGAACTGGGATAAAAAGGCACTGTGTAGTCCTCTAGCAACATGGATTGACAAAAACAGAGTCTGAGTCTAGCGTGAAGCTTACCAATTGGAAGCATACAAGGAGATATGAGCAAGACTGAGAAAAATACCTGTTTGAAAAGCACGAGAAAATAACATAATTCACAATTAATAATCAAAGTATTTAGCAAGATTTCATGCTCACACAGAAATGGTAGAATACTGTGGTGGTTTGTCCGTGTCTGGATCTCAGGTGCCCACCAAAACATCTCTGTCATCCTCCTCATCATCATCCCCCAGCTCTATGGGGAAGAGAAAATATAACAAAAAGCTCATGGGTCAAGATAAGGACAGGGAGAGATCACTCAACATTCACTTACCATCACAGGCAAAACAGACTTGACTTGGGTAAATAAATTTAATTTATTACCCTTTAATCAAAGAGAAATAAAAACTAAATCTTAAGACACTTTCCCTCCACCCCTGCCTTCTTGCCAGGCTCAATTTTACTCCTGATTTTTCTCTGCCTCCTCCCCACCAGCGGTGCAGGGGGATAGGGAATGGGGGCTGTGGTCAGTTTGTCACACACTGTGTCTGCCAAACCTTCCTCCTCAGGGGGAGGACTCCTCACACCCTTCCCCTTCTCCAGTGTGGAGCAGTCAGTTCTCCATGAAATTCTCCAACGTGAGTCCTTCCATGGGGTGCAGTCTTTCAGGAACAGACTATTACAGTGTGGGTCCTCCACAGGGTCACAAGTCCTGCCAGAAGCCTGGTACAGGGTCACAGCCTCTTTTGGGCATCCGTTTGCTCCAATGTGGTGTCCTTCATAGGCTGCAGGTGGACATCTGTTCCGCCTTTAACCTCTACTGGTCTCATATTAGTTGGAGAAAGAAAGAGGAACCAAGTGTCAGAAATAAACAGTCACATCTGAATAAGTTTTCTTTAACAGTTTTGTTCTAGGTTTGCACAGTTGTAAGAGTTATGAAGAAACTTCCACAAAACCTCTATGTGGGAGGTTTCTATAAAAATGTAGGTTCATACAAATACATATCTGTTTTCTTCAGTGGCTGGTAAAAATATGATCATAAACCATTAACCTTCATCTAAGCTGCAGATAAACAAAAAAGCATCCTAATGCTCCACACAAACATGTTAAGGCGGTACTCCACGGAAGAGATGCAAAGAATTTTCTTAGCATTGAGCTATTTAATTTATAAAGAAATTATTCACAACTCAATAAAATGGTAATTATAATAGCCAGGTTGCTACATAACAATTACTTCATACAAACAATCTTACTTGCAAAAAGATACATTGCTATTTCTGCCAGCTCCTCTGTAGAACAAGATTAGTAATTGCTTTTCATCTATACACAGCAATGTGAAGAATAATGATTTTATGTTTTGGTATTTACTTTGAAAAACTCTATGAAATTGCTATGTTATTGCAAAGATGACAGGATATTTTTGCCTCTGCTACAGAATCTGAAATCTGCTTTACCCAAGGACCACTCGCTGTTTTTGTTTAATCCAGCACGGGAAGAATCAAAGCATCACAAAGAACTTTTTGTTTTGTTTTGTTTTTTAGAAAAGCACTTGACTCATGTTCTTGATGCAATCTGACACTTTTAGCTTACTTTATGCTGCAATTATGCCAGCACTTTTATCCTAACAAATGCTTACCAGCATATTGGAGACACCTCTCCAAGTTTTAGGGAGTCCCTACGTTTCCCTGAGCCAGGGAATTGCCTGTTGCCTGAGCAGGCAACAATAAGCCGGTGGAGTGGGTGACCCCCCATTGAGAGGAAAATTGGGGGCTTGTTTTGGTGTCTCTGCTGGAATTCTGCTGTGGAATTCTTCTGGGACATCTAAGAGAAAGTGTGGAATTCTTCTGGGACACCTAACTGTTTTGTCAGTTCCCAGGAGCCGTGTGTGCACAGACCAGGGATGGAACGGTGAGCTGCGAGAAGGGAACTTGACTGATATCTCACTTCGGAGAACTATCACGTGGCACTTGTGCTAAGATAGCTGCCAGCTGTGATAGCAAGCTCTGAGAACTCTGGGATGTCACTTACAGGGCTGTCATTACTAGAATAATTGTAATTACTGGCACACACACAACAAAGCCTTCAGAAAAGAAGCAGAAAAATCTAAGCGCTTTGCTGAAGGCAAATCTACTGAAAGATGATGACAGGTCTTGGGCAGCTGCGGAGAAACTTGCTCCAGATGAATATGGCTGCAATGCCTTGATCTGCTCAGGGAGGGGTTGGTTGGGTTGGGTTTTGGTTTGGTTTGGTTTTTTTTTAAAAAAACAATGCTTTTTATTTCCATAAATTCTGAATTACCAGATGAAAGAACAGTTAACAAAAAGGCAAGATGTTCAAGGCCAGACTGGATGAGACTTTCAGCAACCTGGTCGGGTGGGAGGTGTTCCTACCCAGGGCAGGGGGTTGGAACAAGATGATCTTTAAGGTCCCTTTCCAACTCTAACAATTCTAGTATTGTATGTACTACTGCATTTTTACCTTCTCTCTTTTATAGCCAGGGATTAAAAGCAAAATTCTCAAAGACACCTGACAGGAACGTCTGACAGCATGAGCTGTGTCAATCAGAGGCTCTGTGCTGGTGCCAAATGAGCTGGCTTGGGAACTCTTAACTAGTATCACAGAGCTCAAAAACACCTTGCTAGGAGTCTGAGCTAATTAAGTAGGAGCCATACTGCTTCAAGGATGAGGGGCAGATTCTCTGTATGATCATAGAATCATAGAATGGTTTGGGTTGGAAGGGACCTTAGATATCATCCAGTTTCATCCCCCCTGCCCTGGGCAGGGACACCTCCCACCAGACCAGGTTGCTCAAAACCCCATCCAGATTGGCCTTGAAACCCTCCAGGGATGGGGCAACCATGACTTCCCTGGGCAGATTGTTTCATGTTGCCTGTCCCACAGATAGTTCAGGTGACCCCAGTACTGTATTGGCATGTGGACATATTTTCAAATACATCTTTTGAGGCTAAAATTGTCAACAACAGAAGAAAAATAAGTCAGGAGCCTTTGTGCAAGTGGAAGCGAGGCTTTCAGTTCTCTAGGAAAATTTGTGACTGCTGCTTTTTGCAGCATCCCTTTAAAAGTCATTTGAAATGTACTGAATTTTAGGCCTAATTCCTTAGTTACTTAACACTTATCAAAGACTGTTACCCAGGTGAGAAGAGAAAGCACATCATGTTATTCCCTCACAAATTGGGATGTAAAATGGAAAAACCTCTTTAATATTCAGACATAATTATAGATAGCTGTTCTCTGATCATCCCCTTACCTGCAAGCCTTTATACTTATGTACAGGTCCGTCAGTATACACTCATAGAATCAGACACATGATTAAGTAGCATTAGAAAAACATCAATCCCAAGCGTGTAATTACAATGTGCACATTCTTTCTATGATGCATCTTACTGGAGGTTTTTCTGTACTGCATCTGGCTCTGCCAACATATGTCTAGGTGCACATACATTTGCAGCAATACTATTTTCCTTAGGGCTTCCAACTGCTTAAAAAAAAAAAAAGATGTTTGACAAGTCATGTGTGCAAAAAAGAAAAGGAGTGAGCATATGTTCTCTTGTAAATAATTAATGGATTTTTTTTCTTATGTTCTTCTCAGTTTGGAGTCATTTGGAGAATTCCTCTCCCTTCTACCCCCCATTTAAAATATACAAATGCTTCAAAAATTGTCTCAGATGTTACAATATGTGGAATCATGCCAAAAGATCACAAACTAAAGTTCATCTGGTTGTTAATTCAATAATCTTGGGGTATAGCTGATAGGAAATAAAGGATTACACATAATAGTCTTTTGGCATCTTGACTTGCTCAGGGATAGCAGCTAATGGGCTGAGATATTAAATTCCACAGTGCACAGAGCCTGAGATGTGGTAGGTAAAGCTGGAAACAGCTAATTACTGCAGGAGATCATGTTGAGAGCTCACAGCCACTGATTTTTCATGACAAGAGCTCAAGGGATCCTCCATGTTCCTTCTTGCACTTGCTGCTCGGCACAGAAATCCATTAATCCCCATCAAGCACTAAAAGCAAAAAAAAGTGCTAAGCCACTATCTGGATTTTGTTTTGAATACTGCACACTTGATGACTTTGACTATTGAAATGGTGCTGCTTCTGAAAGACTCGATTTTGCCTAGAAATCTATTTTAACCTATGCATGTTGTGGATCTGCATACAAAACATGGAACAGTAGATCTACAGGGGGAAAAAATGCTGACTTGGCTTCATTTTTAAAATTTGTAACACGTCATTTGGTGCACTGGGCTTTTAGTACCTTAGAGGCACAACTCAAAACTCAAAGGTTTTAAACATATCCAAGAATTTTTTGGTTTTAGGACTGCTAATGTGGACAGGCTTATCATCTTAAGTATTCCCCCAACAAATAAGTAAATTCAGGATTGTAAAAGTTATAGTAGCACAAAAGCATTATTATCCAGTAGCAGTTAGCTCATCTTGTAATTACTAATTACTTTTTGTTTTGGTTAGTAATACACAAACTGGAGTAGAAAACTGGAGGTATCTTAAAATATGGCACTCCCAATGTGTTTAACAGCTTATTTAAGTGTACATATCATTTAGGAGTTTAGAATGAGAAAGTGATAAATCTTCTCATTTTATCTCCTGCCTCAAATTGCCCCAGGGGAGGTTTAGGATGGACATCAGGAAAAATGTTTATATTGAAAGGGTTATCAAACATTGGAACGGGCTGCCCAGGGAAGTGGTGGAATCACCATCCCTGGAGGTATTTAAAAGAAGTGTAGATGTGGTACTTAGGGACATGGTTTAGTGGCGCGCTTGGCAGTGCTGGGTTTATGGTGGGGCTGATGATCTTAAAGGTCTTTTCCAACCTTAATGGTTCTATGATTTGCTCGATAATAATTTCATTTTTTTTTAAATGAAAAACATAAGAGCAATGCAAACTTTAGAATGAGAAAGTGAAGCGCTGGAATCAGAAGAGAACCGAGCAGTGAAAGAAATGAAAGAGCATTGTGTATTTTAATTGTCAAGAACAGGAGCAAAGCTGACTGCTGCTGACAATAGTAAACAACCTCGTAGAGTCCCCAAAGCTTAAAGGTGCATGTAAGGAAAAGCCTTCTCATCCCAGAAAAGAAAATTTCAGGCTATGCCATTGAATTCAGAAATTAATGAGAAAGCAAATAAGTTTTCAGGAGGTCAACAGAGGTCCAATAAGAGGAAATGCTTAATTGAACAAAGGCTGCCTCTGCATCTTCAGCTCCTAAACGGCTGCTGTTTTCAGCTTCCTGGGAGCTCCCGGGGTGTGTGCTGGCCCCAGGGTCCATCGAGGCACTGCAAAGTGAGAAGCAGAGATGCACTTGGCATCATGAAAAGTCAGGTCATCAACAGAGGGGGAAAAACAGTAAGAGATGTAAACCCCAAAGTATAAATATTAATAGCACAGCAGTGGCTCTGAGTTTTTCTGCACACCCTGCAAGAATTTCACTACCAAGCTTGGGTCTGAATTGTAGCTGCTGACCAAGTCTTCATGAGGCAGGAGCTGGAAAAATTTTGCACCCACTGGGAAAATAAGCAAGAACCTTCCTGCTTGAATAGCACGGTCAGCATGGTACAAGTGCCACCATGGTGCTGTCGTTTTACTACAGCAGGAACAACACAAGAGATATGGGTCATTATGAGTCACAATGCTAATTGTCACACACAATCTAACCCTGCATAATCTGTATGCTTTGCTTTTACCTATTTGAATAAGGAGGAAAATAACATTTATTTACATAATACATAGGGCCCCTGAAAATAAAGGGTAAAGTTGAAGTACTTTATTTCAACATATTTTGCCTTTTGAAGTAGTGTCCACGGGGAGACTGTTCCAACTAATTAATCTTCCACTTCCTGAACTCTGGGGAAAATGTGCCTGCCTTGTCTGATTACCTCTGCTCCAGCCCTCAGAGCCATCTCATGGTGGTTATGACTGCTCCACCATACCTCACCAGAAATGGCTCCATTTCCCTACAGGGCTCTGGATGATGGTGATAAAAGCCATTTGAGAACCAGCAGCCATACACAGAGATGCCTAAGGTAGCTGCCCCTGCTCCAACAACAGGGAGAGTGAAAAGGCAGTAAACTAGAAACTACCAAAAAGTTTTCCCTCTCCGATATTCAGCAGCTTTAGGGTGCATTAATTGTTTTATTTAGATTTCCCCAGAGCTAGCTTACAATTCCAATTAAGCTGCCTCGACTTTTAATGATAGTGTCATATGACAGAACGTAAAACCTAGTTATGCAGTTTTCAGCTTGCTCAAAACCTTGGGGGTGAGCATAAAAAGACAAACTTTTTTGTCCCTGGATGCCTCCATTTCTCTCCCTAGCAAGATGATTTAAATTACAGTCCATTATACTGTTCCTGGAGTACCAATGAGAAAACCCTGCTGAACTCATCCACCAGCTGGTAGCACTTGGAGTCATTCCTCTCTCAAATGTTAGAATCTGCATTGTTCTTCTCTGGCTCCTCTTGGACTGAATTCCATTGGTTTTATTCAGTTCCTGGCTCTAATCTTTGTGTTTTAATCATATGCCAAAAATTTCCTGGCAGGATACGGAACCATGCCTCCTTACCCAGCTTTCAATAAACTTTAAATCTGTAAAGAAACTCCAAGATAAGTGTAGAAAGAGTAGACAGTAAGGATAAGATTTAGGCTCTCTACAAGATAAATACACAATAAAGCTGTTTATACCAGATATCTAAGCATCTTATCAACTCGATTAGTAGATGGCTTATATTCTTGCTAATCTTTTACTTTCAAATGACAGAATTTATCAAAGCAAAATATTTTAAAAAAGAAACAATCTGTCTTTTTCTCTGCTTGATATTTATGGTCAAGGACTTCTCTTACAGATAGATGGTCTGGCACTCCAGACCTGTTCACTTATGCTCTATGGAAGAGGGAAGAAAACATAAGGCAGTTGCTTGTATTCATTGCTGTAACTTTAAATTTTACTGTGCTTATGAGGATTATTTCAAGATGCCAATATCCTGGATCGGGGTCTATGCAACAGGGAGGTCACAATCTGTTATTCTGGCAGCTGTGCTCATATCCTCTTTAGTGAGAACATGGAGAAGAACACAATTTCTTCAAGGTATGTCTAAATCCTATTAGTGTGGTCAATTGGCCACACTGATGTTAAATCAGTGATTAAGCCTGACAAAACTGTGGCAGTAACTGTTTTTTCAAGGCAGTCCTTTTAATGGAAGAAAGATACTCTATGCATAGCCTGAATTTTTTTAAAGTGGAGTGGCACCTCTTAAGAACAACCTGACATAAGAGCAGAAAATCCAAAAACACTCTGACACACTTCTGGTTGGCCTCTTGTAAAGACAGTAGAAGGGGTTGCTTGCCCACGTAAGTCTCTCACTGGTGGAAAAGACATATAGGTTACAATGGAAAAAAATGCTTAAAATTTTATAGGAAATAAATACATGAAATAAATTCATGGGAATAGTTGCCCGTGTTGTCACCTTAACCCATTCAGAGGAGCTAACGTTGCATATAGGGAGCTCAGAGAAGAACTCACCAGCTATTTCACGCCCAGGTCATCATTCCGGTGACCATGGCAGCCCTTGGGCTTCTCTAACAGTTACACACTCTGGCACAGAGCAGGGCTGGAATCAGAGCTGTGAAACGACGCTAAAAGCACCTATTTGCACATGTCTTGACTTGCCATACTCCCAAGTTCCAGCCAATTCTGCAGTGGAATGGCACTGACTTCCAGTGTAAGAAAAGTTCCCCTGTGTTTTAAGTTCACTGAAGATGGCTGCAACTGAGAGGCATTTACAAAACTGATCTTCTATCAGTTTGTGAACCTTGCTGTCTTTTAACCATCCACACTTGCAAGCTTTTTTTTGGTCATGTTTGCATAGATATGACAGAATTTTCAAAATCCGTTTATACACCATTTGTCCTTCAATGTGGTCTTTACACCTTGTTTTGACTGACATTAAAAAAAAAAAAAGTACATGATTGCATGATTGTGGAACAAAAGAGAAGGAAAATCTTTTCATGAAGTGAATGAATAACATGACCTAGTTTCTAAGTGTATAAAAATGGGGAGATTAACATCCTCCTACCTTCTTGAGATGTTCTCAGCTTTATAAATGAAGCATGTGTTATGGAAATGTCAAATATTATGTGGGATGCTGCAATCTAGATAAAGCCATCCTGCTAGTTATTTGTACCTGCAGGCTAACTTGTACACTTCTTTATCTGAAAGTTTCTGAGATTTCAGTATCTGAAGGTAAAATCTGTCCACGTATGACTTCTACAAAGCCAGTGGGCCCTTTCAGAAGTTAATGAGCTGTTCCTGAAGATTTTCTTTAGCAAATGCAATCCTTGATTACTTTAAAAACGTGTTTTTGTTTGGTTTGTGTTGTTGTTAGTTTTTTGTTTTTTTTTTAACCTCTGGAACTGACATATTTGAGGTAAAAAAATCAGTAAAGACAATACTCTTCAGTTTTCCCAGAAAGTATATCACCAAGGTCAATCCCTAGATAGGAGCAAGAATAATATATATATATTAACAGAAAAGACTTATTTGTCAAATAAATTATTTATTTTAAATTTATTAATTATTTTGTCAAATCTTATTTGACAAAATTTTACACTGGAGAGTGGTACCATTGAAAATACCTTCATGATGACCTTGAATAGGCAATGTTTATGTTATTCAGAGATGTTGACTGACTATTCAGCTACAGAGGCTAATGCCCAGAAGTCAGAGGTGTACAAAAAATATCTATTTAAAGATAAAGCTCATTTTAGCTACAGACCAAAATCCAGAAAGACCAAATGCAATGATTAGTTTTTAGAATAATCCTTTTTATGGCTGGAGATCAACTTAGTTATAATAGAAAGCAACTTGAGTAAAAAAACTTACTCAGAGCCAATTACTGCTGTTATCATTAAATTTTCTGAGGAAATATTGACAGGTTTGAGTAGTCTTCACATAAATGTCAAATTAGGTCCTTTATTTACATGTGCTTTTTCCTTGAAAAATTTCAAGGCTCACTTATAAGTCCTGTCTTGTTACTGAAATATACTGATAGAACCTGTGTAGTCACAAATTTCCTTTCCAGGTAATTGATTAAGTACATCAAGACTCCCAAATTCCTCATAGACCAAAGTCCTAAGAGACTCTATTTTAGTACTGTGCATATTTTAGTTTCTTAATCTATTGACAAGTACAGTAGCATTAATTTGCCTCTGTGGTCTTCTGTTGACTTGATTCATACCTGCTTTGTAACTCCAGAATAAAAGGAGGATTATGAAGAAAAGGCATCATCACTCTTCTACAGAGCAGAGGTAAATTCTTCTGAGATCCACTTTTTTATTTTCTGTACCAGCACCCTCTTAGAGAACTATTTTTAACTCTTCCAGGCTTGATCTATAGTAATCTCCTTAGTACACCTTAATTCAGAGAACTTTCTGTGTCCAAAGGGCTAAACTAAAAGCAAAGGCTTGGCTGTGCCTTAGCATCATAAAAGTACAAATGAACCCCAAATCCTGCCTTTAGTCAGCCTGTTTAGGCTGTTTGCCTTTCCCTCAACCTTAAACATTCCAAACCTTGCAGGAATCCTGCCAGAAGGAAAGGAGGAAAGTTTTGTTACCTCCCTCTTGGCCCAAAGAGTTTGATCATTTTCAAAGTATGAAAAAAATTAAAGCTCCCCAAATCTCAATGCTATTCCTGCCAGCAGCTCTCATGTTTCTTTCACCTGATGCTGTGGGGTTAGTTATCAGGCTTTATAACTCTCAAAGGGTGAGTCTAATAGTTCTGCTTTATAGCATCTTTTCAAAGACTAAAGGGGTAAGAATGCAGGCATTTTATGAAGACTTATTAGGCAACCTGCAACAGCTAACAGAAGTAGAACAATTAGCTACATTCATCAAGATCACCTGAAGAAGGAACAGCATGTCAGACACATTTGTATCCACATCAGAAGAGAATATAAATCTCAATATGGAAGTTTAGGAAACTCGTTAGACTTTTGTGCTTTGTCAGTGTTGTATTTTCCTTTTATTCTACGCCATGATGAATTACTGGCATGGAGTTATTTATTTCAGTTTTTCCATCTAGATAGGTGGTGTTGCAGTCAGGTGTCTCCTGGCCCAATGATAATAGAAAAGAGATGCACTACAATAAAGTAATGTTCTAGCAAGGGGGGGGAAATCTAAGTACACTCAGGAGAAGCAGTTGCAATCAGGACCTGACAGAGCTGGATCAGTTAAATAAGTTGGTTATTCATTATTCTTGCGAGTTTCCAGATTTTCCTCCCTTTCTGAAACATGATGGTTAGGAATAGAAAATCAGTATCAGCTGATTTTCCAAGCATTTCCAAGCTACAGCTCTCCCTGTAGCAATTAAAAACTTGATCGTTTTTGCAGGGCACACAATTAAGGGTAGACTAATAAACGGGAACACACTTAACGGTAGCGGCAATTTTTGTGAGGTTTGTAATAAGGCAGGTTTGTACTAACCTGTAATAACCTGAGACACTAAGGGAAGGAAGTATTGAGCAATCTGTGTGAAGTCTGCATTTACCACAGACTGAGAAAATCACTTTGAACTTCAGTTGCCCGTCTGTAAAGCGAGGACATTAAGGGCTAGTGAGAAATGACAAATCCCGGTATTCTAGTTGCCGTCATGTCAGTAAGAACCTCCCATGGTCACCAAGAACAGGTTTTAGAATGATAGGCTTAAGTTATTTTTCCCAAATACGTCAGATTCATCACAATTCATTAATGTCCAGGAACAATTATTCAATTTATCTTTGAAGTAAACTTAGCTATTAAGAGGTCGTACTGACAGACTAATAATACATCTACCTTGCCAACTCTGACACCTTCCATAACATTTTCCTCTGAAACAGCAATGCAGTAACTATTAAAATTGTGAAGATGAAACTGGCTATTCCAAAGTCGCTCCTCACCTTAGTAACCTCACTGGCAAACCATTTTAATAAGGAAGATTATTTTTACAACTAAGTAGCTGGAAAGCAGCACCAAACCACTGTTTCTAATAGTGTTTATTTTATAAAGTAGCAAGCTCAATAGTAGAGTGCTCAACTATTCCAGTGATTTTAGTATAATTTGTACTAAAATATGTAAGCACCTTAAAATTCCGTTCCGTAGATTTTTTTAGGAATTATCAATTCAACCAGCAATTACTTGTCAACGTCTTGCAGAGATCACATAGCAAACCAGTGTTTGAAATGAGAAAACAGTTCAGAGATCACCGACCTCACCAGCCTAGTGATATTCTGTATAAGAGAGCAAACAGTGGATGCTGTACAAGTAAAGGAAGAGCACAAATATCTTTCTTATCAAAAGGGAGCAATAGCTGCACAAGAAATATAAATCTGAAATAAACAAAGCACCATAGAGACATTAATGTGTGCCAATTACTTTAATTAGTAGGTGGCTATCTGCTGTTCTAACAGAATAGAACGAACCCGCATGACTCCCTTGGCAACTGCAGAGCAGAATAACTTTCTTATTTAAAACGATACAAAGTTTAGCACAAAGAAGGTGAAGACAAAAGGCACAAAAAATGTGCCTTTTCAAGTAAACTACAAGGTGGACACTGTCCAAATGTAAAAATTTGAGAATCCAGACAATTTCCCTGCATTAAGCTCCAGAAGAATCAAAGCTGGTAAGTGCTTACTAATGTTGCAGCAGGTGACACCCCTTTCAGTATATATTTTTAAGATGGCTTTTAATTTTTTCAAACAGCAAAGAACTATCTTAAAAGAAAAAGGGGTTTATTTGCGAAGAACTTTGGGTGATTGTACCACCCAATGTGATTTAATACATGTAAAAATTCACTGTGTATTAGCTTTATTCTCAGTATGTTTCCTTAAGATTTTCCTTAAGATTTCCTTAAGATTCCTTAAGATTTCCTTAAGATTTCCAGTATGGTGCTGGAAACACCATACTGCTTGGGAAAGCATAGCTGGACATATGTCCTAAACAGCTCTGGTTCCAGAAGGTGTGGAGTAGCCACAGCTTGCTGGCTCCGTTTCAGTAAGGAACTTGTCTGCCAACGTAAGGCACGGCAGCTTTCAGTCTTCGGCCTCACCTCTTCTGCCTCCAGCATCACACCACAAGAAGCGCTTCCTCACTTCCCTTTTAAACTTCACACTCTAAAAGTAGCAGTATTGCTTACACACATTCTTATTTTAGGTTTTGCTCTTCTCAGTCTTGGAGCCAAGAAGTCCAGTGCTTCAATTTACATTTCTGTAGGGAATATCAATATTCTTTTCTCTTTTTTTTTCTTATTTGGATGTCTTTTAAACTGTAAGCATTTATTACAATACAAATTACTTCTCATGTTATCCACAGTGGATTCTGTTTGTGCTTGGAGTAAAACAATGAAATTAGGACTGTTATCTCTCAACAGTGAGTAGTCCAGACATTCAGCTTTCAAAGAGATGGTGATGGACATCCTTTTGACGTAGGTTCTTGAACTCCATCCAGGAACTAGAAAGGGGAGACATAAGAACTAGAAAGGGGAGACAAAAGAACTAGAAAGGGGAGACAGAAGCAGAGAGGTTGAGGGGAGCAGTCCCTGGGAGTCACTGGGGAAGCTCTTTATTGAGGTACCTGATTTATTTATAGTCCATGTATGTATGCTGTCAGTGGGATCAGGAAACTCCGAGGCAGCACCTGGGAAAACTCTGTCAGGAAAAAAAAACAAACCCAAAAAACCCAAACTACTACGAAAAAAGTTGGCTTTCAGGCCGATTCACACAATTTTCCAAATCTTAAGCAAGGCTGAAACACTGAATAGGTCTAATGGAACCAAAACCAAACAGGGGCAATTGCATTTCTTCTTTTAGAATGAAGGAGAAGATCTTACCTATTTCCAGAGGAAATAAAATAAGGTAATGATGCCTTAGTGGCAAAAGGCGCCCAAAAGTGTTATCACAGCAGGGATGGTGAAGGGGTGGAATCAATTGACTTAATCTGACTTTAATTAATTCTATAATGAGCATATCATTTCACCCTCCTGTGGTACAGAACATATTAATTATCAGTACATGAACAAAAACAATAAAATTAAAGCAAAAATTAGAACTGTAATTTCCTTTCCTTCATGTGCTAAATGGAGAAGGAAAAATAAGGCAGTAGCTCACAGCTACTTTCTAGCTGATGCCTGGTTACAAAGGAACCATAGAAAAATCCTGACATAATTAGCTAAGCATACAGCACATTAATTTTTCTAATTTAAAACTTTTCAAGTTGCTTTGGAGTTTTCTTTTGGATATGGATTTAATTGTCTCAAAAAATCTCACAGTCCAGTCCTTGCTGTAAATGTAAGTCTTGCTTCAAGGCAAGCAAAGAAATGAGATGCAAAGGATATATTTACAGTGAAATTGAAGAGGAGATATTACAGGATGAAAATATTTTACAAGTGTTTATTAGTTTGTTACTGTTTAAAAGAGCAGAGAATAGACTTAGTTAATTGAATATTCTCACAAGTCTTCAGGATCCAGAGGAAGAACCTTGAAGCATCGTGTTGAATTTCTTAAGGCCAAGTTGTTAACAAGGATCAAAAATAGGCACTTTTCCCAGAGAACTGGTGTGACCAGTTACATCATTCTCTTCAATTAAGGTAACATCTGTCCAGAAGTCATAGTATACTTCCTCTTTCACCCACCCATTGGCTATGGTCAACAACATACTTTTTTGCTCCGCTTCTTCCTCTTTAGATATAAGGAATTATGCCTGACTTTCGGGTAATGTAGTAAATGTGCATTCCATTGTAATGGATCACCCATTCTGCTGTGCAGTGCTAGGAATAATTTCCCACAGACGGGGAAATTACTAATAAATGTCACCTGAAATACCACCAAGAAGGAGAAAACTTCTCTTGCATGAAGTCATCTGTCTGCAGGCGCAGTATTGACAAAGCTCTGGTCACCTCTGTAGTTACTCAAATCTCTGCAGTAACAAGGAGAACAGAAATGAACTTTCCCAAATCAGTTTACCCGTGGCAAGGCTAACACCTGTCACATCATTACAACTTTTTTCCCAGTGTAATTCCCCCCCTTCACAACTCCCTACAAGTCAAGAGAATCTCTCCTAATTTTCAGGAAAAGGTATTTAGACAGCAGCCATACTCCAGTTCAGCAAATAAGAAGCAGAATACATACACGCTTACCAATCTGTCCCAGCTTTGGATAGTGGAAGACTGAAAAGGCTTTTCACACATCCCCATTAATCTCATATGTGTGACCATTCCATCTACATGAAAATATAAAAAAGCCAGCAATACTGCTGACAAATATTAAAAAACACTGAAATAAGCTAAATCAAAAGTTATATAAACACTCTTCACAGGATTTTATTTCCTGAAAGTGACGAATCTCCTTAGAACTTTCACTTTGCTGCCGTGGAAAGGAGGGGAATACCCCTTTCCTCACAGTTAATGCTGCTTTGCTTTTGACCTAAGGAAATTATGTTGTCAAGAATGACAGATAACTTGACAGCACTTTGCCTGTTCTCTACCTGCAGAGTGGAAAAGGGAAAGAAATAGAAAGCAGAAAAAGCAGAACTAGCCAGCAAACATCTGAAATCAGTAGGCAAGACACATAGATTAATGTACCTACAAGACTCTTTGACGATAGCTTGCAAAGATTTGATTCTCTTTGCTGGGTGGTATAAGGGAGGAGGTGAGAGCTATGCTTGGCTTTTTTTTGTACATTCATGGCACAATAACAGACATTCCTGTCGCCTCATATGGGATATATTGAATCCAAGTGACACAGCTGACAAAAAGAGTTATGTAGCTCCACACAAGCTTGTGTACTTTATTGCTTACTTTAGCTCCCGGGAAAGAAAAAAAAAAAAAACAAAAAAGGGGATCTCAATGAGCTGTAAATCTTCACTGACACTGTTCATGACATTGTCTCCTTGTATTATGGAAAGTGAAGGTGACATGTGGTACCTGCCTATCATCAGTATGGCCAGGGTGAGATGTTTCTGATTCTCAGCTGTCTGACACCTCTCCTAGCAGACGGCCAGCATCCGAGCGTGGACGGGAGAGAAGGAAATTGCCAGTACACCTCCTCAGAGACAATTTTTACTTCTCATTATCCACATGGTTGTGGGAAGTCTAAGGGAAAGGTTTTTAATTCTTTGCAGATTCACGCTAAAAAAAAAAAAAAAAAGGTCTTGGGCTGAAAAAGCATCAATTGTCCTTCTCTTTGATAAAGCAATCTGTAAAAAAACCTCACAAACTAACTGTATTCGATCTGCCTTGCAGTGGCAGACCCAACAGCTGCCATGTCACAACGCTGCCTCCTACCAATTGCCATGCACATGTCAGAGAGTATGTGGTGTCAGAAGGTGTCACTTAGGCTTATTTATCCACCATCAGGAAGGCATCCAGCTGACAGTGTGATGACTCTTGTGGCTAGACTGGGCAAGTGAGCAGGATCACAAAGAACTGCTGGTTTTCAGCCTGCTAGTCAGAGTTAACAGACTGCTTTTAGATAGTTTGGACTTGTTCTGCTTTCCTTTGGTGTTCCTGCAGCCTGGTGCCGTCATTCCCAGCTGACTGCAAAACTGATGCAGATCAAAAAAAACCACCCACAAGAATTAAGTACAGAAAACACATTTCACCTTATCAGAACTGCTGATAAGGTTCTGACCCTTACCTGTCACTCACCAGTGTCTCTGATGGCACAGAAGATACTTTTGCTTCTACATTCACATCTGACTGATCATCATAGTTCTGTTTCTGGTCTCAAGTGTCCTGGCTTACAGTGCGTTATTTTAGAATCATAGAATGGTTAAGGTTAGAAGGGACCTTAAAGATCATCCAGTTCCAAATCCCTGCCCTGGGCAGGGACACTTCCCACCAGAGCAGGTTGCTCCAAGCCCCATCCAGAATGACTCAAACCATTTGACTGTATTACCCAACAGTTGGGTATTACCCAACTCCTTTTCACAGACACCAAGGTGGGAATCTTCCTGTCATCTTGCGGATCTGGCAGGAATAAGACTTTTCTCTTCCTTGCTTGACAAAAAGCCTCAAGACGTGTCTCGCGTCTTCTGATGCATCCTTTTTTACTGGTAAAAGCTAGAAAAGCAGGAAATTAAGAGGGCAAAAACTGTGGAGCCCTGTTGTGTCATGTTGGCGATTTTTTTTTTTCCGCTTTAGGGCTGTTTGACTACTGTGACAGTAATGACATTAGCTCTGCTGCCGGAGCACGCCGTCACGCATGCCATAGAGTTTCCTTCACGTATGGCATTACAAGCATGATAATTTGACATCCACTCACTTTAAAGCATATTTACAAGAGATTATACGATCCAGGAAAGTTTATCCACTTTCTTTGAGAGATGAGAATCGCTAGGCAAAGCCAAGAATAAATGTACCCTCTGCACAGGGAAAGGCTGTCACTTGTTTCAACGAGTCAACGTAGAGTTGTTTCCTGACAGCTCTGTCTGCCTGAGCAGTGTGAGGCGGCTGGAAACAAACCAGCTAATCACTCTCTGTGTGCAGTGCAGAGCTCTCATCTAGAAGACACAGCATCAAAGTACAAGCAGCTTTGTATTTCTACTTATCATAGGAGACTGCCATAACTGCAAGGCTTCCTAGCTCTGTTTAGTAAAGGCCAAAGCAGTTTGTGAAGTCATTCCCATTGTTCCTCTTGCTACCGAGGCACGGCAAGGTCATCTTTAGTAAGATTATTGATGCAAAAAAAAGAATAGATTGTCTTCTTAGACCCAGTGAACTACCATAGCCATTCAGCATCACTTTCGCAGTATGTTGGTTGACAAACCACAGGCAGTTTGAAGCAGAATATGAGCATCAGGGCAGTTATCTAAAACATGCACAAACCTTGTGGTTTCAGGAAAAATTGTGTTGCTCACCAAAAATAACACACCTCCTTCTGCAATGCCTGGTACTTATGGCTTCTAGCTACAAGTCTATTCTAACTGTTTCTGATGTTACCAGAAAAGGGCATTGAGAGTACTGGTTTGGGGTTTTTTTTGTATGATTCTTTTCATATAATCTGTATTTCAGGTATTTTAAATGCTATAGACTGTATCAAAACAATCAGATGAAGCAGATGTTAAAAAAACACAAGCTGCAAAGCAATGTAATTTTCGTGTCATGCTCAGATAGCTCATATTAATGAAGTGTGCAACCACCTCAAAGATTTTAATGAACTTTGCAATTTCATTACAAGATAAAGAAATAATAGCATCTCTATTTTACAGATATAATTCCACACCAGAAAAATTAGATACCTGCAAATGTTTATCCAGGACATTTCAGATAGACCAGGTAATATCTCGCCTAAAGACTCTGTGCTTTGCTTAGAGAGGACTTTTAGAAATTCAAAGCAGGGGTCACAAAACAGGTTTCCTCAGCACAAAAACCTCCCACAACTGCCATCCACATTGTATTCTTTGGATGTGCCATCTTGTTTCTGCTCCTTCCAGCTTTCTAAGTACATTCTCATAGAAATAAATGGCTTCAACATATTTGTTGCACTAAAGTGGAGAATGAGATCCTGAATGAAGCAAGCAATAGCATTCTGTACCCATGGAACTCTGGAGAGCTCGGATTTTGAAGATGAAAGAAGATGCGATAATGAAGCCAAGAGGGAGGAAAGGAAATGAGTGTGCTCACAGTGCAAACTACAAACACAAGACATATTAAAAAAATAAAAAATAAAAAGAGGTAAAATATGGTAACAATGCGATATATGTGTCATTTCCTTAATCTGGTTTGTTTCGGTGGCTAACATTACCTGCCTGCCAACAATGACTGGTGGGCATTTGCCAGTCCAGCTAAACTTCTGTTTTACTACTTTTTGTTTTGAAACTTTTACATAAAAAAAATTTGAAATGATAATAAGGCTAAGGTGGGCAGCACACAATATTCCTTTGCTCCCTTCATAAGGTCAGTTGAGTTCTCCTCAAGACACAGTCAAATACACAACATCATTCTACAGCTCTCAACAGCCTGGAGCTCATTTGGAGCTCCAATGGGGTACAGTGGACTCCAAATTGAGTCATTTTCAGGAAAATCCTTACTATGGAGTACACAGGGCTAAGTATGCTTTATGATTGATCTGAGATTTGGGATATTACAGAACATATTCCAGGCATGCTTTCAAAAGACTCACCCAGGCTCTGCTTTGTACAGTTACTGCATGTATATTTTATGTATATATAGATATATAGTGGTGAATAATTCAAAGAGCAGGGTACACTTACTACAAGGAGATGTGATGTTCTCATTTGATCTGCTTTGGTACAATTATTTTCCATCACCAAATTTTCAGCAAAGCTGTTAATTTTAAATATTTAATACTATGCAAAGACATCAGCATGTATTTTCCTTTGAAAAATACTTAATTATACCAGTTTAAAATGGTGACACTAAAGCAAAATTTTATTAAATTGGGTTTAACGTGGACTAGGAAGTCTGCTGAAAAAGTTAACCCATTTTTCAGCATACTGTATACACTGTATAATCTATGCACATTTACGTGCGCACCCAGCTATAACACCTGGTCAATAAAAAGAACATTATGAAGTTCTATTTCCCCAATGATTCTCTCTACACTTTGGCTGAATTTAGAAATCAGAAGATATGCACAGACATGCACATATACACAAGCTCTGTAACTAACTGTGCTGCAGATTCTATATAATGACTTTTTTCTTCCTCTTCTACATCCCTTCCCCCTTCAGAAAAAGTAACAACAAAATGAAGCTCTGCTCATAACTCATGAAACAGGAGGTGAAACAGCTGAGTCTCTAACCTGGTATTAAGATTCAGTGCCTTTGATTTCAACATTTGATACATTAGTCATCACCTCTATTCAGTAATCTGATGGTACTTTTAAGGGCAGCTAAAGACAGAGGCTTATAAAGTGTATGTGCAGATGCGAATTCTTTCTGGTTGCCTTTCCAGCTAGCTAATGTGAGCCAACTCTGGCCCAGAAGCCATATACAGCCATATTATCAGAACGCTGTGGCCAGAATAGGCATTTCTTCTGCTGTATTCTAGCAGGGTGCTTAAAGATTGTACATACAATATTTTTTTTCAGACACTGTACTACGTATGACTCCTGGTTGGGAGTTAGGTTACACTTACCCACTTTTACTTCTGAGCAGAACAAACTAACACAAGTGTATTTGTTGATGTAAATCTGCACGCAGTGTCACATGGCCAAAACTTAAAGTTTTCCACAAATAAGAAATGTCTATGGTTGGAAAGGTTCCTTGATCTACAGGCTAGATCTTGATCCTAAATCTCTGCTACTGCTAGTCAAACCTCATTAAACCACAATAGGTAATTCTTCATCTTCTTTGGTGTACAAAGAGTTTGCACACATCTTACCTTTCAAGCAGTCCATGTTTTTTAAGTCTCTTTATATCTTTCTTCCTCAATCTCATGCTACCATTCCACATTCTCTATACAATACTGACAGAAGAGACCACAAATTAAAAGTATTTTCATGTATTTCCATTACTGCATTTGGCACGTGGTGTGTTTCTGAATCATCCTGTTCAGAAGATATAATTGTACTCAAACAACCTCAGAACTATGGGCAAAGCCAGCTCAATAAATTTCATTATTACATTCCTCTTCAATAAGCTCCTGTCATTAATTAGCAAAACAAAAATTATCACAACTGTGTTGTACACTAATAAACATTACGGTGAAATTCCCTTCTTCATGCCACTGTTTCTTATAGTACTAGACATGTTCATTTCATTTCTCTCTCCAAGCAAGTATAATTGAGCCACTTCTGGTGGGAGAGGCTGGAAATCATCCAGCAAAGAACAGAATTTTCCATGTGTAGAGAAAGACCAACTAGGTCAAAAGCGGGTGGAGAGGATCCTGCTAGCTCTTGGCCAAAAAGAAAAGAAAAAAGGTAAGAAAAAATGTTCAAAACCCAGATCCTAGTTTTCCTGCTATAATCTGTCTGAGCTGTCTCTTGCTTCAGTCTTCCATCATCATTCCAGCAGGCTGAGGACCTTAAATGTCTTCTTATCTCTACATTTAACGTCAAAGATGAAGAAAATCAAGTGCACGAGCGAAAAATGACTGCACAAAGTTAATTAACCTCTCTCCATTGATTGCTCTGCATGTCTTAAGACATTTGTAGACCATGATGTTGTCTGTTCTTAAAACTACCTGTGTGAACGAATATTATGGCAGAAAGTTACTCCTTGTACCTTCTGTTGCCTCTGACTGTATGATACGTTGCTTAAGGTTGCTAGTGCTGCTGTGTAATAACAGAAAGACTCTTCTAGAATGATATCATGTAGGATATAGTCAGCTTTATTTATGCCTCATAAAGCTGGGCAGATTTTTATTTATTTATTTTTAGAAGTATGGTAATTATGTTTGGTAAATCCTAGTCTTGAGGTCATTCTGTTCCCTATTTCACAATTTTCCAACAGTCTGCATCTCCATTTCACAAGCAACTTACTTTAACAGCTCGAAAACTGGTCAAAGAACTACACTCCCTTTCCAGAGCATTAACGAGGCCTCTGTCATGGCCTTGCATAACATTGTGGAAATAAAGTTGTGTATGTAGTAATTTCAAGAGCCTCAAATTGTGCAGAGAGATTGGAAAGATTCCCAGTGAGGTGGAATAACAAATGTAGCGGGAGTGAAAGATGTTACATCAGACCCTCATGATGTGGAAGGGTCAATTTTTCATGTTCCTTTTTTTATTTATGCGGATGAAGCAAACGTTACCCTGTGGGAGCTGTGCAGTTAAATAGGTTACGTGCAGCAAAAATTTTAAAAGTACCAGGTGGAGAAGGACCAGACTCATAGAATCGTTTGGGTTGGAAGGGACCTTAAAGATCATCAAGTTCCAACGCCCCTCACATGGGCAGGGACACCTCCCACCAGACCATGTTGCTCCAAGCCCCATCCAGCCTGGCCTTGAACCCCTCCAGGGATGGAGCACCCACAAGTTTCCTGGGCAACCTGGGCCAGGCTCTCACCGCCCTCACTGTAAAGAATTTCCAATTTAAAACCGTCACCCCTTGGCCTGTCACTGCACTTCCTGGTAAAGAGTCCCTCTCCAGCTCTTCTGTAGGCTCCCTTCAGATATTGAAAGGCTGTTATAAGGTCTCCCCGGAGCCTTCTCTTCTCCAGGCTGAAGAACCCCAGCTCTCTCAGCCTGTCTTCATAGGAGAGGTGCTTCATCCCTCTGATCACCCTTGTGGCCCTCCACTGGACCCATTCCAACAGGTCCATGTCCTTCTTGTGTTGAGGACTTCAAAGCTGGATGCAGCACTCCAGGTGGGGTCTTACAAGCGCAGAGTAGAGGAGTAGAATCACCTCCCAAGATCTGCTGGCCACATTTCTCTTAATGCAGCCCAGGACACGGTTGGCTCTCTGTGCTGCCAGCATGCATTGCCAGCTCATGTTAAGCTTCTCATCCACCAACACCCCCAAGTCCTTCTCCCCAGGGCTGCTTTCCAGCCATTCTCTGCCCAACCCTGGAATTGTGCCTGGAATTGCCATGTCCCAGGTGCAGGACAATTTGCACAAGCCTACCTCTCCAGCCTGTCCAGGTCCATCTGGATGGCATCCCTTCCCTCCAGCATGTCAGCTGCACCACCAAGCTTGGTGTCATCAACAAACTTGCTGAGGGTGCACTCTATCCCACTGTCCATGTCACTGATAAAGATGTTAAATAGTACTGGTCCCAGTACCCAGGCCCCTGAGGAACACCACTCGTTACTGGCTGCCATTTGGACATTGAGCCCTTGACTACAATGCTTTGAGTGCGGACATCCAGCCAGTACCAGTACCAGTCACTCAACAATGTCACAAGAATAAGGACATAGATTGTACTAAACTGCCCTTCTAGCAGTTTTATTCCTAAGGTGACTTGGGCAACTCCACAGGAAATGAGGGGATGGAAGCTTTTTTTCTAAAATGCTTTGTTTTGGCAGGCAAAAGGCTGCCACTTCAAAATTCAAGAAAAAATGTAGTGGGTTTTTCTTTTATTATTTTAACAGAACCTTAAGAGGTAATAATGCAGCCAAGCCGTAAAGAAGATGTTGATGTCCAGTGAAAAAAACAGCTGATGGATAACACTGGGCATCAGATAACCATTCCATAACTGAGGCTTCCATCCCTCTAAGAGAAAAATCAGGCATCGGACATGAGCTGACAAACAGAGGTAAGGAGTCTCAGATAAATTTTTTCCCCAGGCTCCATCACCCAATTTACACGTCTGTGCAAAAGAGAAAAACTCTTGAGAGCATGGGGAAAAAAAAAAAAAAAAGAAGCAGAAACAATTAATTTTTAAAGACCTATTTGCCATTGGCAGCCAAAAAAAGTAACAAGTACAGGTACCTTGGCCATGGAAGAACTCATAGCTACAGTACATTTCTGTCTAGTGAGAGGTAACAAAGAAGGATAATTAAACCTCAGAGGCATTTCTTTGTCTCGTGCTATTTTTCTTTGAGTAGAAAACAAGCTTTGAGGCTGCCCCAAGACACTTTTACGTTTGCTATAGCCACAAATGCAGAGACAACAAATGAAGACACTGCATTGATCTGCTCCTCTATTTTATGAGAGAAGGCACCTTAATATTCGCTGGGGACAAAGTACTGACAAAAAAGAAAAGAAAAAGAAAAGAAAAAGCTGCCATTTCTAAATTTAATGGAATAAGAGAGAATATTTTCAGGAAATGCAGGGTTTTATTTCAAATCATCAGCAGAAACAGCCTGTCTTGCCTGTGAATATGTCTATTTGCCTGAAAAACAGATGCTTGCTGGCTTTCATGTTTGGAAAAATTCCTAGGGGCGTTCAGAGACATTGAGGCAAAAGAGCTACATCACAAGGCAAGTAGGTTATGTGTAAATTATTTTTTAAATGCTGTAAATGCCTGATTCTGAAATCAGCAGCAATGCAACAGAAGTGTTTGCTTTTATAGCGTTAATTTCCATGCATTAGGGCTGATCACCACACCTCACAGTCCAAAATGCCTTCCAAGGAGCTAAGGCAAAGCAGCTTTCACAATGTTTAAGTCTCACATTGTAAAGCCTTCGTTGTTGTACAAACTTCCTTTATATCCAGGAATTGTATAACCAGTTAAGGAGGCACATACACTCCTTTCCTGGAGGGAAGCAACTGTTGATGCCCAACTCTGCACATAACCTCACCATGTTTTACCTCAGCAGCTGGGACCTTCAACTGATGGACAACATTGTCCCCGTTTTGACCAATGCAGTGTTGTATCACTGTGGCCTTTGGGGAATGAGACTTCATACTCCAAGTACACCAAGTGTCTTTCCATTTGCTGAGTTTCTGTGGGTGCTTCATGACAAGGGCAGTCTGGGATCCTGCCTTATCCACTTCCCAAATTTTTGTTAGAAGTGGACCAAGAAATATGCCATCTACTCTCCTCTTTCATCATGCCCTGGTGTCTATGAAAGGAATTCCTGGGCCAGAAGCTGCACAGACAAGCAGGAGACAGAGATCACAGACTGCGAAGCCCTGCACAGACTGTCCTTGCACACAAGGTAATTGCAGCTCTTCGTAATTTTAATGTGCCTTCAATCGGGTTCTTTCTTTGAGAATGCTGTTGGAGATGAGTTCTTGTGCTTCTTCCTTTAATAGGTGTTTGAGCATTTATGAAAATCCTTGTAAATAACATTCATCTTGAAGTCAACACAAATTACAGACTTTAGAAGGTCTCTCTCTTTGCATTACAAAAATGGATTTTATACAAAATATATTTAATTTTCAAAGATGTCAAGCAAACTAAAAGCTGCCTTGAGTGAGAGCCATAGAATTCCAGGAAAACAGTCTTTATATTATTTGAATGATAACTCCTGAATTTTGAAGTGCTCTTCATAGATATCTTCAGGGGTTTAGTATAATCTTGGGACAGTATTCTCCATTTGTGATTCTCTTGTAAAAGACAGTTTAAGTTGTCTTTTTTTGCTTTTGTTACAGCCAAATGAATATAGTAATTATTTAATGCTACTTCTGTTTCTGTTGCATTTTTTGTTTATTGGTATTTATCTATCCATCTACCTATTTATTTATTTTATCTGGGAAACAGTTTACCAGCTTTAGGAAGTACAGAGACAGCCTAGGGGTTCTTTCAGCTGTGCACAGAACCAGCATCAAAAGGAAATTATCGTGGAATAAAGCTGCCAGGAGGCAAATAGTGTTTACAGACCCTCTGGTCCTATAGCACTGTAATGGCAAGAAATGTCACTGTGGCATATTGTGCTGAATAATAAACGTTCCTTACCTACTCACTTTAAAAGTGCAAGGAGCTGAGGTTGATGGTTATCATTAGGAAGGAAGAAGATATTTTGCCCCTTCTTCTGGAAACACACTGAAAACCTTCCTCTTAGTTATATCTGTGGAGGAGCAAAGAGTGGAAATTTCTGAGAATATCTACGTTATGACATGAAGTATAGTTTGCCTATTTTAATTAAATAAGTTCTAAATACAATCCACTTTAATTCCAGAAACTAATTGAAAACGTAATTAGTTAACTAGCTGGGTGACATCATTAACTAAATTGTTCGTGTAAAAATGCAAAAAACCCTATAGGAAACTTGGTGTGTTTGCTGGGATCCTTCTCTAAAGTTAATGATGAGCACTACGATGCTGTTCTTCATGCAGATAAAAGTATACTCACTGCAAAACTTTTTGGCATTTTCAGGATGGTATTGCCTCTATAAAAAGTTACAGCAATATAAGGTAGGGGGTAATAGAGCCATTGGGTCACCTTGATAAAACTCTCACTTTCTTCTAGTATGCCTTTTCTTTCCAGTTTAGGTACTTTGGCAGCACCTTAAGCTGCACTAAACTAAAGAGGACAAAACAAGCTGAGAATAACTTATTGATACTACAGAGGAATTGCGATTATGAGCACGTACATTATGAATTGACACCAAAGTTAATACTTGCTGATACCATCACACCAGTCACCACATCACGCATGTCAGACCTTCGTAGCCGAAGTCCTGTGCTGTGGTCCCATTAGTCTTTTATAATTTTGCTAGTTTGTTTTTTTTCATTAGTCTGGACTGTGACTGCATGTCGTTACCTCACCTCTGTTTCTGCCCCTGCCCAGAAAAAAGGGACATCTACCTGATCATCTACCTGACATTCTTGCTCTGGCACTGCTTCTCTCCCTGGTGGATTTGAAGAAGGTAATGGGTTAATGAAGGACCTCATCTGGAGGACAGAGAAGGAGGTACTCCAAAGATGCTCTGCACTGGAGCTGGATGTAGGTCCCCACATGCAGTTGAGTCCAGTGGATAAAAACCAGTCAAGGCATTGTTTAATTAATTAATGTTAATCTGCAATTACACCAGTTTAACATCTCATAAATACAACCCCTGGCTTCAATTGTTGCCAGTATCCTTTTTTTTCTCTCTTTTTTTTTTTTTTTCTCATTTGCCTTTTTACACTTGTCCAAGGACAGCACCAGAGAGCAAGAATTCCTTATGAACATTACTCACACAAATTTGTTTTTCCGACAACGTCATGTGAAAGCAACAGAACACAGACAAATGGGAGTTCAATAGGGTGTAAATATACACCCACTTGCATGTAAAACAAAGGTATGTTCCTTGCTCTCTGTGTTGGCTTTTTCTGCTCAGAGATTCTACGAGCATTTGTACAAGCAGTACTCCCACAGTCAATGCAGTCTTCTTCTCTACATTGTCATATACACAACTTGGAAATTAATGTTACTTCAGCTTAATTACACAAATGTACATGGAAGCGAGCTCAGGAAGAGAAGGCAGATGAATAAATGAATCCATTTGAAGATATGAATGAAAATTTGTAGGAAATTTATATGAATTGTTTGCTCAGCTCTCTTCAACACAGAAGACATTCTTGAATACTTGTAGCCACTGTTTTGTGAAGAGAATTATTTTTTTTACTTAAAATAATACCTTGCTTGATATTTGTCCTGTTTTACACTTTTGCATTCATTTAGGTAATGAACACAAGGCAAACTGGAGAGAATTCTTAGAACAACTGTGATTTGGGGCAGACAGGAAAGGTAACTTTTCTGAAGAAACTTTTTACAAGTACGGGACCAAATTCTGAGCCCTGATGCTGCTTGATGTTGGGCATTCCAGTTAAACAGAGAGAACGTTGTCTGAAATGGTCAGCTGAAAGTACTTCTAAATGAAGTGGTATGAAGGTCTTCAGCTTGATGTTATGCTGAATGTCTTCCTGGATATTTCTCCTTCAGTCTTCCTCTGCAACTTCTTCCCTCTCCCATCTTAGTCGTAGAATCACAGAATGGTTTGGTTTGAAGAGACCTTAAAGATCATCAAGTTCCAACCCCTCTGCCAGGAAAGGGACACCTCCCACCAGACCAGGTTGCTCAAAGCCCCATCCAGCCTGGCCTTGAACCCCTCTAGGGACGGGGTATCCACAACTTCTTTGGGGAACCTAGGGCAGGGTCTCCTCACCCTCATAGCAAAGAATTTCTTTCTAATATCTAATGGAAATCTCCCCTCTTTCAGTTTAAAATTATTCCCCTTCATCCTATGGCTCCCCTCCCTGATCAAGAATCCCTCCCCATCTCTCCTGGAGCCCCTTAAGGGACTGGAAGGGGCTCTAAGTCTCCCTGGAACCTTGTCTTCTCCAGACTGAACCCCCCACAACTCTCTCAGCCTGTCCTCATAGCAGAGGTGCTGATCAGCCCTCTGATCAGCCTTCTGCTAGACACGTTCCAACAGGTCCATGTCCTCCCACAGTCCTTGAAGTTTGCCCTGCCACAGTGCACCTTGAACCAGGCTCCTGTGAAAACCAGCTCATCTGTTAGAAACAACTGAGAGAAGCTCCACCTTGAGCCCCCACTCTACACCCTTTGTCTCCAGGGCAGCACCTGAGCTCATGCCCTGGTCCTTGGTCCTTATCTGAGCTACACTCTAGGTAGACCAAGACCAGCCATATGACCTTGCTAGTCCTGGCCTTGCTTGGCTGACTTGATGCCCTGGGTTGACCCTGGACCTCCATGGGACAGTACCCTTGTCAGAGAGGTCCCTGTGCTGCCTTGATCTCAGCTTGCCTTCCCCACTGGGGCAGTGCCCTTTGCTACTCCCTCAGTAGTTTTGTGTTGAGTGCAGAAAAGGTAAAAGAAACATAAGATCTAGGCACCTGTCTATCAAAAGGCAATATCTCCATAATGGTAAAGTTTCTTTAAAATCAACGTTATCCAAAATCAGTGCTTCAATTCCAAAATTTTTGCTCAATGGTTTCAAATGAATGGAGATTTTCTCCATTCCTGTTCTAGACTATAACCTGTATTCTTACCAGCTAAAAGGATGGTGCTTTATATTTTCACAAGTTTTAGTAAAAGGGCTAAAATAACCTTTTCATAGAATCATGGAATCATCTGGGCCAGAAGGGATGACCTTCAAAGGTCATCTAGTCCGACCCCCCTGCAGTCACAGGGACACCTCCAACTAGACCAGGTTGCCCAGGACCCTGGCCCTGTCGAGCCTCCCCTTGAATGTCTCCAGGGAAGGGGCTTCAACCACCTCCCTGGGCAACCTGTTTCAGTGCTCCACCACCCTCAGTGGAAAGAATTTATTCCTAATGTCTAATCTAAATCTGCTCTTCTCCNNTTGTGAACAGACTCTCCCCAGCTTTCCTGTAGGCCCCCTTCAGGTACTGGAAGGCCACTCTTAGATCTCCCTGGAGCCTCCTCTTCTCCAGGCTGAAGAGTTCATTGAAACTTAGTACAGAACTTTAATGTGCATAGAACCACAAACGAATGATATAAGTGAAATGTATGTCATCATCACAGCCATTTACAAACCACATAGAAGGTTCACAGATTCATCTACTTTTTCAGGAAACCCAAAGTCATTCCTACTTAATTTGATTGACTATTTTAATTATGTATTACTCTGAGGGGTTTTATTGGTTTTGATGTATTTTAACTGCATGGTTGGGAGGTAATTAGAAAGTTTTGTTGAACAGCACCGTAAAAATTAAATGCATTCTTATTAAACTGTTACCTCTATTGCTGTCTCCTGAAAGCTTGGTGGGATATTTTCATGAGTCTCCCTGCAGGTTTCCAATTGATAATGAATCATGGTGCTGTTTCCTCAGTTAAAAGATCTGTGCAAACTTGCGCTGTTTGGCAGTAGATATTATTGCAGTTATCACATTCTTCTGAATAGACCACCAGCTATAGAAAATAACAGTACTTTATTGAGTCGTATCTTTCATGCCATATATTAAGAATCTTCACTAAGAATACTGAGGGTGTTTCTCACTAATTGCTTCTCAAGTTTAATTATCATACGGGGTTTTTTACTGTAAAATAAGTCACTAACAGGATATAAGCATACTGTAGTCAGAATCAGGAACTGAGTTCAATGATCATCATCCCTATACAGTTTAAAAGTGTTAAGGAAAAAACCCAACACCATCATGGGCACATGTTTTTTGCTGACACTTCTCTAGGTAAAATTTTAATGCAAGAAACACATGTTTTCAAGTATTTCAGAATTTAGAAATCCTTCCCAAGTATGAGGAACTCCTAATTTTATCTTCCTAGATACAGAAGGGGGGCTTTGCTTAAGAACAGTAAACAAAATCACCACATAATTTCTCTGTTGGTGTTTCTTCCTGCCATCCTGTCAGCAAGGCAAAGTTTGCTTTGCTTTCTCCCAAGAAAATAGTCGTGGGATGGATCCACCACATGCCTTCCAGCTCCATAGATTCTGTCAATACGTGCTCAAATCTTTTGCCTCTCCATGTTCTCTCTTTCCACAGCTGCTTGTGTTTGCCTTTGGTCTGTTCTCTGTCTTTTTTTACACATCAATTCTTTCACATCAAATGACCACAAGAGCTAAGTGAAATGCAGAACATTTGTTGGTACATTTTGTTTCAAATCAGCATATGAAAGGAAAGTTCTTCTGTAATGTCTTGCCTGCAGAGCATCCTATTGCAGACAGCATAGCACAAAGGCAGTTTCTTGGCATCTGTGGGCTAAGTAATCGGTATTCCTATGCTATTCCTAAGTTATACACTTGCTAAAAAGCAAAGTGTATGTTGCCTTTTTAATTACCCACAATTAAGATAGGAAATGCGAATGTGCAGACTTTTTGTTCTGTTTCTGGATAGAATTTTAATCATATTGGTTTCATAGAGAAAGTACATCCGAATATGCCTATTCATACTCTCTGCTTTCCTACAGTCACCTGCTGAGGAAGAGTCAGTTTTGTCCCCTGAAGGTCTCTTGGAGCAAAGGTAGAAGGAATTTGGACCTGATGTGCCTCGGATAAATAAATCCTAAACAGGATGTAACCCATTCAACTAATAAAAATAAAACCAACCAATAGCAAGGGAAATATAAATTCTGGAAATGAAGTTCATCCAGATTTTCTGGGTGTAACACTCACTAGATAACAAGGTCCCTCAAGCCTGGTCAATCACAGCATAGCCTGGAATGCTTATTGCTGGCCACAGGGTAACTGTATAAGGATTCATTAAATTGTAATGTTTTCAGAGCTAATAATCTGTCCTAATCTGTTGTCCTCACCCCTCTGCTGTTCATAAAGATCCTGTTACTATGTCTCTTCTGCAAGAGTGAGACCCTAGATATTAGCATATGAAAATGTACTTTGATTGATTCTACCTGTTACAAGGAAATGAAATTTCTTTTTTAAGGGGATTTATGGATATGGACAAATTTAGCTTTTTCACTGCACATATCTGACACAGAGGTGGTCACCCTCATCCTCCATTTCCTTCCTTTTCTTCAGTGCAAGATGGATAGAAATGGTATAGAAAAGGATGTGATAATCCCTCAGATGAAAGGAAAAAGATTCCAAGGGACCACTGAAAAATGACGATTGTACCTTCAAAGACTCACTCTGCTACTTGTTCCTTGGAATAGTGGTAGAAGTCATTCAATGAGATTTCGTTTTTATAGTGAGAAATCTTGCCATGCAGCAAATCATCAGTTACACTCCCTAGAATATACAGGTATTTTCATACCTTTTATAGAATCTGTATGGCCTTTGAATCCTCTGTACATTTTCCTTTGGACCTTTATGCTGCGTGTGAAGCAGCAGCAGTACAGTGGCCTCACACCTGTGTAAAACCCTAGAAAAGAGCACCACTTCCTATCAGATGTTATTTCAAATGCCCTGTTCGGGACTACATCATTCAGAAGTGCTTCTTAGCATTTTTATGCTCTGAAGAACATTAGGGAAAGCTACTTACATTTACAACGTGAAGCTTTTTAGATTACTGTTGTTATTATTGTCTGCAGTCTCTAGCTGCAGAATGGCTTAAAATGTGTGCCTCTTGCCATTTAGACTTGATGAGCCCCTATAGCCTTTTAAAAAACATTCACCCATCAAGGGTGGGAAGCAATGGGAAGCAAAGACCAGGAAGACAGATCTTTAAAAAATTACTGGGATGGAAGGGTGGAGTTGTGCAACTGGCCTCTGTGGAATAAAAGCATCCTTTTAAATCTTATGTTCATACCTTATTTGACAATGATATTTAATAAATTAAAAGAAAAAAAAATCAATCTTTTGTCCTATTGGTAAAATCAGCCATTTGATTTTCTGAATTTGGTACTGGTCTCAAAATGATTTTCAGATAAAGGTACTGTCTAAATTGGATCTTCAAGTGTCTTAATTCTTACCTCTCAGTATCACAAACATAATGTGAGATAGCCATAAGCTTTGCAAGTGCTATAGTTAATTGTTGTGCATTTTGGGCTAAACCTTTTGATACATTTATCAGATCTCACTCTAATTTTATTGCTATTGTTCTTTGCCTGTTTTGATTGTAATTTCATTTTGAATGGATTTCTTTGCTTCTGTTTTTTAGTTTCCTGTGTATTCTGAAAGGGAGCTGTGCTCAAGCCCAGACCCAAACACTCAGAGCTTCCGGGAGGTTCAAATCCACAACTGAACTCAGACTTATCTCTCTCTCCCCCCACAGCTAACTCCTTCCTTTCCTTTACCTAACACCACTTTGGGATCATACTAAGTGTGGTAGAAAAATGGTCTGGGGTAGAGGACAGCACTGGCAAGGCTTTGGCCATCTTAAAGGGTAGTACAAGCAGGACAACATGAAACTCTCCTAAAATTGAAGGAGCACAATATAGAGACAGATGGGTCCACAGAGGCACTCTCCTCCAGGAGCAGAAACTTTCTTTGTGAAAATTACTCAAGAGGGAGTATCAACAAGAGATTGAAATGGTCAGCCATGTTCAGAAATTTTGAGATATGCTTAAAAGTTAGACTAAAACTTTATTTATGGCTTGATTTAAAATATTCAGAAGTCAGCCATGCCATGCCATCCACCCATGCCATGCACTCAAACAATTCTTTAAAATCAAGAGAGTGAGTAAGCTTTTTTTGACTTTAGCAAATATTGGGTTTTTAAAAAATTATTAAATTATCATCTATATCACATTTCATATAATATCATAATAAACAACAAAAATTATAATAAAATGCCAAGAGTTGAGAGTACAGAAATTATTTTAACTCAGAAGTCTCTGTTCTGGTTTGGATTAGAAGATTATGGAGTTGGGAGAGAAGTCCTTGAATTTAATTTATTTTTTTCTTTTCCCTAATGATAGAAGCTCACTGAAAAAAAAAATATTTCCTGTCACTGGTAGTTTTCCAGATGGGAAATATAACAGTTCGTACTTACTTTTCAATTCATAGTACAAAGGAATGGTGCCTAATGCTGATATGCAATAAATGACATACTCTAAAATATTTTTCCCTTCTTCTGCATCTTTTTCAATATTGACAGTAGTATCGTAGTAGTATTTGACTACTCGAATTTTTGGGGTCTTGTTTTGTTTTGCTAATCAGAAGGCTTTCTATACTGCGATGGTTAGAGAACTGATGGAGAAGGCAGGTTATCTAGATTCCAGTCCATTCTGCACCTAACACACAGTGACCCTGGATGAAAATCTTTGTACAGACTGTAAAGGAAGAGGAGCCTTGGCTTCCCTCTGCATATGCCAAGGCCTTAACTTGTAGATGACACACGTATCTACCTCTCTTTTTGACAGTATAAAACTAAGACTCTGGTTCTGAATAGATATGTTAGCATAGTTCTGCTTTTTACAAAATTCTCAAAAGTTTTCTTTTCAGTTCTGCTGTGGAACAAAGAAAATCAGAATTGAAGGCGTTGTCACAAAATAGAATTGTCAGCTTTGGTAAGCAGATGCACATTTCATCTCCTTGTGCCCTTCGTCAGTAGTTCTTTGTAGGAGGAGATAATGAGCCACTATTCATATGGCACTTTGGAAAGTGTATAAATGTTATATTTTATAGGAATAAAAAGAGTTTCAGAGTCCAGTTCAAAATGAACATGCTATTGTAATGAAAAAAGACTTTGGTAGGGGGGGACATAATGACTGTAATTCTGGAATAAATATATCATTACGAAAAAAGGCACCCACTTTTCCCAATAATTCTCTTTCATTAAGGCAATCTTTGGCATAATGCAGTTTTACCTTGGCAAATCTACCTAGGTTTCCCACCTTCACAAATCTTGTTCCCCTGAGACAGGTCTGTAATGAGAGTGAAGTGTTTTTATTATTGCTTTTGTTAATCATGGTTCCTGCATCCTGCAAAGTGCTTCTTATTCTAAACTCTGCCAGAATTATTGGGGAATTAATCGATACTTGTTACCAATCACCATCACAGCTGTTAATCACAGCTGTAATTACCAATTGATTAATTAGCACAGCCCTGTTCAAAAGTCAGGAGTCATTAAATTTCCAGTACACACAAATTTAAATTCAACCCCATATCCACAAAGCTCTACAATTACACTTCAACTTACCATAATTTATTACACATTGCTTTTTATTAATAACTTTTATTTATTATAGTATTTTCCAGTAACCCAAACTGGATTCCTAGTCTATATATAGTTTCTCATTGTATACCTGCTCTAAATTAAATAATTCATTACAATTCCTAATAATAAATTATTATAAGGTCAATGAAAATCCAAACTGTACACATTTAGGGACCTTGCTTTGAATTATCCTTTCAGTGTGATAAACGCCTTAGCTAAAGAACAACATTTGGGTGTATTCCAGAGGTTGATACACTGAAGTTATTTACTTTTTTCTGCTAGTGAATGCAATTTATATTAGCAAAGCAGCATTTCATTGTATTAACTCAGGTACTGGCTTATTTTTACTGGACAGTGCATTCCATCTGACTGCTAATTCATTAACCTTTTTTCTCGAGTTCCAAAAAGAAGAATCTGAGTTCACTGCTTGGCATTCTAACAGAGGGAGAGGGAGCAAAGTTACAAGATAAACATATTTTCTTTATGCCACCTTCTTACTTACAAGATTTATAAAACCTCCTGGTAAAATCACCAGTCTGCCTTCTGCTCTCACTACTCTGTTAAAATCACTCGAATGAAGATTCAAGGGTCAATCATAAGGCCTTGTTCCACCTGCCTCCATTTTGACACACACTTCTTCCTTGCCTTACTTTTTTCCTCCTTTTAAGTGAATTTTGACTGTCTCACATTGCCTTGCTTAAGAGGAAGGACATAATGACGCAGCGTCTGTTGGGCAATCCTTTCCTTATTCCATCTTTCTCCTGTGACCTGTGTAATGGGTCTATGCAAGCGGCAGATGACTGTGGCACCTAGGTGAGCTCAGTCGCCATGGGAAGAAAACTTAAAACTTTAGCAATCCCTCCACCAGCCCATCTCTGGCTGGATTTCCTTCATGCACAGGTTCATTGTGTTCATACATAACAATACAGTCCCTCTCTGACCTGGCATTTAGTTTTCATGGCACCACCTAAATTAGATTGTGTGTCTTCAGACTCTCCTTGACTTTGATTAAGACCTTTAAGGACTAATAATAAAACATGAAACAGGCTGCTGCAGCCCATGTGGAGCTCCTGAAACGGGATGTTCAGGAGGCCTCTGCATTTGATTCTCTCACCTGGGAAATTTTGAACCTCATCATTGCTAATCTCTAGTTGACATCTCCCCACGACGCCTCTTTGGCACAGTTTTTTGTCATACCCTGCCAGGAGGTCACATCCTGCTGCCTTGTGCTGTTGGTGCTGCTTACATAGGTGAGCCACCCAAAACCTCTATACTGCAAACATACCTCTTCCTGGAGCAGCATCTGTGAGGAACTTGGGTTGGGGTTAACACTTCAAAGACTAAAGAGTGTCAGGACCCTGGGCAAATCCCTCTTCTCCTCAGGGTTTTGCTGCAAGTGTTCATGGCCAACACAGAGTTTGGGCAGAGATTGGCCTTGAAAGAAAGAGCTAGAAGACCATAGAATCATAGAATCATCTAGGATGGAAGGGACCTTCAAGATCATCAAGTTCAACCATCAGCCCAAATCTGACAAAAGCCCGTCACTAAACCATGTCCAGCAGCACCATGTCAAACTGCCTTTTGAACACCTCCAGGGATGGTGCCTCAACCACCTTTCTGGGCAGCCTGTTCCAAGGCTTCAGAACCCTTTCAGTGAAGAAAATTTTCCTAATATCCAATCTGAACCTCCCCTGGCACAACTTGAGGCCATTTCCTCTTGTCCCATTGCCTGCTCCTTGGGAGAAGAGACCGACCCACCCTGGCTACACCCTCCTTTCAGGGAGTTGGAGAGAGCAAGGTCTCCCCTCAGCCTCCTTTTCTGCAGGCTGAACACCCCCAGCTCCCTCATAAGACTTGTGCTCCAGACCCCCAGATGCTTCAGCCAAGACTGACTCCTGTTCCCCATGGAGCTGCTTAAGGTGAGGTTCTCACCTTGGCCTCTGCCCAGCGGGGTGTCTGCTCAGCCTATACCCCCAACTTTGTGGCCAGACTTGCCGGCATTGTCACTGCAGACTGACTAGCTGCTCTGGGTTCCAGCTGGCCCTGGCTACCATCAGCAGTTGCTCTGCTCTTGGAGGGATCCCTGTGCCACCACACTCTGTTCACCCCTTGCTGCCTCACAGGGATCCCTGCCCTTGCTCCTACCAGATGGCCAAAGTGTCCTCATTTGATTTTTTTCATTGGTTTCAAACACACACGGTTCTTCATTTGAGACAGTACAAATCCCCAGGGTCATAAGAATACTAAACACGGTCCCACTGCTTCATTCATATCATAACTTGAGTTTATCTGCAGATTTTGGAATACAACTTTATGCATCAGGATGTGCTCACCCCACTGTTTTTCTGCATCTCTCTCTGCAGGTGGCTATTCTTTCTCCTATTTCCTCTATCCATCCTTCTCTCTCTTTTATAATCACCAGCTCCTTTCTGACATCAGATGCAATCAATGATCTTTTACCTGATTACCATCTCTTGATAATGTGGGAAACTGCTATACCACTGGTCATAATCACCTCGTTCTGAAAGAATTCAGTATTTGAATCACCAGTGGCACATCTCATATTTTATTATCCCCAAGCAAAGTATAAGGATTTTCCCTATCATTTCCTATGACTTTTCAGTGTCAGAAAAGAAATAGTGTGCAGTGCCACCAATCCTGCCCAGTGACTAAATGAAAATACTATTCTGCACATACATGTATCTGCCTGCCCTATTCATCCTGACAAATCCAAAAAAGGCTCAGCTAATAGGTAAGTGCAAAATATTCTTGTGGAACATATTGCTGTAAAAAAAATTAAAATTTATTAAATAGAGACAGAAAAAAGTATGTCACTTTTTATTTCATATACTATGACTTTTCCATCTGTTAAATATTATTCCATCATCTAATGAACACTCATGTGAAATAAATTTACTTTATACATCTTACTAATACTTAAGTATTTTAGATTAAGCAAAATGCTTATGTGATTTAAAGATATTTAATTGTAGGTAGTCTTTATCTTTCTGTAGACATTGGCTGATATAAAGATATAACTACTAAGTGAGACATTGTGCCACTATTTCAGAGCTAGGGATTTTTTGTTTTGCTTTGTTCCAGATATCCACACGTTATCACACAGCAAGTTTTTCCTCTTACCTTTCAGCTGGATAAAGTACAGTGGTGAAAATAGAAAGTATTGACAATGTAATGGCTGGAGCGCTTGGATTTCTTGATAGCATTACACGTTATATCCATATCCAAAGCCAGCAGACGTAGCATGGATAACGGTGTCTTAGAGAGAACACCCAAGGTGTTAGGGGGCTATTAGCCAGCTGCTGTAAAGATCTGCCATACCTCTGCGAGTTCTTATGCTGGGCTATTTCTGCTCTTCTCACTGGATCTCTGTTGCTACTGCTGATGTCCATCCTAAGTGCCGTCCTTACAGTTCACAACTTGCTAAGCCATGAAAATTTCACTGCTCTTGGGAGAAGAATAATAAAGGTTATGCATTGTTAAACACCTTGCTGATTCAACTCCCATTTCCCTCAGTAGAGTTTTATAGTAGATGTCCATTCAGCCTCACAGGGACAGATAAAAGAAGTTGTTTTCGAGCAATATTCATCTAAAGGATGAGGTGTCATGGTCTCCTGGCAAGTGACTCCTTCAATGGCAGAGCAGTTTGATTTGGAACAGTTACAAAACAGCTATTTCTGACCCTAGAGCATAGCATAGTTAATTACGGTAGTAAACAGTTTGGAGCAACTAATTTATATTGTGATGCGTTAGTTGGTGTAAGAAAGAAGAGATTTGTCAAAATATACTAAGACGTCTCCCCCAAACCCTACCTTATTTTCTAATGTAAAAGTAAAAATCTGCTTGCTTCATTATGACAGAGGCAAAATATAACCAAGAGAAGGTGCATCATACTTGTCCTGGGACTGTATTTCAGTCCCAAAGAGGGTCAGCTGACAGGCCAAACAGGTTGTGCAGAGTCTTTCAGAAAAAGAAAAAAAATAATAATAAATGGTAGCTTTCACAAGAACTGCAAGTTACAGAATTATGACCTTTTGTCAAGGATGGAGAAGACTTTCAAGGCTAACTGTATTACATAGAGTACCTTGTCTTTGACCTGCTGCTTACTTTATTTCTTGTCATCAGTAGGTAAAGGTACTAGTGACTTAAAACAGCTTTTCAGCATTCTTAGGCTGGCAGCCCTTTTGGATTGTTAAATAAGAATGAAATGGCATTGAGAAGAATGCACAATTCATGTGGGTGTGCTTTACAATAGGTTATCAGAGAATCACAGAATTAGAGTTGGAAGGGACCTTAAAGATCATCCAATTCCAACCCCTTGCCCTGGGCAGGGACATCTCCCACCAGAGCAGGTTGCTCCAAGCCCCATCCAGCCTGGCCTTGAACCCCTCCAGGGATGGGCAGCCACAGCTTCTCTGGGCAACCAGGGCCAGGCTCTCACCACCCTCACAGAACATTTAATCCTGAAGGGCAGAGCAGAACAAGAGATACTAGGTTCTAACAAAATGTTCAGTAACTAACATTGCCCGATCATGATTCCATTTCATGGATCCCATGGTAGTTGCTACCTACAAGTTGAGAAAACTAACCTGAGCTGGAATAAGACATCATGAGGCTGAATCTGTATTTGGTGTCTAATAGGACTTTATTTGTCCAGAATTTTCCACTTTGCACCTTCACCTAAGCTCCTGTTTGGTGTTACATTTCATCAAATTCTGTGCACATCACTGGCATATCTAAGCCTTTCTGTTTAAAATGTTCAGTGTGACACTAAGTTGGAATTTGGATGGATCATTATCTACTGGCTGTATCTTCATTTAGTACCCATCTGACAGATGAGGGAAGAAAAAGAGTATTCAGGACAGAGAAATGAACATTTGTTTCTATCAGGTCGCACCCCCGAGACTAGATAGATGAAAATGGGAGACAGGAAGAACGAGTCAGAAAATTGAGTCACTTTGTTGACGTTTCAATTCTGGTTTTGTCCTCTGTAAGCTAACTATCCCGCTCTCCTCTCTGCTTTGCCCCAAGCCTAGAAGCACTGTTCTGCTGGACTTCTCCTGCTCCTCACGGTAGGATGCTGTGTGTGACACTGGCTCTGGGAAGCAGAGCAGCACTTACTGCACAGACAGCATCAGGAGATCCCAAGGCACCAGGCAATTTTTGCCAGCAAGTAAGACATCATAAACTTCCATCTATTGGTCTTGGCTGATGTCTGCTTAGTGGAGTAAGAGTTATGGGAGGAAAAAGCAACCTTTCTCATTTTCCTGCTTAATAGCTGTTTTGTTTCAGAGCAGTGGAAGACCAATAACAAGCTAAGCTATTTCACCACTGGCATTTACCAGACTATGGCACTTTATGCTCTGCTAATCTGTATGACTCAGTTTTGACAGAGTTTATCAACTCTACTTTATAAACAAGGTAGACATATTTAATACAAGAGAATAGAGGATCCAGATTCCAAATTCTTGACTACAGCCAGTGGAACAAAAGTGCCATCATTAACAGACAAAAATTAGCACACAGACTTTGTCTCCAGTTGAGAAGGCACAGTCTAAGCAACATATGTCCAGATTTAACATAGGTCAGAGCATCTTCCTTTCACATCGATTCCAAATAATTAATAGAATCTTTGAAAATGAGACACAAGGTTCATAAACTGAAGTTTATGATCTTCAATTAGCTGGCAAAAATTTCCTGATGCCTTGAGATCTCTTGATGCTGTCTGTGCAGCTGAGCTCTCAAACTCATTTGATAAACGTGGGTACTGGTAACTTCTGAGACTGTCTTAATCCATTAGTTATTCTTATGAATATATAAAAATTAACATATTTTCATTATTACATTTTTAGTATTGCCCATTACTACGAACAGGAGGATGTAGACAGAATGAGAAAGAAAGGATTTAAAACTAAAGTTCTGTAAGTTGATACCAGAGGAGATTTCTCACATGAGGTTTTTAAATCAGAGGGGCTGAGGAAGATTTGTATGCAAAAATCTGTAATTTTAGAACATGTGGTTTGACTGCCCCGGAGGGGAGAAGAGGAGGTTTGTCTTGTATGTTGCAGTAACACAGAGTAAATGTAATAGTCCTGGAAAAGTAAAGACATACAGTGGTTAGACTTGGAACAAATGCTGGAATACATTGTTAATAGAATTATGCCAAACTGCTGCAATATCTGTACTGACAGAGCCTCGGGTCTGTGAGGATGTGCTTGGTATTCACACCACTTTAATTTATCTCACAGCAATAAAAATTGTGCTGCTTGATTCCTGGAAGGTGACTTCCAGTAGAGCAGTGATTTTTAGAAGCAGAATAATCAGACAATTGCTACCAGTGTACGGTAAGCATAACTTCACTTAGAGACTGATTAAATAAATAGACCAAACCACTCCCAGAAAATCTCCAGAGGATTAAATCATGACTGGGTAAGGAAACCAAGCTGTAATTCTGTTATCATTTTCCCTTAGTGGGGTCTGAAAATAAGTTCAGACATTTTCTCAGTCTAATGATAAAAACAAACCACAAGTATGGAAAACTGAACATTATGTGTGCCTTGCTACACTGCCATAGAACCCTTCAGAAGGACTCCCTATCACACAGCTCTGTACAACTGCTCTCTGACAGAAGACACTTGGGCAGAGAGGACAGATATTCCATATGGGTTTTAATTTACAGAAAGCAAAACAACCCTTGTGGTGCCATGTCTATAACCATCTTCCCAAGCTACCCCAGGAGTCCGTGCAATTTGTGTGTACAAAAAATCCCTTTTCTCTTTCCTTCATGGCATGTGAAGGAACAAAGGTTGGAATTATTTCTACAAGGTCCCATTATTTCATTTTCAGTAGCTTCTGCACTCTCCTCTGTGCACTCGCTGTCGTGCCAAAGCGTGGCCAATAACTGTTTTTGGGAGAGTGGACTTTTCCAACTTACTGAAAATGGAGTCTTTTCCATAAAAAATTGGCAAGTACGGCTGTCCTAAGATCCAGCCTAAAGGCTTGTCACAGCTACCAAAGCAGACTGTTGCAAATGTGTAACAGACATGGCATTATTAAATGAGACTGAAGAAGCCAATGACCTGTGTGCTTCTATGCATGGCATAGCTGTCAAGACATTTCTCAGAAATTTTCCTAGATACTCTGTGCAACTCGCTGTGGAAGAACTAAGCAGAGTGTCTGCCACAGAGATTTGACTTGCTGCAATGAAAAGGGGGGCAAAGTAGAATTTAGGAAGCAAGTTCATTCCTAAAAAGTTTTCAAAATCCCAAAGCACTGGAAAGCTAGTTTCTGCAACAGATGCAATCAAAACTAATTAGTATCAAGTTAAATCTGAACTCTATCAAGCAATAACAAACTTCTGTGAGGACTCAATACCCCTCTGTGAAAATGAAGTGTTGGCAATATATCTCCCTATCAGTGCAGAAAAATGTATTATCATTCCAATACTTATTTCCTGCCCCTGTGCAGCTGTACTGTCAAGAAGAATAGGACCTCGCTATATTCATTTGCACAGTTTTGATTCAGGTAACAAATTCCATTTCCTGTTATCTTGGTTGAGTCTTCTCCAAGTGCTGGCCACTGGAACTGAGCAAACCCGAGCAGATGAATATGTTACACCTGATAAAATAAACTTGATTAAGGTAAGACATTGGAGTCTCACATATTACACCGCCTTCCTGCAGTACAGTTGACTTGCAGACAGTGGAGAAAAAAATCTCCCTCACCTGTGTTTTCATGGATCAGCTGGTGTTACACAGTAATTTGTGATCTTGGTGGTTCACAACCTCTCTTGTGACAAGTCCACAAAATTTCCTGGGTGTTGCTGAGTAATGCTGTCTCTACAGGCCAGTGCTGCACAGCTCCTAAAAGGAGCTCCACCTCTCACTTGAACTGCATTTTGCTGTTCTTTGGGACCTCTGGGGAAATGTGTTAGGATGAGAGTCTGATAATGTTCCAGCTAACCATGGCACCTGCTAGAAAGGAGCGACTTGATTTCAGCCATGGAACTTGAAACAATCCTTTTCTCGTGGCAGGTGAAAACAAAGAAGGTAATAGAATTTCTTGAAAGAGGAAAAAGGAAAAAGAAAGTATATTAGAAGATTTTATCAGGACAAGGACACCAGAAAAGGAAAAAATGTCATGCTTAATCTTTTTTAAAGTCGAAAAGTTGAAGTATAAAAAGACTCATAAGAAACCCTCTTCCTCTGTGCTCTGCCCAGTGAAGTGCTACGATCTGACCCTCCAGAAAAGCCTTGCAGTTGGCTTATCATGGGAATGTGTTTTCTGGAACTTTGCCATTAATTGCTGCCCAGGTCGTTTTCTGACAAATTGCCATTCTGTACAAAGGAAACAGCAATCCCCAATAACAAGCAGCAAACAATTAATGTTACTTTTGTTATTTACTGTCATGCCATTAATCACAATGCAAATTCCTTTGACATTGCTCATGTTCAGTAACTAATATTTACTCCTATGGGAGAAAGTCTGCTGACACTTACTATTAATCCACAATGTGGATTTTTTTAAGGTTCCCTCCCAAATAAGTCTAAGCAAGTCACCTAGAGCACATTCCATGTCTTCACGTAATTCTTTACATCTGCATGCCCATATATGTAGCAGTCAGATCCTCTGCTACTTAAAGAAGATGAAGGAAAATCTCTCTTTTTATATACAGGGCTCCCTGCAGTTCCATATTAGTCAATGAAAAGGATATAACTGAATAATAAAGTAGCAGCAGTTGTTGTGCAAGTAATTTATAAGTCATTCATTCATCTTTATGTATAGAGCTGTCAGGTTTCCACACACACACACATAGAAGGAAAGAAAAACCAACACTTGGTGCTTCCTGTTCCAGAGAACTGTGCAAAAATTAACTGAAAAGAGATGGAAAATAACGATAGAAGAAAGGCTACACAAAAATGAATTTTAAGGCTGATTTAAATATAGCTAGTTCCTAAGAAAATGTAAGAAGATTAGAAAGAAATTTGCACTAAGGCCCTCGATCTGTTGTCATTTACTCTCCTGCAATGTGAGAGTAAATATATCTGAGAAAGACTGTTGTTCTGATCCGGTGGCATTATGGCATTATGCTCTCCCTTCACATTGGTGTGAAGCAGCTCAGAATTGGGCAACACTGGATCCAGTTTATTAAAGACAACACTCTGACAGGTATGGTGAGTGGAAACATTATTATTTTTAAGAGAGATATCCTTCCACTGCCCAACACCCAGAAAACAGAATGAATCTGTATCAGGAAAGGCACGTTGTTTCCCTGTTGTTTTCCAAAGATAAATCAAACTCAAGCTGTAGCAGAATAGCTTGATTAAAAAAATCCAAAATTCAGGAAAGAACCTGACAATTAAACACCACACCTCAAGTGTCCCTCTCCATGCCAGCTACCACAGTCACAGCCCCCTGTCACATTTTTTTTTTCTCTTTTTTGTGAGAAAGCCTCTGGTGCCTTCTTGGTGCTGTGGAATCATTGTCATAGTTCCACGTGTTCAATTTCTCCAATGATGCTTTTTCTTTGGACAAAAGACAAGATGGAATCAGTCTCTGAAGCATCTGGAGCATCACCTCATCAACAAAACTCTCTCAGTAACACATTGTAACTAACCTTCAGGTTCACAACTCTTGAATTCTGAAAATCTGCATCTAGGTTTAAGTCCAGACAGCTGCCTGGACCACCATCTTTTGAAAAGAAATAAAATGCCTGGAGACAGAAGATTTGCCATCAGAGCAGCTTGCTTTGTGACATGGTTAGCAACACTGAAAAATTTGCAGTTTCACTCAACTTCTCAGTCCCAAATAGACTCTCAGGGTACTCCCAGGGAAGCTGTTGAGTTTGTTGATACCATAGACAGATAAACCTCTTTAACTCATTTCTATTTTTGGCAACTAACTTAGGTCTCCATCTTTCAGACCTATGAATCATGCCTTCAAATATACTGGTGATTGTTGGGTTTTTTTTTACAAATGACTGATTTCAAAGATGTTTAATTCTGGGACTCAAACAAAACAGTGAGAGGTTCTCACAAACCCACTATTTTCAGAAAATTGGCTAAAGATGCACGTTCTCTGCCCACAAGAAATCTGACACTGTTTAATGCCACTGTTTAAATAACCTGACCTAAATAGAAGAGCGGAGCTGAAGAGTCAGCAAACCTGGAGTTGCACAGGGCTCAGTTGGGCAAATGCCTGGAGCACATCTTTTATTAAACAAGGAGAGGTAGAACCATTCTGCCGTGTTCTGTCTATTCAGAGATGTGCTACAAGTGTTACAAGGCCCATTGCAAATTACTGTCTTCACATTTATATCATCTCCTATTATCTCTGCTCAGTCACTGTGAGGCAGCCTAATCTATTCCTCGCCATACAGACCATTTCATTCTAACTGCTAAATAGCATTTCCCATTTGGATTCTGATATCCAGCAATTGGCTCATTTGTTTAAAGACAGTTTCTGCATACCTTTACTATAAAATGACATTTCTGAAGCCAAGGAATTTAAATACTTTCCAACCCTCAAAGATTAATCCATTGATTGTGTGTTTTTATGTACTTATGTCTTCATAGAATTGTTAAGGTAACGACATAAGTGACAATCACCAAGTGTCGGAGAGAATGTACAATTAGTTGGCATGATGATGACTTTAAGACTGTCTACTGCTGAATTACTAGTAAAAATTCACTTATGAGCCCTAAGTTGCAAAGCACGTAGCTGCTTACATCACATAGTTACGTAGTCAGTGGGGCTCATCTAGAACTAACCTACTTTTCCATAACAATGATGATTTCATGGAATATGTAGGCCTCCACAAGATAATATTTCCGGCTAAATTTGCAAACTGATCACTTCCCTATCAGGAAAAGCAAACGATAATATTTGTCTTGGGGTCAGTCTGCCTTCAGACTATTGACCTAAGCAGTCACAGTGCCTCCAGGGAATGTCTCTATTTCTGATCCTGCATCCACACCCTGCTGAAGGAAGACTGTTAGATTAACACAGCAACTCGGGTACCCTGATGTTGTGGGAACAGGAGATATATCAAAGTTATCAATTTAAAACATGCAAACCCCCTTTTGTTTCACAAGAATTTCTCATATTTCAGTATCTCAGTTTGATTTTTGATGAAAATAAATGTGGAAATATCATAATTTCCCATGAGAGAGATTATTTTTAATTACATTTCTTAGCTGTCCTTGAAGACTTAAACATGAACTGAAGGGAACACTTGGAAACATGATTTAGGAATAAGTTCTGTGCTGGCCAGAAAATGAGTACCTACTTTGAGACTAGGCATGCTGAGCCTGGAATATAACTCATAGGGCATATGAGTTATAAGAGGTTATAGGAGGTCAACTAGTCTTACTTACCTGATCCTCCACCTGCTCTGGAATCCCATTTTGCTTGAGGTGGCTTTATGGCAGCAGACTTTAGGCTAGACAAATTATTCTGATGGTGACAGCATGCTCCAGGCTGCATTTTCCATCCCTCTGAGTTCATGTATAGGCCTTCAATTACATTGGCCATAAACGATTCTCTAATAATAACGGAGCAATCAGAAGCTGCTTCTTGGGTTTATGACTAAAATTTCCTTCAAGACTTTAATAGCAGATCACCTCCCCCAGGGTGCAACGCCTTTCTTTTGATTTCTTTTTGATTAGTAGAGAGTGAAAGAACAGATGTAGTCTCCCAAGAAGCAATTCTTTCTGAGCAAATGTTCTACTTGCATAGGAAAGATGATGTGCAGAAAGCAACGATACACCTAAAACCCCTCCAGTTTGAAAATACTCTTAAAATATTTATAACCAAAGAAAGTAAAGAATGTTTTGTTTTTACCTGTACTTCAATATTTCATTAGTTTTCCAGCTTTACACAATTTTGTGTTAACAATATCTCCCAGATACTCCATTTCCTCTAGATAATTTTCTTATTATATTTTGGGCCTTGTTTGTACAGCACAAGGTGTCTGCACTTTCAGTTGAGTGATTAGAACCCAAAATCACAGTTTTTGTGGACAGAAGAAGAGATTATTTTCATCTTCTAAAATCTTGCTACACTTCAGCATGATATCAAAACAGGATTAAAATGCATAAATCAAAAAAAGAGAAATGAAGAGAAACTCACATGTTTCTTTGAATCCCTTGTTTAAACCTGTGAATGTGAAGAAAAGTGGCCTGCTGATCATCTGAGTCTTTCCTCTTTGCTGTTAGACCTTTCCAACTCTACACTGATAATTATAACTTTGCAAGAATTTTGAAGAACCTAATTAGTGGCTTGTCAAGCACACCAGTGCAGGCCTTTGCCTGCTGGAGAATGTGCAAAGAAAATTATCGTTTGGAATAGCAGAAATATGGGGACTTCTGCAGTCAAAGATTTCAGCAGCAATGCTCATGTGTGGGGTAGGTTTGTCCTGCTCAGAGCATTACGAGTTCACACAGTGCTATGAAATACTTACAGGTCTAGACAATCCCCTGTGCATAAGTTTACAGCATTTCTAAAGGTTTTGCTGAAATCTTCTATGGTATATATTTCACATTGTATACATAATGGGATAACTGTAAAGAGGTTTTCCCATCAGACACTGAATATTCCTGGGTGCTGCAGCAAAGGGAAAATAAATTGCCATGTATTAATTTGTAGCCTGGCAACTCATATTACTGTCATATCAATGCTGTTATCTCTCATAAAGTTGTCCAATTCTAGCAAAATCTCAGCTGCTACAAAATATTTATATTGAGTACACTTTGATTTCTCCACTGGTGTACATTCTGAAGGATCAAAGCACCTTGTTTTTTTGGTTTTGGTTTTTTTTTCAAATCTGTCTGTGTTTATCAAAATAAGCTGGTGAATGGCAGTCTGATAAGCCGACTGGTTTTAGAGGCTCTCCTGTGGTGCAGAATTTAATATTCAGGGTTGGTTTTGGTCATTTGATTACAGCAATAAAATCTCAAGGCCACAGACTGCAAAACGAAAATTTGTGAGCCAGTTATAACCTGCTGCAGCAATGTCTTTCTCTCTGTGCAAGTGCCTGGAGAAATATAAGCACCTCAGCAGGGTGCTAACTTTGAAGCCTAACAAATAATTATCAAATTGTTCAAATGCAGCACTGTTACTTTCCCTGCCAAAATCATCCTTGCTCACTCCATGTCATGTTTGCTGCTTTTTATCTGATATCTGTCTTGGAAAATGTCTTAGGCAAGGACCTTTACACGGCTGTCTTATATGCAGTAACTCCTGATCCTAGGAAATACTGCAGGAAAAGTGTGAAAAAAGTGTGAATGTTGCAGTAATAAACACAAAGGGAGACAAGAGGTTAAGAGTAGTTTGGGGTTTTTTCACTTAGTGAGGTATCTAGTCATCCACTCTCCCTCTATAACCTAAAAGAGAGTAGTCCTTGCCTTATACAGACTATAGATGAAACTAAGATAATTAACACAGATTGCAGCCATTTATTAATAAGGCTAGAGATAAATGAGATGAAGCATACCCAAATGTAAGCTTCAAAGCTTCTCTTTGTAGTTTTGGTTTAAAAAGGATGTCTGCATGAGGCTGTCAGTGGTGCCTGAAGAGTGAAAAGCTGAAATTGATAAAGCTTGTGGGACTTTTTTTTTTTTGTTGTTTCTGTGTATTACTCTGCTCAGTGGTGATGGGCAATTACCTCCACGCTAGAACTTGGAAAAATGCAGACTAAAAGTAAGAGGATGAGCTTAAAATGCAGAAGGATCTTACATCAACTAAAGGAATAATTTAATCCTCCTCAATTCAGTGATAACAGAAAACATGAGACTAGTCTTATTGCTTTATAAATTTTATAAACAGCTTATTTTATAACAAATTCTAACGCAGCTGTTGAGTGAGACAACCAGGGAAAGAGATCTACTGGACCTGCTGCTTATTAACAGAGAAAATGTTGTGGGGGATGTAAAGGCTCATAGTCATCTTGGGCAGAGTGATCACGGGATCATAGAGTTTTGAATTCTTGCAGAAGCAAGACAAGGAGCCAGCAAAACTGTCACCTTGGACTTCTGAAAGGCAGACTTTTTCCTGCTTAGGAACAAGTTGATTAGGACTTAGGAAACTAATGTTTCCTGCATTAGGAACATGGTTGAGAGTGTCCACTGGGAGACAGTTCTGAAGGGCAAAGGTACCCAGGAAGGCTGGTCATACTTCAAGGAGGAACCCTCAAAAGCGCAGGAGAAGGCCATCCCACAAAATGAGCAGATGGGGAAGAAGACTGGTCTGGCTAAATAGAGGGCTTTGGCTGATCCTCAGGAAGAAAAGGAAAGTTGATAACCTCTGGAAAAAGGGGTTGGTTACTCATGAGCAATATCAAGGTGTAGTGAAGATATGTAGGAGAATAATTAGAAGGGCAAAAGCCCAAGCAGAACCTAATTTGGCTACCACAGTTAAAGATAACAAGAAGAGTTTTTTTCAGTATATCAATCAAAAAGGCAGGCTAAGGAAAATGTAGGCCCACTGATGAATGAGGTGGGTGCTTTGGTGGTGGAAGACGCAGAGAAGGCGGAGCTCTTGAATGCCTTCTTTGCTTCGGTCTTCACTGCCAAAGCTGTCCCACATGAATCCCAAACCCTGGAGTCAAGGGGGTGGTCTGGAGAGAGGAAGACTTTCCCTCTCTTGGGGAGGGTTGGGATAGAGACCACTTGGCCAGACTAGACATCGATAAGTCCATGGGCCCTGATGGGATGCGCCCACAGGTGCAAGAGAACTGGCAGATGTTATCACTGAGCCACTCCCCATCGTTTATGGGAGGTCTTGGAGAACAGGAAAAGTGCCTGAGGACTCGAGGAAAGCAAATATCACACCAATCTACAAAAAGGGCAAGGAGGAGGACACAAGGAACTACAGACCAGTTAGTCTCATCTCTGTCCCTGGGAAAGTAATGGAACAACTTGTTCTGGATGTCATGTCCAAACACATTGAAGATAAAGAAGTTATTAGAAGTGGTCAACATGGATTTAACAAGGGTAAATCCTGCTCAACCGAATCTGATAGCCTTCTATGATGT
>BJBW01000135.1:1212-25002 GCA_004320125.1 Scolopax mira
GTTCATTCCCCTCTTTATTCCACACACAATAAAGACCTCTGGCCAAAACCCTGCCGCTGACTCTCCTCTCACAAGCACACCAACGGGGCTCCGCGGCGGGGGGAAAACACCTCCACTCCAAGCCCTGCTCCAAACAGGCCTCTCCACATCCTCACACCGCTCTCCTCCTTCCCACCTCACCAAGGACGACACCTGTCCTCCCAAAACAAGCCTTGGCCACCCTTCAGCCCGCGCCATCACAATCAGCTCGGCCCCCCTTGCCTCCCCAACACTTGACACCTGCCACCCCGCTTCACACACACTCAGCACCACCTCCGGACAAGGACAACACCCACCTCCACCAGCGCGGACACCAACACCCTCACCTCCAGGCAACACCTCTCCCCTCAGACAGACGGACAGACGCACGCCCGCCCTTCATTCTGGGAGTTCTGGGCCATTTGCTAGGTAGGCAACTCCCGATGAGCCAGCAAGGAGAGGGCCAATGCAACCGTGGGCTGCATTGGGAAGGGTGTGGCTAGTAGGTCCAGGGACATCATTCTTCCCCTCTACTCTGCTCTGGTCAGGCTACAACTGGAATACTGCCCCTGCTTCTGGCCTCCCCAGGTCAAGAGAGAGAGGGAACGAAGCTGGAGAGAGTCCAGCGTAGGGCAACGCACATGATGAAGGGGCAGGAGTATCTCCTGTACGAGGACAGGCTGAGAGAGCTGGGACTCTTTAGCCCACACAAGAGAAAGCTCAGGGGAAACCTTGTTCATGCTTCCAAGGAGCTAAAGGCCACGCTGAAGGCGGACGCAGCCAGACTCTTTCCAGGGCTTCCCAGCGACAGGACGAGGAGCAACGGGCACAAGCTGCAACACAGGAACTTCCATGCACATCCGAGGAAAAACGTCCCTGCGAGGCGAGGGTCACAGAGCCCTGGAACAGGCTGCCCACCAAGCCACCGAGTCTCCTCCTCGGCAGATTTTCAACACCCACCCGCATGCCCTCCTCAACAATGTCCTCAAGGCAACCCTGCTCTAGCAGGGCATTTGGACAACATGATCTCCAGAGGTCCCTTCCAACTCTGGCAAACTCTCCCATGAAACACCCCACCCAACCCAAGCCACTCCATCACACAATCCCTTGCATCACGCTCACTTGGGCTACTGTTGACACTTTGGGGCCACCAATTCTCACCACACCCCTCCCCTTGAGCCCCTGCTAAACTCCTTGAACCACAATGGCTCTCAGCCTACACGCCATCTTGCTCCACACGTACACCTCCAACATCAGCCTCCCTCACAGCCCCGACCCATGCCAAATCATCACCCACCAGCCAGCACCCCAAGCACACCACCCACCAACGCAACCCAGCTTGATAAGTCTACGGGCCACATCACCAACTTGTCTAGGCCAACGTGCACAAGAAATGAATGCTTACACTTTGTCCTGTTTAGCCTCACGTGTGGTATTATTGGACACGTTAACAATTTTTTCTGCATGTTCTTTACTGTAGGTATTTTTGATTAAATATTACACATTTGGTTTTTTTCTATTTTTTTGACACTTAATTTAAAGTTTTGTCAATAACGTACAGCTTTTTCCTCATCTGAGCTAAATCTTCCTATCAAGAGGCTTGCTGTTCTCCAGGCTCTGTATGCCTGTGTTACATCTACTCAGCAAAAAGCACTCCAGGTGTGAGAGCATTAAGGAATTCAGCCGACACATGGGGAGCATAGACCGATACAAGCCGAACATCAGTCCCAGGAAACATTTTGCCTCCCACCAGTAACCGTATTTATTTGATTGCGTGGCAAGGCTTTGGTACTAATGGGACTGCAGGTGTGGTTTCTGTGATGAGCTGCTCAAAGTTTCATCTCTGTCCAACAGAGGCAATGCCAGCCGGCTCCCAGGTGTATCACTGGCTAAGGCTGACCACATCAGCCACAGTAGGTGCATTTTTATGGCAACATATTCTAGAATGGGCTGGGGGAAAACACAGAGAAAACCAACTCTGCAAATGTCAAGGTCACTGCAGAAAGAGGGGGAGTGTGCTCCAGGAGCCAGAGTAGAGATTTCACTCCAGCCTGTGATGAAGAACATCATGAGCCAGGCTGTTCCCCTGCTACCCGTGGAGGACTTCACACTGGAGCAGGCAGATGCCCGAAGGAGTTTGTGACCCTATGGGGAGCCCATGCTGGAGCAGGGTCTTCACAGGACCTGTGACCCTGTGGAAACAGGAGCCCACACTGGAGCACATTTTCTGCAGGATCTGTGGCCCCATGGCAGAGCTTTGCTGGGGTAGTCTGTTCATGAAGGACTGCACCCCATGGAAAGGACCCACAATGAAGCAGTTTGTGAACAACTGCAGCCCTTGGGAAGAAACCCACGTTGGAGAAGTCTGTGGAGGACTGTCTCCCGTGGGAGGAACCCCACACTTGAGCAGGGGAAGAGTGTGAGGAGTCCTCCCCCTGGGAAGGAAGGAAGGAGTGGCAGAGACAACATGTCATGAACTGACTACAACTCCCATTCCCTGTCCTCCTGTGCCACTTGATAAGGTGAGGAAGCAAGAGAAAATCAGGAGTGAATTTGGATCCAGGAAGACAGAAGAGGTGGGGAAAAGTGTTTTTTTAAGATCTGGGGTTTTTTTCTCATTGCCCTACTCTGATTTGGTTGGTAACACCTTAATTTCCCCAAAAGAGTCTGTTCTGCCCATGACAGAAATTGGTGAGTGATCTTCCTGCCCTTATCTTGATCCACACCTCTTTCATTCTATGTGTTTCTCTCCCCTGTCCAGCTGAGGAGGGGGAGAGATAAGAGTAGCTTGGTGGGCATCTGGCATCCAGCCACAATCGACCCAACACACTGTGCCTCTTCTGGCCCCAGAGCTGCAAGTATTTTGTTGTTTTGCTGCTCTGAAAATAATACCATTCATTTCAGCAACGATTTGTCTGAAGATCATGCCTTCATCTGATTGTTAAAAATCAACATTCAACTTTATTTTTTTTTTTAATTCAGTACCTGCAGCTGGACAGGGTTTTGTCTGTGACATCCCTGTACTCACCTTTGACTATCTGACTCTGGCTGTCCCAGACTCCACATGCAAGACCTGGTACTGACTTGGACCTTTAATTATGGCATTCATCCAATGATACCTTCTTTTCCAGATCACTGCTCATTGTTCCATTTCTGCCGCTAAGGATACACTGCATCACTTAATCCTGTGACTTTTCTCAGTTACATACTACCAAACTTTCTCTCCAAGATTTTTACCCTAGTATTCTGAAAAGAAAAAAAAAGTTCTTTACCTTACTGCAATCTAGCCTGAGGCTCTTTGTTAATCTATCTGGGAGCTCAGCCTCTCTTACACACCATTTACTGTCTGGATCCAGGTAAGGAAGAAAACTTCATGTACTCTCCCTCATTTATTCACATGCTTCTTCAAGAATTGCTCCCAAACACTCACTTGCATTTGTTGCCATGAGGCATATACAAAGATCTCCACCTCCAAAGCCTGTCCGATGCACCTACAGGCTGCCAATTTGTGTACCTGCTGTTCAACCCTACTTGTTGCTGTAAGAAAACATTCACTCCCAGATTTCAACTAGACTCGACAAGATGTCATTTTGGGCTATAAGAATTAAAAACTTCTCCACTCAAAAGCACAGCGCAGACTTGACTCTATTTGCAGAACTTGCAGATGGAGGAATGCACGATGAAACATTTGCTCTGTATCCATTTCCACGACCTATAGAAACTGTTTGTGGGTATTTAAAAAAAACAGAATACAGACACAAGGATGAGCTTTTAATCGCCATCAAATGAAACAATTTGTTGCGCAAGCGATCAACACTGAAGATAACTTAATTAAAATTAAATAAACCAAGCCATTTACTTACCATTGGCAGCCTGGACTGAAGCATCTGGAGATCATCATAACCATAAATCTGCTTAAAGACAGATAAAAATACAACATTATTATAACACTTTTCTCTGACGCTGGCCATTTTAGGGCTTTAAACAGAGTTTGACCTAGGCCCAGTCTATTTTAAAGGTGTACAGCTATGCATCACATTGTGCCATCATGGCTCATGGAAGCATTTTAAGGCTAGTAGAACTAAGCTTAAAATGTCTCGTCACTGACACTGTTTCTTGGTGACAGCAGTCCTCTGAGGAGAGTTACTGTTTCATCTTCAACACTGTTTTTCCAGATGCATCATTCATCAACTTGTGAAAAACCTACAGGGCATTCAGTTTTGAGAGCAAGAGCAACAGCCACCTTTCCTACAATCATTACTTCCAAGTAGAAGGATTTAAGATTTAATGATTAGATCACAAGGCATCCTACAGTATCCCCTTGCAAGCAGTGTGATTAGGATGATTAGAACAAATTTTCTGATTCAAAAAACAGAAAACCAAAAAAAATGTTGATCCTGATCAGATGTCAATAGGATATGTGCAACCTTTCAAAGCATGACAGATAGGACACATGGCACATTTCAACCATTACTACAGTAAATCTAATCCAGTAACTCAAACCTGAATGAGTCTTTACTCAAAGATACCACCGAAAACCACAGCAACACACACATTTAGCTTCAACAGAAGCCAAACTGGGTCTGTACCAACAGTTCTGCAGCTTAGTGTCAAGAGTAACCCCCCACTGAATATATTTAATACATTCTTCAGCATTTATAACAAGAATTCCAGGTGCAACATGTGCCAACAGAACTACCTTGGCATAGACAGTAGCAGGTCTGGAGCGCCCATTTGTACCAAGTGTAAAGCAATCAAGGACAGGAACAATTAAATTGCTTACTGGGTAGGCAGGCAGAAGTCCTCCAGGTCCCACAATATACTGGTTATGCAACAAGGGCGGTACACCTTGGGGCAGGTTTGGGGGAGCTTTGCCTGTAGAATTAAAATACAGACACTTTAACAAGCCTTTAGAAAAGAAAAGGCTTCAGCATTGAGACAACATAGGTCACAAGCCCTGGCAGCTGCACTGTCATAATTTGTAAAAAGCAGAACTACGCAGAAGAATTTTCTGCTTGTTGATGAAAGTGCTCCAAAATAGCCTGAAGAGTTTTAACTATGCCTCAAGGAAAAGGAAGCACAGGCTACTGTGAAAAGACTGAAAACAGTCTCATCAGAGAACAGTCTGATTTTGACATTTACTGTCTCCAAGAGGACTACAAGAATTACAGAAAATTCTCCTTTCCTCAGTTGCCTCCTGAAGGCAAAATTTAGGCATTGTTCTCAACCTAAGAAAGCCAATTCTCTCCTTTCATTTTCTGCTCTGTCAACACTCTTCCTCATCACCAACACTAGAATGGAAAACACTAAATGTTGCCAGCATTCTTTTGGGGGGTGACTTAAGCAGCTGAGAATAGCAAAGAGAAGAAGATTGAAACAGTTTCGGCTGCCCCCATGAAGCAGTGCTAGGAAGCAGAAAAGAAAATGCACTGTGTCAAGTCATCAGACATTTTATTTAAAAGGTATGGGAATAGGAAAGAGAAATCCTTCTGTAAGTAGTCTGAGCTTAATATTTAAATCATTCACTTCCCTCCATAGGATTTCCTTTTAGCAGTTCAGGTTGATAGAGAAGCAAGAGAGAATTTAGCATTGCTTGCTCTTCAGTGCAAGAAGCCTCCCCACCTTCTCTCTCTGCAGACCATTTTCTGAAGTGCTATTTGCCATGGAATGACCCATCATCAGACACTTTCTTCCTTTCTGTAGGTGTGGCAATAGGGATGTGGCATATGATAATGAGGACACTGCAGTATATTTCGGTACTGCCAAATGAATTCAAGTGACAGAGAAGACTGAAATTAAAGCTAATGTGAACTCACAGCCAAGAGCTGATCACAACTTGGAATATAAACTGGGTGAATCTCTTAGCCCAAAACTTCCAGAGTCAGAACTGCTCTGGTGTCTATTTATAAAGTTCTTTAGGGATGGAATGCACTATATAAATGCCACATAACACCTAACAAATTTTTCAAATACACAAAACCAGACAACTTTATTTTATACACCAGCAAATAAAGCATGCTGAAAATGCTAGTCAAGAGTGTGAATTTCTTAGTGTAGTTATGGCTGGTGAGATGCTAAAACTGACAGCCCTTCTGACTGAAGTCCTCTGTCTATCCAGGTGATCTGTTAATATTGCAAACCTGAAGACACTAAGGGAGCTGCCCGTGTGGTAGCAGCTGGTATAGACACACTGGTAACGCTCAGGCCAAGGCTGTTTGTAGTGTTCATACTGCTTGCCATGCTGACAACTGAAGAGGTGGTGCTAGTGGCTGAGGTTGAAGCAGTTGAAAAGGTTGTTGAGGGCTGGAGCGAAGATGTGTTCTCAACACTAGTGTGCTAGAAAGAAGACAAAAAGAATGAGGATCACAGAGCAAATAAACCACAGTGAAAGATGCTATGGGGAAAAAAAAAAAAAAAAGAAAAAAAAAACCAACCCCCTAATAATCTTTTAAGTAACAGCAGCGCATGCAATAGAAAAGATATGCATTACCTATGTACCAAGCAAGCAACTAAGTTGCATGCTTGTGGTTTTTAAGTATTCAAAGAAAACCATTACATGAGAATTCCATTCAAACTGCTATATCATCACAAAATTATACCACAGTATTTCAGGTGTCACTCCACTGCATTATTTTTTGCCACTCCCTCTTATACTTCTTTAAGCTAGTAGTTATCATCTTAAATAAACTCCTACATTCTTCCAAAAGACAGTATTTGTTCTCAAAATAGAGGCCACTGCTATCATTATTTCCTCAATGCACTTGTGGAATTTAAAAGATTAAAACTGCAGTGCCCACAACACAGATCAGATCTATTACAGGAACACATGAGGGTAAAGGAGTTCCTAGTTTGAATGCAGTATAATACAGTGCCTCCGCTGTAAGCTGGTCACACTTGCAAAACAGCATCATCAACACACAGAAGCCAAAACAGCTCTGACAACAGAAAGGAAGGACATCTGGATAAGTGAACTTTTAAGTTGCACGTTCAGCAGGGATGGAGCATTACAAATCCAAATGCAGGCGTAAAGAAAAGCAGTAACCTATCTGCACACCCCAGCTGGGTTTGTACAGAAGCACCCCACCACAGAACAAGGCAGTGCCACATGGTACACTCTGAAATCATCTTTCCATGTATCATTCCATCACTTGCCTTTTGCCAGCTAACCTCTCCAGTGGAGACTGCTAACAGCCCACATTTTCAAGTTTCAGACAGCCACCTCTAATTTTTTTTCTTTTTCTTTTTTTTTTAATACATTTGTTACAAAAAAAAAAAAAAAATCTTTCTTTATTCCATCCCTCCTTGTTGGCACGAAAATTTCCTCTGGAGTTGTGTGACTGGCAAGTATCTGTAATAGCTATTCCCGATCTAGTACTAATCACAAGTGGTGAAGACTTTTTTTTACCACTAGAGGGCTGGCCGTACTTCTTCCCCGACATAAGGCTCTTGTTTCAGGTCTTAAAGAGTACTGGGACAGAACGAACTTTAAAAGAGGGTCTTAATCATCAGATAAACTGACTACATGCCAAATATCTGTTGAAATGCAAATAGGACTTACTGCATGTGATGTGCTTGAAGACAACACTGAGGCTGGGGAGAGGCTGCTCTGATGATTGGAAAGGGAGCTAGAAAAAAATTGCAAAGAATTAATAGCAATAACTTTTCCTAGAACTACTTCTAACACGTATGTATATATACATACACATGTATATGTGCGCATATAGATACACACACATATGTCTATATATACATATATATATACACAAAGACAGAGTATGTAGTAGATTATTAAAGAATAAAAAAATATACAAAATGTACATCTGTGTCTATACATACATACAGTATAATATTAAAGAAAAAAATTGTCTATAGGGGCATGTGTGTATATGTACACATACACACCCCTACAGGTATTTATTCCTTTAAATAATATCCTATTAGCTTTTAATGAAAAAAAAATTGAAGTACAGACTACTATTACTAACAAGAAACATCTAAACTTTCATTTATCTTTATCAATTTACTGTATTTTTAGAAAAACAGTAACTGCTTCATGAATTATGTAGCAATGACTCCGAAACACAAAGTCCAAAACCAGAAGGTGGTTCACACAGGACATGGCTTGTTTCTCATTCTTTCCCTGAGGAAGTGCTGCTGCCTTTGCTCAGGGACAGGTACTAATTACCTGAGGCACAGGGGACAGCTACTAATTACATGAGGCAGTGTTTCAGTGTGATTCACAATGGTATTTCTCACATTTTAACCTGCACAACACTAGTTCAACCTAATAGAACTGCAAGTATTTGCCTCATAACTCTGAGAAAAGTCCCAATACACTCTCAAAAGATAATGCTCAAAAAACACAGCAAGTTAAGAGCATCAGTGAAAGCCCCCAAAATCAGCCATACTACTACAGAATCTGGCAATTTAATCAAGGTTGGTTCATATCAATACACCCCACCAAAAGCCATTTTCTCTTTGAAAAGATGAATCAAACTATCAGTTCAGTACACAGTAAAACATGAACATAAAGAAAGAATCCTCTGCTGGAAAGCATCTGCACATAGCTTAGTTTTAGGGCCCTCTGCTTTAGCACCACCTTTTTTCCCTTAGCTGACCAGGCCTGTAAATCTTTTGCAGTAACAGCAGCACCAACATTGACCTGTAATCCAAAGATCTTCAAATATGTCTCTGAAAGGTGACTGAAAGTGTTTTTTAAATATTTACACTGACAAAAATTATACTTTACAGTTGAGATCAAGAACAGAACCTACAGTACAATATGGAATAAACAAAATGAACACAGAAGAAAGGCCATGGAAAAAAAACAAGGCTATAAAACCTGTGTAAGGTTTGGTGCTCAAAAAGCCCCTCCTTGTGTGAAATCAGAACCAGCCTAACCATAACAAGTGTTTTAGTGTTCTCTATGGAAATAACCACAAGAAAATACAGCAACTTTCATAACACAGCTGCAGGCTAAATTACACACCCTAATTTAAGGGCAAACACTTCTAGCAGCTCTTCAAGGTGTGGGGCCAGAATAAATCTGGCCAGTTTCATAGATTAATTTTACCTTGATTCTTTAAAACTGTAATTCCTGCACATGGGGTAACAATGAAACCACCTTGGGTAGCAAGGAAAGAAAAACTCAGTCCAACATACAGTTTTAAACAAGTTCCTTGTCTGCTCTCCCCAGCTCTCTTCTAATAAGCCTAGATTCACCATCTGATCTATAGTAGAGACGCAGACAAGAGCTGCCAGCACAACCAAGTCAGACATGTTTGGAATTCAGGCATCTTTTCAGGGCATCTGGTATCTGCCCAATAGCAGCAACCCTCCAACTAGAATTTCTACCAAAGAATGCAGCTTTTCAACAAACAAATGTGGGGAGATGATGTTTCTAACATGAATAAAATAATTCTTGTTATCACCATAGTTAACATTTTATTCAACAGAAAACACTAGTGTATTAAAGAACAAACCATGTCTTAGCTGTGAAACAGGAAAAAAATCCCGTTTCTTACAGTAACAAATACAATATAAAGGTATAAATTAAAAATGCAATTCAACCAGTATAGCCTCAGGACATCACCTGCCTGAGGACAAAGATCAAGTAACAGGCACTAAGAAAAATCAGGCATATAGTGCAAATCAGTTAAGCTGTGCTGAATGCACTTTCAGAAATGCCCATCTGGTATCTCAAAGTGTCTTAAGGAAATTCCTTAGAAAAAGAAAAACCACACATTTTCCCCATGGAATTATTTCTGGTATTTAATTTTAAGAAACACAAATATAAATGAAAATAGAGTACTTCAAAATTAGCCATGAAGCAACTATCAAGGAATGATTTCTATCACAGGACACTAAACAAACAGCAGACACTGTGGACAAAGTAGGAAAAGCAAACCAGAGCAATCAATTTTGCTGGCTGGCATGATTGAAGCATAAAGACCCTTGAAAAGCAAAGTTGTTTATATACCACAAAAACTTGAGGGTAGCAGCTGCTCTATCATTAAGAAGCATCCCAGAGCTCATACTCTGCAGCTAGAAAACATCCTGTTCTCTATTGAATCTCTCTTCAAATTCCAGTTAATTTCAGAAAAGGGAACCTTGGTGTTTGACAACCCTCCATACAAAATCACCCTCATGTTTGCCCTTTCCCCAAAATTGAACCCCTTTCAGTTTATCACAAGTCCTACTATACCTGCTTAACTGGGAAAGTGAGCCACTGGCCAAATCATTGGAGTGGGGCAAGTTGGGCACCGTTGCCACATGCTGAGATGCTGAAGGCAGAAGTGAAGCAGTGGTGGACACCACGCTAGGCAGAGACCCAGCAGAAGGTAGTGAGGGAGAAGGCTCTGTCTTGGGCGCTGGAACTGAAGAAGTAGCTGCAACAAGGTAAAAAAGAGGCATGCAAGTTACAACTCCAGTTGACCTGACATCCCAGCCTGGATTCAGAAATACAATGGTATTCTCCCCTTGGTTTATAAAAACATGACCATTAAGAACCAGTAACAATAACAAGCAATCTGGGTGTTCAGAAAAATTCAAACAGCAACAGAACTATCATTTTTTCCCTTTAAGCTCTCCATCTACAATAGATTTACCATTTTCACTAATACACATACATGCAGTTCACCTCCTGCTATCTGGATTACTAGCTTTTGCTCACAAGTCAATCTTCTTTTAGAATTCCTCCCATTTGCTTCCACAAACATTTGTGCGCTTTTCAAGGCACAAATCTGTTTTTATCTACAGCTCTGCTTCTTCATTTAAACCTAAACAGCACCTTTGATGAATCAGACTTATATCACTGGAATAAAAGGGCACATACAACTTAAAAGTTCGGAGTGCTATGTCAAATGTGTAATGAGTGGAATAAAAGAAGCTACAATAAAAGGCTAGAACTGAACACAACATTAAGCATTTTCAATGGCTAAAGCGTTGCCAAATATTGACTGACTTTATTTGTCCTAGATAACACAAAGTATTTAGCATTAATATCGCTTTTTTGTAATTTTAGTTAATGTTAATTTAGCAATTAACATTACTTTTCAGACTACACAAAGTAAAACTTGTTTACACAAATGTGCCTTTCCAAAGGACCACCACACTGTAACAAGAGACTGAACAACTCTACTGCCAAATGTAATCCCCAGCTGTCTCTACACTTATCTTTTGTCCTGACAAGATAATATCAAGAATTAAAGGCACCAATAAAACCCAGAAAGAGAGTTGAGTCCTGCCTTCTGCTGGGCCATGCTTCCTTACCACACCAGAGACCACTACCCAGCGGATCATCACTAACTTGCAATGTATGCAAAGACAGTTTTAGAACGGTCACCAAAAGTCAGATACATGCTTGGAAGTTAGCTGTGCATCACAGTTTGTTCCCGTTACTGGTCTGGGTTTCTCACTAAATGACCCACGTTCGGGTTGCTGAATGGGGTGCCACACAAACAGAAATCAAGAGGACTTGGCATTAAGACAATGACTGACAACACAGACAGAAATTCAAGTGACAAACAGAAACATTGTTATGAAGGTGGCAACTATATCACCTGATACCTCCTGACAAGTAAGTAACTTTTACAACTCCTAATGCATTTAGTGGAGGATTCCCTTCTTGAACTGAAAGTAGACATCCTCAGTACAAGGGAGAGAATCACCATCTTCATTGAGACTGTTTATAAGATGCCTGAAGACATCTGAACACATGTGCATGACAAAGAAAACCAGGAGATGAGTAGGATGGTCAGAACTGTAACACACCAGTCATGCTCTGAACTAAGGATTTTGGAAGCATGGAAATCTGGATGCTAAAGGACAACAACAGCAAGACAAGAGATGAACAACTAAGACTATCATCAGCACAAACAGAAGGGGAAAAGACCAGTACTTTCAAAAGTTAAGGGAGAATTTAAAAATACTTTGGATCTTGAAACAGAAGCAGGCTGATTCCAGGTTACGTGCTTGAGATACAAAAGAACACCAGAAGTGTTATCAAAATGCCATAGAAAAAGGGACTAATAAAGCCTCTATAGAATAATTACAAAAATGCTAGGAATTCTCAGATCTTTGTTTTCCACAGCAAAAAGACCAAGTCCTGTACTGAATTTCAGAAACTCTTTATTAATTTTGTACAAAAGAGTAAGAAATTTTTCTACTTGAAAAGTTGTCACTATATATAACAATCTTTTAAGTGGTAACTCTTTGGGCATATACAACTCCTCCTGTGCATTTAAACTGAACTTGGCACTAGCAAAACACTGTTTACAGGTCTGAATACTCAACTTCTCTCTACTCAGAAGTGTTAAAAAAAAATAAAAAAGGCTGCCCCACTAATCATCTACCTGAAAAGATGTTTAAGAGAAGGACAGACCTAAGTTTGAAGTATTGGATTTAAAAAAAAAAAAAAAAATATTAATTCACACTGTTGCCCTTGAAAACGTTCACAGACCAGTACATAAAGTTCAGAAGAGTGAATACTATACTTGAATTCCTTCAACTCCAGGAAAAGAGCTGTAGGGGTGCTAAGGAGTAAAATACTACACTAGAAACAGGCCGACAGCAATGTCTGCACTGGAACCAGCACTGTGCTAATTATGCTAATGCTGCTGCCCAGCAGAGGGAGCATGTCAATTGCCGTTACTCCCCAGGGCTTGACACAGGGCACTGAGAGGTACATTCAAAGAAGGTGACTTTGTTTTATTACTGCTAAATGATACTTGCAGCTTCCCAACTGAGAACTCGAAGAATTGCTATGAAATTTCGTATTATTTTTTACTTTTACATTTTATTTTAAGTTAAATGATTTTTGCAGGTAAATTCAAAAGGAAAAGCATCAGCAAAGCAGCTTCTCTAATTCTAAGACAGCTTCATTTATAGATTTAATAGGGCTGGTTTCACACTCCAGTTTTAGTTAAGAAGCAAGCAGTGTTTCCTATGCAAGTACAAAATAAACTCAACTGCATCAGTGAAAAGTTAGTCAGGAAGAACAATATAAAACCTTAAACCAGATATCACTAGTACAGTTATGCAAGAAGCAAGGAAAAAAACAAAAAATCCTGTCTACAACTAAGCTTTGTAAACTTACTGTCAAGAGTTGCCTGTGTTCTAACACCACTGTGCCCGTTCTGTAAACAAATGAGAAATGAATGAATAAATCATCTTAGAGGTATATTAAATTTTCAGACTGAATCACACACTGAACATGCTTCATGCAAAATTCTATATTAATTCTAAATTGAAAGACAAAAAAGGCGTAAAATTAACTTTTTACTGCCTTTAACAAAACTACTTAATAGTTGTCTCAAGTGCAAGGTGTCCTGAACATACAGAATCCCATACACTGCCCATACTACACCCATCAGTGGCAGACCTTCCCATGTACTGCATATAACATAAACTTCAGGTTCACACCAATATGAAAGAAAGAATTGCATTAACATATAGGAAATGGTTGTGCTTTTGATCTAATGCAACTCACAATTTTAACTATCCAAGTTACACAGAGACGACATTTTTTTTCCATTGAAAGATAAGACTTGAGAAGCACCAGTTCTTTTTTGGATAACGCTGGAGTACAGAAGTGGATAGTCTATGCTTGATCCTCACCAGTACATACGAGCTAGTGCAGAAGACAAGTGTGACTGAACCATTGCATAACAAAGGCCAGAAGTAAATAAACTTAAAATCTCTCAGAAGTTCCTTAAGCATTTAATAAATTAAATTCTCTTAAAACAAACCTACATTCCATATGCAAAGAGAGTAGGTGTTGTTGAATCTCCAAAGAGATCCTCTCTGTCCTAGATTAGATCTCTCCCTATGCTCTTTAAAATAAAACATGAAACTAATTCCCACTGGTGTTTAAATCCAACAAAAGAGTAATGCTGGAGGGCCCACAAACAGTTTGGGATCCGTTTGCTAGGTGCACATAATTTTAATAAATAATATACCTTTAGATAAAAACTATCAAGTTGTGGCAAAATACCATGACTAATATTTACATAGATAGTTCATTTTTTAATAGCTAAGCTTCAGGAAAGAAAACTCAAGTAGAATGTTAAGTGTTACTAAGAAAAAAAGGTAAACAGCAATTTAAGATGTCAGAACCCATAAATCCAAAGGTTCTTATATCCCAAACACAGTATTGTCAAAAACAGCTACACAATAGGAAAAGTAAAAACAAGTAGCAGGGTGGGCTTGGGAATAAAAAAAATACCACTTGGCTTGGTTAAAAGTATTCACATAGCAGGGTAATACAAGTCTAACACAGATAAGATTATTTTATCATTTTCAAGTTCTTGTTTCTGAGATTTACTCACCGTAACTGCAACAGTGGTTGAGTCAGAGGGAGCCATGGAACTTTGGTACGCTATCCTACTATGCACAGAAGTCTGGTCATAGGAGGAAGTTGTTGTTACTGGGCTAGTGCTCTGGGATGAGCAAGTCAGGCTAGAAGAGGTGATGGCAGAAGTTGTATAGGTGGACTCCTGTACTGTATTGGATATTGGCAAAGAGGTATTCAAAGGATCACTGGAAAAAGTAAAAATCATTTGTCATCTTGGTAAACAACATCTCGAACACCTTCATGCAAATAATAGCACCTATACAGTTATCTAGAACCTACCTTAAACATGCAGTCAAACTTACATTATTTATACTAAAAATTCTAATCACAAAAAAAAAATTATATACATATATATATATATAATTTTGCTTTGGTCCCCAGTAATCACTGCTGCTAAATCATCAGCTGCAGTTAAGCACCGTTCACCTTCCACCTGTCGGCCCAACCAAAACACAAGCACTTTTCAGTCACGTTATTTGCACCTTTTCTAAGGATAAACTGATGATCATAATCTCTCCATTTTAAACAACTAGATCCATAAAGTCTGGTATATGATGAGAGACACCCAGTCTCTTTTTACAATAGAATTCTAACATTACAGTTGCAGTCTAACAGAATGAACTATGCAAAGAGAAAAAGATACTTTAAAATGTGCAGGAATGTTTTACTTTCTATACAGTTTATATAATTTATAGAACTAGAAATGAATGTGAAAGTTCATTATTACTAGTATTTCTGAATTAACTTCAGGAAGCTTTTTCCTGAAGCCAATTTTTGAATGAATACGGAAGAAATAAATGGGTTAGTGGTACATTGGCATTTATTGTTGCCTATTTTAGGATTTCAATAAGAGCTTCTGCACACTGAAATCCTGGCTTTTTTTTTTCTCATCCCATAGGAGCACGAGATGCGTAATCTGGTGCCAATCTACTGACACACATATATGGTACTAAGGTCATCTCTCCTGGATCAAAAGCAGAAAAATTTAGGTTCTGAGGGAAAAACCCTGAAAAAAAACTTGAAAATTGAGACAATTAAGCATGAAAATGCAATTCTATATAGGGTAGCTTATTATAAGGTTAATTACATTCATGTCATCTACAGCTTCACATCAAGCCATCCATAGAGATTGGGTTGTCATTTGAAAAGAAATTTCCCCTTTAAGATGCCATCCACAGAAAACACTTAGTCCTACAAGTCACCATATTTTCCTCCCCCATTACACAGTTACTGAGCCTTGATGTTTTTGGCACAAGGGTGACCCCCTAAAGAAGGTTGACCCCTAAAGAAGACATGTAAGAATGCACAAGGGGAGCTCACACGTACTTTACAGATTTTGAGTACAAGCTATTGTTGGTCGTCTGGCTGGTATTCTCACTGCTTGAAGCTGATCCAAACTCTGGGAGTGCAGGCTCTGATCCAAACTCCAGAGCTCCAAACTGAACATTTAACCCTGTCACATCCGCTGATCCCGGCATCTCCACTGCAGAGGCAGGAATCTTAAAGAAGGAAAAAAAAAGCCATAATTCTTTTGCAGGCACTAAAGATAGCAGTAACTGAGACCCTCTCCTCCATTAACTACAAGCTTCTTCAGTTACTGCCTCAGCCTTCACTGCTAACTAGATCTGCTGTAACTCTGCTCTTTACATTACACAAATTAACCACGTTCTTGTAAATTGAAATTAATTGATTCTGAGCCCTGATCTGAAGCTGAAAGAGTAGTGAAAGAGTACATACTACCCTACAATCCCAAAGAGTCATCTGTGTCCAGCCTCCTTCTGCCAACATTCATCTTGTGGCTAAGTCAATCCAAAACACTCAGCAACAGTAATTTTCCACATAGAGCAATCAGATACATGCTTGGAAAAGAAAACCTCACCTAAACCCCGTCCATCTTAAAATGTACTGCTTTATAAACAATAAATATACCATGGTCTTTGCTCTCCTTCTCCCTGCCAACTTCTATATAGAATAGAATCATAGAATCATTTAGGTTGGAAAAGATTGTTAAGATCATTGAGTCCAACCATAAACGAAACATTGACAAGCCCATCACTAAACCATGTCCCTAAGTGACACACCTACACATCTTTTAAATACCCCCAGGAATGATGACTCGACCACTTCCCCAGGCCAGCCTATTCCAGTGCTTGACAACCATTTTCATGAAGACGTTTTTCCTAATATCCAGTCTAAACCTCCCCTTGCACAACTTGAGGCCATTTCCTCTTGTCCCATCGCTTGTTATCTGGGAGATAAGTCCTAACCCTGCCCCTTGCTACAGCCTCCTTTCAGGTAGCTGTAGAGACTGATAAGGTCTCCCCCCCAGCTTCTTTTTTTTTCTAGGCCAAACAACTTCATTTCCCTCAGCCACTCCTCATAAGACTTGTGCACCAGACTCCTCACCAGGTCTGTGACCCTTCTCTGGACACACTCCAGCACCTCAAAGTTTTTCCTGTAGTGAGGCGCCCAAAACTGAGCACAGGACCCAGTGCTGAGTACAGGGAGACGGTCACTTCCCTAGTCCTACTCACCACACTGTTCCTCACACAAGCTTTTTGTATGTTTGTACATTTGCTCAGTACAAGGCACCGCTCAATTACCCACCTTGGATGCTGGAGCCATCCTCCGCTTTGGTGGTTTGATCTGCTTGTGCTGGGTTTGATGGGCAGTCGCTGTCTGGTTATCCATAGATAGAGTGGGGAGCTGTAACATTTTGCTGACAGCTGTAGAGGTGTCTACTGGCGATGGCTCACGTAGTTTCACCTGGGAGGAGAAGGACTCCAGCCCAGGAGGAGGAACGGGGACTGTTTGCGTTTGTTGTTGCTGTCGCTGGGTCAGCTGGCTCAGAACTGGGGATGGTTCAGGCTGGGATTTAAAGTCTGATCAGCGTTGGGGGAAAAAAACAAATATTGAAATTAAAACATTAAACTCTGCTCTTTACACTTCTACTCTTTATGAAAGAACCTGGGTGAGCTGACATACCGCAACAACTATGATTTTATAGCATAAGCAACTCTCTCTCAGGCATCAAATGAATTTCACATTGAACATCACTGCAATAATAAGACCAACAATTTCTATTCTCTAAATATAAACAGCTGTGTGCAAGAATTATTTATCTTTCTTCAAAATATGACTGCAAACCTATCCGTACAGTCACATAATGTTGTCACACACTAGTCCTCAAAAACTCTTACGGATTATTTTAATCAAAGATTGCAAGTTTCATGCAATTAACTGTGCTGATTAATTGTGATTACTTCAAAGGTATCTGGGGTTGTTATTTAAAGGTATTATAGTTAAGACTTTCTGCCCCTATAAAGGAGATTTTCAGCACAAATAGGAAGTCATTGACCATCTCAATCTGGCTAAAAGTCAAGAGACACTGGATGCTAACGTCCCCCTTCATATTTTTCAGATGCTGAAAGCTTTGCAGTGGCTCAGAGCACTTATGGTCAACAACCATAAGAGATCCCCAGCATTTGCAATGTGAAGGTTTTTTTATTCAGTTAGTAAAGTGCATTAGAAAGCAACTTAAGAAGTACATAAACATTTTTTTCAGAATTGCTGCATGAAAAAGATTATAACCAGTACCAGGCTGCTTATCTATCTGGAAGCATATACACATACATATGAGATATATACAAGAGCTATCACTCTTCACAGTGAGAATACGGCTAGGAACTACACTGCAAAAAATAAGTTCGTGTAATTTTTGCTGTTTGTATTAATTCTAGTCAATTAAATGAAAAATGCATACAATTATGAATAGACAAAATGGGTAACCTACATCATTCTCAGCTCAACAGGGAAAGAACACTGAGATGTGATGCGCACTATGAAGAAATTATATAGTACTAGTTCAAAATTCATGTAATAGCTAGAAAAAAAACTCAGGGAAAAAAAGACAAGATATGGTACAAACTTTTATTCAGCTACAGGCAGCATAGGCACAACAAAAAGAAGTATTTTGCAGGAGCTGTTGAGCATAAAGTCACATGAAAGTTCCACGTAAATATTCACGCCCATTAAAACAAAGATGAAGGCTCAACAACTTCTAAAGATGCCATGACATTTATGAATAGGCTTAAGCCTATCAAAACTTAGTTTATGACATACCCATAATGTCTATTGCCTGCAAGTAAATGTAACCCTTACAATATTGTCACCAAATGTACTATTAGAATCACATTTTTTTAAAAAAGTCTTTCATTAAGGTAGTTCTAAACTGGCATTAAGAAATTTTACAGTCTAAACGAGAGAGAGAGAGAGAAAGCTCTGTCAAAGCACTTACCAAACTGACTTAGGACTGAGGACTGAGTAATGGGCGGTTTCAGATCCCAGGATGATGTTGTAGTCGCAGTAGTGGCGGTAGAGCTACTATTGTTTTGTTGAGAGGTAAACTGACCCAATCCTGGAGATTTCAACTGGTCTAAGATTTGGGATCCAGTAGAGTTGGCCAATTTAGAGGATCCGAGTTCTCCAAAGCCAGAACAAAGAACTGCAGACTACCAAAGACAAAAAAAAAGAAGAGAGGAAGGAGTGGAGTTCAGTATTTAATATAGAATTTGAACATAGCCCTAGGGTCAGTGCCTACAGCTGCTGTTTGACAGCAACTAAAACCTCTTCAGCCCTAGATTACTAACAAATGCCCAATAAAAAAATTCAGCAGTTGTAGCATATGGTCAGATCCACTCTGATTATCCCCGATCCAACTTCTGACACTGTGATTGGAACAATCTCACTACAAGAAAGACACTGAGGTTCTGGAATAAGTCCACGCAAGGGCAACAAAGCTGGTGAGAGGTCTGGAGCACAAGTCTTATGAGGAGTGGCTGAGGGAAATGAGGTTGTTTGGCCTAGAAAAAAAAAGAAGCTGGGGGGGGAGACCTTATTAGTCTCTACAGCTACCTGAAAGGAGGCTGTAGCAAGGGCAGGGTTAGGGCTCATCTCCCAAGTAACAAGTGATAGGACAAGAGGAAATGGCCTCAAGTTGTGCAAGGGGAGGTTTAGACTGGATATTAGGAAAAATGTCTTCATGAAAATGGTTGTCAAGCACTGGAATAGGCTGGCCTGGAAAATGGTTGAGTCACTATTCCTGGAGTTATTTAAAAGACAGATAGACATGGTGCTGAGGGACATGGTTTAGTACTAACTTGACGGTGTTAGGCTGATGGTTGGACTCGATCTTAAAGGCCCCTTCCAACCTTGATGATTCTATGAATACTGATTTACTTAAATCCATGCATCTCATAGTAGCACATATTTACTAATAGTTGAACTAATTTTCATAGCAAAAAGGTAATAGCCCAATTTCAAGCCCTCACAATAGACTCAGAAACAGTCAGGTTTCCATAAAAAGCAGTCAGATGTGTGTCTGGAAATACTCCTTCATAGTTTTCTGGCATAGAACTTTTCTCTATAAACAAATTATTTCATGCTAAATCAGCATGCAGTAAACGCATCTTCTCTCTACTCAAAAATTAATGCAAGTATTTACTTTATTAAATAAACCAAGAAACAACTATTTAACAAGATGAGAAAAAACTAACCTTTTGGGGGGTGTGTGTAAATGGATGGAATGGAATCCTTAATTCCATTCCTTCAATATTTACAACCTGAACTTAACAAATACTGGAACATCTCATGAAATAACCAGTTCTGGAAAAGTTATTTAAGCTGGAATATGAAGAGTATTTAGAAAGCATAAGATAATTTTACCAGGCTTTGAGGAGAATAAGAATTTACAGCACTGGAGCTGCCAGTTCCTGATGCCATCTGGGTGCTGTGCTGAGAATTTGTGAAGACGAGGGCTTGGCCAAAGGTCTGCTGCTGGGGAGCTTCAAATGAGTTGCCTTCTGTCTCTTTAGCAGAAGTCACAGGCTTTTGAAGCAGTGTTACCAGATCAATGCTGTAAGAAAAAGCAAAGTTTGGCTGGAATAAACATGTTGATTAGGCTGTGCTGAAACTGAACAATACGCTAACAATACTAAAGCTGTCATACCGGCAACAGAATTATTATTGATGAACAATATTTTCAAATATTGTTTGTCTGACATACAAAAAGTGGCAAAGGTTTTTGCCAGAAAGTAATATTCTGCTATCTAAACCTTCCACTACAGTTAGAATATAAATTAACTTTGCACTCTTTTCAAACATTATCAAATGTTTACCAAATCATGCATCATATACAATCAAGTAATTGGACACAAGTCATAAAGGACATATTCAGCGTGTCCTGCCTGCAAGCCCATTAAATATATTAATAATCTGTATTTTCTGTATAAGACGTGATCTCTTTAAAAAGAGCAAGAAATCAAAGTCCTACATCTATATAGCATATGTTTGAGGACAGTAAAGAATGAAGTTACACATGCAGTGACTGAGTGAATATGTGATGACATGGAAGTCAAGGGCAGCAGAAACAAAAGCTAAGTTTCTCAGATAGTAGGTACATATCCAAAATTACCACACATACCTAAGAATGAGAAACATGAATTTTCTTATATTTTGCATGGCTTACTAACCCCCATCAGACATATAGCATGGCTTATTAGCCCCTACCACATGTCTAGCACAGGCTTATCCAAGAAAAAGCAAAGCATTCAGACAATAAAAGAACTGTACTCCAAAAATTCTGACTTAAGTTTATCCTAAATATACTACAGGCTTGGGCTGAAAAGCTGCTTTCAGCACTTTCACTAGTATAGATTTCTTAATGCCCAGATCTCTTATGGCAAATATAATGAAACAAAAAAACAAGCACACACACACACACACAAAAAGCCGCACACACCAGAATTTGAATTGATTAACAGAATTGTTTTCAAACATAATTTCAGGGACATCCACTGGAAGAATACAATGAACACGTGAGCTTATCACCTTTAAGAAGGAAAGGACTATAAGTTGTAGATCAACTGACACAATGTTTCCTCCAGATAACATCATCATTATAAGGAGAATTTTGCTGCAGTCCAAAGTACAGCTACATCGAGATGTTTGAGACCAGTAGGTCATCTAGTTTTCAGATGTCATGCTATCCAACTACCGACATCTTCATCACCCAAATTTATCCTTCTCTCCTAAGACCTAAGGCAGGCAACTGATTCAACAACAGCATCAGCCAGGCATTTGGTGAAGACAGAGGCAAGCAAAGGAAGGCAGCAACTGCCATATTTCTGGTTCTGTATCTGAACTCTGTATCATCAGTTAAGGCAAGTAATTGTGATGCTTGCCAGGAAATTCACCTTCTTACCAATGCAAGCTTTTCTGTTAGCATGTTTGTCAAAGCACTATGTTCTGAACATTTTCCGTGTCTACAAGGGCAGGCTTTCCATTTTCTGGACAACAAAGCCAGAGCTTCCTTTTCAACAGTAGAAAACTTTTATTCCCAGCTTTTTTTGTTCTTGCCTGTATGCAGACTTTGTGCAGAAAACAGGGTTTTCTCAGTATTATGCTTGTGGATTTGGCCGGTTTGACTCCACTTCTGTAGTCAATAGGAAGTAACACAAGAGCCCACAAAACCAATGATTTGCAAGCAAAGCTTTTGAAATTTTGAAATTAGTTTGACCAATCTCTGACCAGGGCCACCTTGTGTTTTATTCAAAATTTAGTATGTGCAAGCAAACATTGCTTCACCAAGCAGAAGGCTTTTAACATATAGGGAAAACACAGAATAAGAGTTTACCTTTGCCCAGGAGTCACATGGTTCTCAGCTGGAACAGAGGAAGCAGTGAATACTTTTGTTTCAGAAAGCTGAAGGAAAAAAAAAAAAACAAAAAAAAGAAGGTGCAGGGAAGTTATTTTAATTGTACACATACTGATATTGCTATGACGCCTGCAAAATTCCATCTTGCTCATGCACTTCCAAGATAAAAGTCAAACTACTGCTACAACCAGCTCTGCTTAAAAAGACAAAAACATATAGTCAAACTTCATCAGTCTTCCCTGTAGAATCAAGTACCAATTCAATTAAAAGCATCAGAAAATCTGATCTATTGAACATACGCAATGGTATAATAATGTAACTACATCAGTGTGAGCAACAGTTTAACCGAAAAAATATATCAGTAGAAAGTAATTAACGTGGCGGCTGATATATCGTTCTTCTAAAGATACCTTGTGCAGATGTAATTTTTGGACTCTATAGAGCAGCTCTGATAAACCTTGTTGCAGAAGTCTAACTCCCTTGCACCATTCTCACTCATTTCATGTATCCCCATGTTTTACATTTCAGCTCACACCACCAGCAGAGCAGTTTTACACTCAATTATGTACAACAAACTAACATTTGTGGTTCCTTCTTGGCATTTCTGCTAAGGGCAGCAATAACATCGTAAAACCACTGCTCTGCAAGCACAAGTTAAAAAAAAATAATAAAGGGAGAATGAGGTAATTGCTTATGCTAGTATAACCAGTCAGACCATGCTCAGCAGAAAACTGTACTGCTTTCACCATGCTGTTACAGTAGTGACAGATAGCTGCACAGGGAAGGGGAGCTGGCTGGTTGGGTTTCTGGGGAAGAAGAGGGGGATTCTGTTTTAGGCTGGGGGGGAGGTGGGTGTGGTTATATACTGGTTTGTTGGGGGGGGGGGTGGGTGTTTAAATCATCTTCTATTTTTTAGAAAACAGTAGTTAAGCAGCTACAACATCTTAGGGCAAATTAATTTTTACTGAGAGGAGTTCTTGCAAACCAGAATAGGTCTTAAACCAAGGCACATTAGGTTTAACAAGATAAAGATCTGTACAGCTAATGGTTACATTTTAAATTAAATTTGCACAAAATCATCCTTAACTACTTTGGTCTAGCTTTGTATTTAGACTAAAGAATAACTGACCTATTCAAACACTCAAATAGAATCCCTTTAGAATGTGACATTTGAATACAGTAATACATAAGAAATTATGCATATTTAATTGCATACATTGTTAGCAGCCCAGTTTAAAGGACATCATGGACAAGAGCCAATTTTATCCGCAATCCCACAGGCAGCTCTACTGAAACAAATACATCCCTGGACATGGTCATCTAATTGTGATTCTCCTATGAAATACTGTTGATTTAAGCAGGATGCACAAGGGCTCACTCAGAGGTAAATTTCAAATGTTTCATGTAGTCTTCCTAGCGTGCAGTTAGGTGCAACACACTATGACACAAAAAAGAAAAAAGACTACCACTACAGTTCCCCTGTCTGTCTCCTTCCCTTCCCTTCTTGTAAATACAACTTATTTTAATCCCATCTTTCTGGAACACAACTCTGTCTTGTGCACAATAATGCCTACAGCCTTCAACCTGTCCTGGTTTGAGGTAAAACAGAACTAATTTTCTATTCAGTAATTTTACTTTTCCAACTAGGCCTCTTCTAACTAACTAAACTTTGAAATTAACAGCATATTGTTCAGAAACTGTTCAC
>BJBW01000136.1:0-156828 GCA_004320125.1 Scolopax mira
TCCCCTCCCGGCCACGCCGCTGGTGGGGGACTCTGATTTGTACAAGTGACTGCCACGTGGTCCTTTGTTCCCATCTACAGCCAAGCCACGACAACTTCACCTATTAGGTACAGGCCTGCTTATTTTGGGGGGGGTATTTTTTCTTTAGGATATTTTTTAATTTTCAGTTTCTTTTATTTACATAATGTCTTAGAGTCATCTGCACATAAATTGAGGAAGGAGACTTATCATAAGACTCTTAAAGCATGAACAAACAATTTTTTTGTAGTTGGCAAGACCATTAGGGCACAGGAGTCTACCACTGAACTGCTTCCCAAGTCTTTCAGAGTCATCCCTTCATCTAGCCAGCCCCACCATAGCTGTAGTACAGGTTGGTAAAGCCCAAGCCTGGATTTCAACACGTGCCATAATATGGCCTTTGTGGAGCACCTTCAGTGTTTCTGAGTCCAGGCTTGGTCTCCCTTAGCACCCAGGTTTCTGCAGTAAAACAAACAAGCAATTCTGCTCCTGAAGCAATAGCTTGGTTTTATTTAGACACTGCAGGTTTAAAAAATAAAATAATTCTTAAGCTCTGGAAGTCAAGGTTTGGTGTTTACAAGTGCAGTTCAGCGTTGGAGAGGAAACAGCTTTTCTCCAGGTACACTCTCATATATCTGAAACCTAGTTAGGAATGGTGCTGCCTTCTTCCACAATCCCATTTCATTTCCACTGCCAGAGAAGAATGAGCCGTCTCCTTCCTGGCTGAGCTGCGATCTTTTGCATCTGGTGCGTTTTGCTCAAGTCTTTAGGAGGAGCCTTCTCTTCCTGTCTTTGAGCATCTATGATTGCTCTTGGATAGGAGAACTGTACATCTTCATATTATCTCAGCCTGATGGTCAAGTAGAAGGAAAAGATTAAAAAAAATAAAATATTTTTCATATTCTTGTACTTGGATCGAAAGCAAGGAAGTGGGAACACTATTCCTGTTCCCTGCTCAAAAGAGATTTTGGGGTAGAATCCATTTGAAGTCGATAGCTTTGAAACAGTGGGTTTACTTTTCCACTGAGAAGTTGCCTGGGAATGATAAATTTCTATTTATGAACCAAAATAGTGTAGAAACTGTACAGAGACTTACTCCCTGAACCGTCGCCAGTATTGGCTGTGTCACCTCTTGCTCACAGAATAAACTCCATGGATAAATGCTCATTACAGGAATTGCAACGTACTATATCAGTGTCTGACAGAAGTAGAGTTCCCAGGGTGTTTTACAGAAAGTATTCTCGTTTTAAAATGCAATTAAGAAGCACAGACCAGACCAAAGTGTGTTAAGCTTAGCCCATGCATATCCTTGACCGTGTCTGTAGGGCTGCAGCAAGCAATTCTGATTTTTCTCATCTCCATTGGATTAGTTTAAAAGATCCAGTTTTCTTAACTGATATTTATACTGTCCTTTTTTTTCATTGTTGGGGCTGATTCACATAAGATGTGCTTGTACAGCAGCCAGGCAAGCATTAGTGTCTAATGAACCTGAGGCACTAGTGAGGCACTGGTAGGGCATGCAGAGGATCACAGCTGAGAAACGGTGTGAAGGCAACAGGGTAAGCGATGTGAAGGACAGAATAGCTACCCAATATTACTCCTCCCCCCCATTTTTGTTGTAAGAAGTCCTAGAAGGCTCTTAGGTTTTGTCAATGGAAGTGACATGAAGGACAAGAGGGTGAGTAGGAAGAGCCAAGACAATAAACCAGGCTTGACCTTCTATGATGAAGAATCTGCCTTCTATGATGAAATTACTTCCTCTGTGAATGAATGAGGGGAGTGCTGTGGAGGCTGAACAAAATTAGGGGATATAAACGCATTTATTGTTTTACCACCTCATTTATTTACTTTACTCCGCCATTCATTCATTCCTTTTCTAATGTCATCATAGTACTTTGAAAAGTGAGGCTTTGCCCCCACCTGTTTTTCATAGCTCATACTTAGTTTCTCTCTTCTTCTGGTAGACTGTAGGTTCTCTCTGCTCTCCTGCTTCTCTCCATCTCCTGATGGAGGTGTTATATGGGTTGAAGAAACAAGATTTACCTTTTTATGTGGAATGTGAAAGTTTTTAGGGTTTTTGGCTTGATTGGGTTGTTGTTTGTTGATTTTATTTTATTTTTTTTTAATCTCATGTTGCTATGCCACTGCCAAGAGCTTTTAAACCAAGGGCTTCTTGCACTCGGGGTTACAGTACTCAATTTTTTACTGGTATTTCAATGAATGTTCTTTATGTCTCCATTCCCTTCTTCATTGGAAGCTGTAATTGCTCTCTTCTGTAAGTTTCATTACTGTACCCCATACTGTTTTGGCAAAATTACATTCTTTTCACCTATGTCTTTGACTCGCTGTAACTGTGTGAAAAGTAACTGCTGGTTGCTGTCTAGATTGCAAGTGTTAAAACAGATGTAGGGAGCTTTTCTGTATTATGCATTTAAAAATAATAATGCCCTTTTCTTTATTATGTGCTGTTTTTAATTTGGATGAACCAGGCACAGAAATTAACCTCAATGTCACTTTTCACAAGTTTTTGAGTACATTTTTTGTTTTAACATGTCTTTGTGTAAATTCTTCTGTAATTATATGTATTATAAGTTACCTTAAACATATAGGCATATCCTTAGGTGATGTAAGTTTTGAATGTGTATTGTGAATTTAAGCCACTTGCGTGAGTTCTCAAGCTTCTTTACTAAATCTTGTTAGCCATGATGAAATGAATGTTTGATGTACATTGTTATAGTGGTATAGTCTAATAAATGGGCAAGTATGAGATTCTGAAGCCATGTTTATTTGCATACTGTCTGTGTGAAATAAAAAGATAAAGTTTGATTTAGATCATTATTATTATTAAATTAATCTTTTTTTCTTTTAATGTAGCTGATTTTGTAGGTGAGTGGTTTTTACAGGTTACAAGTTTGGAAATAATGCTAATGCTTCCCTGATGAATTTTTTTTGTATTGTTCTTCTGTGTGTGCAGAATATATGAAAGGAAAAACCTATAGCAAAGAGATCACTCGGTCTAATATAAGATATACTTGTAAAATTTTCTGCATGCAGGGTGTGATAAGCAGTCAATTACTGACTGGACCCAATTGCTTTTAATACTTATGATTGTTAGACTACTTGAAAGGCGAAGTAGTTTAGTAGCTTTGAATAAAGCATGGTGTTAGGATGAGTAGAGGTGGTGTGCTGTTGACTAAATGAAGAAAAAGATTGAAGATGTGGAGAGGAGTCTCTGTTCATTGGAACAGACCCTATCACATCATTGCCCCTGAGATATCAGTTTAGGATTTGAGATTAATCATGTTTAAAAAAATGTCATTTTCAGGCTTGTTTCTACAGGTATGTCTAGAGGTGAGGGTAGATTATTGCCAAAAGTACTACATATTCCCACTGATTCCTCCTTGTTGATAGTAATGATGTCAGTTCAATGCAGCTAAAAACTTTAATATGGCATTGGTGTTCTGATGAATCAGAAAAAAAAAAGGGGAGATAAAGGGTGTCGACCACATTATTTGGCAGCATCCCACAGCTAAACTGGCATAAGCTGGTGCTGAAGAGATTGTTTTGGCTGAGGACAGAACTGGATTGGTTTTTTGTTTTGGGGTTTTTTTTTTGTGAACAGTTTTCTTACCTGCAACTGCAGGGTCACTACTGTTGCATAGTGATGGTTTGGTTTTGCACACGTGGAAGATTTTCCTGAGGCTGGTTATGCTGGGAAAAGAATATTGCATTTGAGATAAGCATGTATATATCTACGTGGATTTCTTTTTTAGGCTGCACACCACAACGGTGGATGTGTGAGTGGCAATTGTTTTTTCTTTCATTGTATTCAGAGGTCTTAATTAAAGATGCAATTTTTTGCATCTTTAGATGCAGAAAGTATTGCTCTTGCAGAAAGTATTTGTGGGATAAAAATCCTAACACTGTATGAGATATGTCCTTGTTCTTTCAGTTAGATGCCAGTTTATCTAAGGGTGTTGACATGTAAAATACCTTTTTGTATTTTTTATAGATGGTTACTGGCAGAAAACAGTTTCAGTGTGGGAGATGTTGTTTTGTTAGTAATATAAATGTTTACAGCTCTGCACTAGATATGGGATGTATTAAGTTGATTTTGGCATAGAATCATTGCAGAGTATTTGTTGCTGTGGATGTTGTCAGTTGTTATACTTCTGAATGGTATGGGGGAGATTGGAATTCTTAGTGCATTTGAAAATGAATACTTCTAAATTCAGTGTACTCTTGGTGCTATAATCATATTTGCTTAAGCCTATGAATATTTATTGAGAGATGATATTATTTCAGGGTCCATAGCAGTGCTCATTGTTCAGAGGCAACGTAAATTATTCACAGTAAAGCTGCAAGTGAGATTAAGTTGGAAGGCTATCTGATACGTTGATTGGTCTGGTATCTTTTGGGATCAGTCTAATGAAAGAAGTGCATTGCATGTTTTGTTTTGATTTTTAAACAGCCTTTTGTTTGACACATGAAATGCGATGTAGATGCTTAAGAGCTATGAAATGTACAAGAAGCACATAGTCACTCCTAAACTTAAGAAACAAACATTGCAGGGTTTTTGTATTGTATTGTCCTGTCTCATCCCCCCTTCTTGAATAGGGTGTTTCTTACACAAGTGCGTGCCACTGTTTGGTCCACCTTCTCATGCCTCCATGTTGTATTCAGTTTTATCTCAGTTCAGATGTGCCAAACGCACATAATTATTTAAAGTGAAAGCATTTAGAAAGGTATTTCACTGTAAAAACACATAATAGAAAAAACTGGAGAGATGTTTTTTGGTTTGGCTGTTGAGGTTTTCCTTTCATCCCTCCTTGTGGTTTTATACTGTCCATCTCAGAATTTAGCGTAGAACTCTAAAGGGTTCCTATGTGTTTTACATGTATCCCATACACTTGATCTGGAGAAGAGATTTTAATCTAAAACTTATTGGTTTGTCTAGATTCATAAACCTGATGAAAGCTTTCACATCCTGAAGAAGTCACTACTTAGTTCCTGAAAGGAGTGCAGAGGGGGAAAGCTGTATGTTCTTTTTAGTTTTTATGGTAAAAGAAGAGTATCTCATGCCCTACAGGCAATCACATGACATTTTCTCCTTACCACCTCTGTGTTTAATGGAAACTTTCTAGTTGTTAAAATACAATGCTTCTAGTACTGATCACTGATTGCAAATTACTATGAAAGTCTCAAGAGAGAGGAAAAAGCCAGTAGTTTCCCTTTCAGCTTTTCTCAGATTTCTGTAAGACTAAAGTAGCCATTAATTTAACATAACAACCCCCCCACCACCACTAAAACCCAACAAAAATATAAAAACAAAGCAAAAGAAACCAAACTACAAAACAGTAAAAGTCTTTAAATACACAAGGTCTGTTTGCAGTTTTGTGTTTTGCCTTTTTTTTTTTTCCTCCTGAATTCTGCCAGGAATGCAGAGATAAGCAATCAAACATAGCGGGGGATAAAAGCCACGGATGACATCTTTAATAATTCCTGAGATGATAACATCCCTTGAACAAAACACTGGAGCAGACTAGTTTTTCATAATTTCTTCAGTTCGCACAATTCTTCACAGTTTTGCAAACTGTATTGGCTTTACCCATTTTGAAATGGATGATGTTGGAGTATTCCTGGGAAGAGGTATGCAGCATGTCAGGAATGTGTTCAGCTTGTGTAATTTGACAGAAAGAAAATTTATTTAGTTAACTATTAGAAAATATTGGGACGCTGACAACAGATGGCTTACCACTTTTACACAGTTACTGTTTTCTCTCAAGTAAAATGTTAGTATAATACTTTACAGAGGCGTCTCCGCCCTTAGAGTTTCTGAAATCCCCTGAACCTGATATATTGCATTCTTAAAAGAATTGTGTTTTGCTAGTGAGTGATTTTGTTTGTGTATTTGAAGTGATTGGAAAAAATATTTATACTTACCAAAGCAAGTTGATCCACCTTTGATGGATGAAATAGAATGCTTTAATCCCCTGATGTTATGTTTTATGCCATTGTATTACTGTGCTTTTGTACTCTTCCTCAGCATTAAAGTAATATAAAGGAACAGAATGATAAAGAGTTTACTTCCCCCCCTTTTTTTTCCCCAGATATGGGTATTGCACGTTGCAGTTCAGAAAACTGAAAATCTTCAGCCTGAGAGACCTGACTCTTCCCTCCTCTTTTGGAATATTCCATTTAATAGATGACTGTAATGCGCACAAATTTGCGGTTTGTGCCAGTTTTGTGAGGAGGAATGGAAATGAAACTGTGAGGATGTGGAAAACATGATTTAAGAACATACTAAGGTACGCTAGTTGGAGCAAGCCAGTTGCAAGAGTACTATGTGCTAGCTGTTTGCTGAATCACTGGTTTAGTGGGGGTTTTTTTTGTTGTTGTTGTTGTTTTTTTTTTCCCCTTTTAAATCACCTTCAACTAACACTGCAGTAATGCAATGCCCTGTCTCTGTTGCAACCTATACACTGAATGGTGAAGCCATTTAACTGCTGGGTTTCTTTCAGTGATCAGTACTTGGTGCTTGTAGTTTGCCTTTTTTGCTATGCCTCTGTTTAAGCCAATAATAATGGAGTCAGTATACTGAGAAATTCACTCCTATCAGGAGATGTTTGTTCTTATCAAGGAGAACCTTATGTGAACTCCTCTCTTTTAGCACTTTGATTTAAATTTTGTTCTTTTTTGCAAGTTTTGATTTCAAAAAATTTCATCTAGATTGTCTCTGGGCCACGTCTTCACTCAGCCAATTTCACTATTTCCTGAAAGCTCCTGACAAGTTGACTCTGCTGCCATAAGTGAAGCTGTGAGTTCAGATTTGAGGATTTTGAAAGAGATGTAGGACAATGGGGAAGGATTTGGAGAGGTGATGTCGTTGGAACAAGAAGCTTGTGAGGAATGACAGCAAAAACTGTGACAGTTCAGACTGCAAATAAAAATCTAAGGGCAGATGTAATAACTGGTCTTAACATCTAAAAATATCTAAAAGATCATAAGAATTAAGCTGACCTTAAGACTATCATTTTCAGTATTGCTATGCAGAAGTAGTAGTTATTACTGCTATGAATGTCCCAATGTCCTGAAGTAATAAATACAACTTGCTACAAATGCAAATGTGGTCTCTCTGGGGCTTTGTTGGAACATCTGGCAATTTCTTTGTGAATCTCTTTGTGGGGTTCAGAATGTTTCCTTGTCAAAGAGATGACTCCAGTGGCAGTCTTCCCAAGCAGTTCTTAGGTGCCTTCTGGTGAACAGATTCATTGTTTGGATGGTGCTGCTTAATGGGGCATTGACCATCCTTATTTTCAAATTCATACATTCTCAAACAATAGCAACTGTCAGATTGTGGAACTTTTATAATCAGAACCTCTCTGAGTGGGCTCCCAGCTGTCAAGGAGAGGCCCTGACAGGGCTCTACTGCCTTCTACTGAGGTGCATCTTTGCACCCCAGAAACGCACACAGCTCTTAGAGGGTCCAGGGGAAAGCATACATAGGGACACAGTCCTGCTCTTGGCTGTTAAAAAAACACTTAGAGACTGAATGTCCATAATGTCCACCAATTCTTGCATTATTATTTATTAACTTCTTATAGTACAGTCTTGATCCAAAATACTAAGAAAACATAAGCAGCAATTCTTTCTAATTTGCCGCAGTTCTTGAATGTATGGTTGTTTTCTTGCATGACTGTTTAAGGTGCTCCAGGTGGGGTCTCATGAGTGCAGAGTAGAGGGGTAGAATCACCTCCTGTGACCTACTGGCCACACGTCTCTTGATGTGTGCCAGGACACGGTTGGCTCCCTAGGCCCAACACTTCTAGCACTTAAATACCAGGTAATTATCACAATATCAGAAGCTGGGCTTTTAATAATGGTATCTTGCAATGATTTCCTGAAGTAGATGTCCTTTCTCAGAATGTTGGCTTTATTAAAAGAGATTTGAGCACTTGCTAGAACTAATAGTGCAGCCAAGAGATAGATGGTTGCTCAGATGATTTCACACTGCAGGCAGCGTTTGAGTGGTTAGCCTGTCCTGTGAGCCCATCCCTGTTTTTGATTAAACTAAAGATCCTGTTTTCAACAGGGAGTCTTAACATACTGAACATTTTTTTCTTTTTTTGGAAAACATTACTTGCTCTTCCTTCTCTTGCTTCTTACTTCATTTCTTTTTGCTATCTACTATGATTTAATTCTGCATGCTGAGGTTTAGCTTCCCCAGTTCCTTCTATGTACTAATACCTCAAGAAAGATGTTGTAAATCTCGTTTTTTCCACTTACTTTCATAGTCCTATAAAACATTCTAGATGTAAAGATAAGTCAGGCACTTGCTGGCTGTCTGCCCCAAAACAGTCTGAGATTCTGGCTGACCAGAAAACAGTCCAAGTATTTTGTTGCTGAATGTGTGGGATCTGTGAAGGTATCACCTTAAGTGTCTTGATTTTACTTAATATATTTTTTAGAGATTACCTTTAATCACTGTCCCCTCACACACACATGTAGCACTGTTCCTAGAAGGAGATTTTAGTGATAGAAATATCATGGAGAAGAATTGCAGCAGAGAAAGATGTGAGGAGATGGAAATGGACACTGTGTTACAGGCACTAGTTAAAATCTGCAGATAAATCTTCTCTTTAGGGTGTTTCTGTTGAGCACTGGGGACACAGTGGAAATGTTGACATCCTCTTCTGTAACACTGTGATGGCTGGAATGAAAATCTGCGGGAGGAAAATGGAATTTTCTTTGTTCAGCCAAAAGCATCGCAGTAATAATTTGAGCAGAATTAAGTACATGGAACAAAGAATGCATGAGAGGCAGGAAACGTTGGCTCTTCATAAAGGCTCTTGCATTTGCTGAAACATTTAAATACCTCTTGCCACAGAGGGGTAGACATTGTGAACACTGATGTACTGTCTCAGAGAGCTCAGGGATCATCCAGTAAAAGCTTCAACTTTTAAGGCGCTTTATATTTGAGCGTGGGGAAAACTGTTTGCTTTCCACATGGGCCATGAGTGGAAACTGCTGATGGTTTGAAGTCGTCCTGTAATGAGTGCCAAGAGCAAACATTACTGTGTAAAGAGATGTGCGTGTAGTACATGAGGTTTTGCATGTACTGCTGGCATTATTTTTTTTTTAGATAGAGAATTGTTTTTGTTGGAGAATGGGAAAAATTGAGACTTAATACATGTTCCTTGTCAAGTGTTCTGTATTTTTTAGTAACACTCATAAGACTGCATTATGCCTGCTTTTGAAAAAGAGTGTTGGAATGTTTTACTTAAGACTTTAATATAACAATAGCTTTTTCTAGAAACATAGAATATCTCAATTTGAAAGGGACCTGTAAGGAACGTCGAGTCTAACTTCCATAGTTCCACCAGGAAATATGCATAAGGTAGCTTATTTAAACCCAGCTGATGACTTTTGTTGACCTATGAAAAACAACTTCATCCAAACTATACCAACAGCTCAGTCTCGGGAGTGTCTTTTCGTACAAGCACAGTTGGTTGTTTTTTTCTTTTTTAAATAAATAAGCTTTTGCAGTTTGCGCTAGTGTCAGTTTCCACATCAGATTCAGCAATCAGTAACACTGCATTAAATTAGTTGGTTAATTCCAGCATCTGAGTCTGTTGTAAATGAAGTATGGGGAACAAGAAAACTTGTATCCTTTCTTAATCCAGGAAAACTTTACATCACTGAGAATGGCTTTGAAATCACGCTTTATTTTGCAGTATGTGAACCTCAATAAAAAATCTGAGAGCATCTATGCAACATCTCATTTGCAGAATTAACAGCATCAGATCATTGCAAGCTGGAGAAAGCTGCTTTTTTTTTTTTTTTCCCCAGTGGCTGTGACTCAAGTACATTTTTATCTGTCAGTGTTTGTGTATGTTTTCCCAATAGCCTGATTATTGAAAATTCTTTAAGCATGTGAAGGCCTGAGACTAAAGTAAGTTTTGCAAAGATTATCAGTCTTTATTTCAGACAGAAGAAGGTCTGTGTTGTTAAACCCTTAGTCATTGACTTGAAGGCCTTGAACTTAAAAAGAAAGCGAACAAAAAACAATCCCCAAAAAACCAAACCAAAACCCAAAGCAACACACACAAAAAAAACCAACCCCAAAACCACCGCAAAACACACACACAAAAAAGGAAACCCTAGTCATAAACTGCCAGTAGCTCGCAAGCTAGTATACTAGATACTAAGAATATTTTCATAGCACAGAAGAGGGGAAATGGTACAATGAACATGAATGTGAAAACAACCTTTTCTAAGTAACTAGCAGGTAGTGTTATTCTTTTTTTCAAGTTGATACCTATCATTAAAGGTAGGTAACTTACCTTTAGCAAGGAGTTATGAAATCACATTTTTTTCAGTAGCTGCATATTCTTTTTTCCCTTTAAATTGGTCTGGATTTTTCCTTTGATGGTGCCATTTTTTTAATGCAATTGATTTTTATAAAGGTGCCCATAAAATACCTTGAAAACTTGCCAGAGTTTGCATACCTCTATATGGTTAACTGAAGTATAATAGTACAGATTTCTTTGGCAAAGGATTCTATTTGCATACTAAAAATAAATAGGTGTTGAATTTGATTTGGACTAATTTGTGCTCTCTCATACCTCCATGAATACAGGGGGTTTGTTTGGTTTTATTTAGGTTTGGGTTTTTTATAAGTGCCAACAAAATGTTGAGACTGAAAAAGTTAAGACACATACTCTGCTGATAGTATACACACTAAAAATAATGGATTCATGACTTTTGGCTTCATAATGTATTTTGACTTGAACTTATGTTTTTTAATAGTTAAAATTGTGGCAAATATCAAATAATCCCACAGGCAGAATTTCTGGCTTCAGTAGTTGGGGCCTGAAGGTGATCTTGCTCATACTAAGAAAGCTAAGGTGTCAAAGATCTGTGGGCTTGAAAGTCTTAATGATATGGAGATGTGGCATTTAATGTATATGTATTGGAGAGTCATTGTATTTGAGCGATTAAAAGAGGCATTTGTCAGTCTCTGTTAGTGTGACCTATGTACTTATTAACAGACTTCAGAACAGAACTAGATGGAGTTAATGGAGTTATAACTGTAGTGCTGCTAGGTGATACACCATCTGTAACTGAGTTCTTTCTCCAGTTAGGTGCCTCTATAAGCTGTGGTCAGATCAACCTTTCTTTTGCTGGACAAGCTTGAATAAACAGCTTCCCTCCTCCCTCATTCTCTACATCTGCCACTCCCCTCACCCCCAAAAATGTCTCTTCTAAGTTGGTTGCTGTTTTCTGATGAAATACAATGAGGAACTGACCTGGGTCAAAATTACTTAGCAGAAAAGAGGAGATGTGGTTTTGTCTGTGTGAACACCAATGGCTTACTCTGACACCGTTTCTGTGGAATTGCCCAGTTGATAATTACAGAGGAGTTAAGGGGATGAGATGCTAAAGCTGCAAGAAGTGCAGGAGCTACATAGTCAAGTACTGTAACCAAAAGCAGTGCTCCTGAAGGAAGTGTCTTACTGAGTCTGAAGTCTGTATCTTCTATAAACGTGACCAGTTGTCTGCCAGCACAACGTCCTCAGAGAGGACACTGATAAACTCAACCACAGTGTTTCTTCCCCGTGTCATTGGAGAGCTTTCCCTGTCTTTGTAGGACAGATGAGCTTACCTCAAGTTGCCAGAGTGGGAATTATGAAGCATGAGGTTACAGGGTGTCCCTCTGAGAAGATTTTGCATCATACTGAAGAGCGAGTGTTGGATGGCTTCTGCCCAAAATAAGTTAAGCTAGTTTCAGAGAATTTAAGAAGCGTGGAGAACAACTTAAGTGAGACTCTCACATACTTGGAAAATTCTGCCTCTAAATGCATGAAATTATCTTCTAAATTCTTTGAATCATTAAAAACTGTATTTGAAGGTCAGAGCTGTTAATGCCCGTGGAAGTTAGCTGGACTTTCATATAACTTTGGAGTTTGTAATATTATTTTTTATTTATTTATGGTTTTACTTTTAGAGAGCAGCAGTCTGCTTTATCTGTGATCTACAATGAATGCCAAATCTGCAATCAGTAAAGAAATTTTTGCCCCACATGATGAAAGGATGCTGGGAGCCGTCCAAGTGAAAAGAAGAACGAAAAAAAAGATTCCTTTCTTAGCTACTGGTGGTCAGGGTGAATATTTAACATACATCTGCCTGTCAGGTAAGATTAATGATTTTGACATCCAGATCTGTTTTGGTTTGTCTTTGATTAACTGATTAGATGTTATCTGTAGCTATGAGGAGCTGTGTGACTCGAATTTTAATAATGTAACCAGAGAATTATGATGCTTTTATCTTTAATCTTGAGAAAACACATGCTCAAGGCTATTAATACTTATTTCATATAATCAATTGAACAGGTGGCTTCATTGTTTTTAAAAAAATCAGATGTTCTCTCACAGCATAGCTGCAGAGTATGAACAAATAGAATATTTGGTAACAGTCTTTGCCTATTGAGGTTAAGATTTTTCTTGGAGGGATGAACTTCACAATGCATTTCCTTTTAATGCCCTGAAATTTTTTGTTTGAAGCAGAAAATACACTTTGATCTTCTTTTCATATTTGCCTTTGTGTGATACCAGTTTATTGGTTACTTAGATATGCAACTGTCAGCCAGAGTATTTTCAGTTCATTGAACAGAACAGGCGCTACGTGTCAATCACATGACTTTAAGAGGGATGAAGATGGAAATAGTTGGAATGAAGAAGAAAAGTATGTGTAAAGACATCTTTTGTAAGAGGCCATGGGGAACAGGGAGAAAGGATCTATTTGTTGCTAATGTGTTCAGATTAAATAAATTTGAGTTTCTCCAAGGTCAAACCAGCACTCGTGAGAGTCTGGATTTCAGGAACAGGGTAGGCAGTAGCTCTACATTTTTACCTTTTCCAATAAAAGTAACGGTCTAATTAATGTCTTGGTTTGAACTTACAGATTCAGTAACTTGAGATTAACTATGATATTGTAGGGTTTTGCTTGGATTTTTTAAATGCTTTGAGTATTTCTGGTTACTGTGATGAAATTAACCTTAATCAAGATAACATCTCAAGGCAGTTGGAAAGGAGTTTGCTTGTACTGATTTGCTTGTTCTTAATACCTGTTTTCAAACTTAAAATGCAATTCAGTTGCCTGGAAGTAGGCATTAGGTACACTTCTAGGTTTCTTGCCCTTCCTCCAGGTAGCTTTCTAGAAAGAGAAATCCCTTCTAGTTTCTATGTCTACCAGCTGAGTGTGCGTGAGTATCTTTGGTACCCTAGGGTGATTTAGTCACTTAAGTTTTTAGGCATATCACTTGTTCCCTTTGAGTGTTGCCTCGGTCTCTTATTCTTACCCATAGGCTCTCAGTCTGCTCGTGGCTATTCTTCAGAGGCAGGTCTTCACATTCTACCCTACTCGACATAGAAGGTAATGCCTTCATCTCTCCTTCCTTGCCTGTCCCTCTGAAGAGCCTGTAGCCATCGATAACCATACTCCAGTCATAGGATGTTTCCCCCAAGTTTCAGTGATGGCAACTAGGTCATAGCTTTCCAGCAGCACAGTGGCTTCCAGCTCCTCCTGTTTGTTACCCATGATGTCTGCATTGCTGTAGAGGCACTTCAGCTGGGCTGTTGGCTATGTCACCATCTTAGAGGCACACCCATTAATTCCTTTCAGGTACTTCACCAGTGTTTTCTTGTTGGCTCCTATTATCTGAAAAGCCTCTTTCTTCTTTCTAAGATTTCAAGTGTGCTCCACTGTAGCTCCACATCTCAGACTAACAGGCTGAGGACCCTTCCTGCCTTCCTGGGACCCCTTCTAACTTTGTGTCATCCCACAGCTTGTCACGGGCAAGCCTGATACTACCTCTGTTCCCCCTCAACCTAGTTTAAAGCTCTGTCAATGAGCCCCACTAGCTTGTGAGCAAAGAAAGGTGAATCCGATCTGATGCCAGCAAGCCTAGTCCTCTGTAGACTATCCCGTTATCAAAAAACCAGAAATTGTGGCGGTGACACTGGCTGTGGAGCCACATATTAATGAACTGTGCTTGTCTGTTTCTTCCAATGCTGCTGCTCGCAACTGGGAGGAGATAGGAAAAAATAAACTGTGCTCTGGGTTCTATTACTAACTGTCCCAAAGCTCTGAAGTCACTTCTGATTACCCTTGGAGTACATGTTGCTGCTTCATTGCCCCCCCGCATGGAAGATCAATAAGTGCTCTATGAATCTCAGAAGACCACAATTATTGGTGGACTAAATAGAAGATAATGTTTCAGGGACTCTGTTTTGGTGGGTTTTTCCCATTAAACATTGTGTTAAAACTTTCAAAACATAGGATGTAGAATGCAGTGACTCTACTACTGGTGTAAGACATCACACACATGCACACAAAATGTACATTTATTGAAAATTATTAAATGAAACTATATTTGTATGCATATATGCAAATGCTTATGTTAAAATAAGAGCTACGGACTGTATATATGCTCACGTATACTGAGGACAGTGAGACAAACCAGAAGACTTCTCATTTCCAGCTGAGTGTTCTTTTCTGCTTTTATCCTCCCTAAATATAGAGCTTCAAGGAAGGATTTAAAAATTGATTTCCTGAGGCTGTTCCCTAGAGTTGTAGTTGGGATACTCTTTTTGGATGTCAGGATGGCAAGTTTCAATCTTCACAGGTTGCAGAGGAAACTGAATCTAGGTCTCCCATCTTTTAAAGAAATGTTCAAATCATTAACCTTTTGAAGCAAAGCTCAACTCTTCTTCCTTTAAGGGTCAAATTTTCCAAATGTCAGTCAGATATTTTTTTCTAAGTCATCTGATTTTAAAGAATAATCCTGTTCACAAGGCTAACTCTATTTAGTAGACGGACTTTTTGAATTATTTTTTTTTTAACTTGCTTTGTGGGGAACCAAGTCCTCTTTCATCTCCCCTGCCCCTATGTAGATATGTAGCAGACAACATGGATTTTAAGAGACTGAATGATCTTAGCTATCTATGAAGAATGATCTTAGCATCTAATGTGTTTCTGCAAGAGGATAACGTATTATGAGCAAGGAAGAAACATCGGGTGTCCTGACTTAAGCAGCATTTCTCACTGGTGACAAGGAGAAGCATTCAGGATCTAAATAAAATTACTGTATGGTGGGCACCAAAAAGCTGCACAATTGTATTGGGAGAGCCCTCATGCATGGCTTACTATTAGTGGCGTTTTGCAGGGATATGAGACCAGTTGTTTTATATGTGTTTATAGTTTATATTATCGAATGTATGGTCTGATTGGTAATTTTGATAGACAACAAAGTGACCAGAGAGAGAACTGCCTGGCTGTGTTTGTGTTTGAGGGTAATATTAGAATTCCGAACGGCCTGATCAGAAAGATTATGCTGTTTAGTAGAGTCAAGTGCAATTAGTTATTTAGTCAGGAATAATAAATGGCACAAAACTAAGGAGTAGGGAACAACTGTTTCTGCCACTGTGGTTAAAGACAATTGTGGCAAGGATAAAATGTGGGGTTTGCTGTTCTTGATGGATGTGAAGCAATAACGGTTTTAGTTACAGCAAGAGATTGTGTTACAAATAAAGAAAACGTTTTTCTTTAGTAAGAGTAAGTTAATGCAGGGATGGTATTTTACCTGTCCCCCCAAATGGTGTAAGATGAACTATATCTTGGGATAACAGAATATATGTTGTAACCTTCCATTTTCCTGTGATTTGATACAATGAGTAAGACACAGTGGTGGCTACCTCTGGATTCTACTTCCCATTTCAAGCAACAGATGCTTTAATGCTGAGTGTTCCAATTTCTGTCTTGGAAACGCCTTTATCAGCCTTTGACTCGTCCCATTTTCCCCAGGTTTGCTATGTATTAGGTAAACATATCTTTGTGTTCTTTGATTTCTTGGACTAGTTTGGCCTTTGCTAAAAGGAATTCTATATTTACTGTTTACAACGGAATTTGTAACATTGTAAGAATACACATTGAAACAGACTATTTAAGGGATAAATATTTGGGGATATAAAATATCCAGCCTGATTGTATTTTCATTCAAGATAGGATACAGAGTGTTAAACATAGCCATTGTGACAGCTACTTTTATTTACTGCTCAGTCTGTAACTGACAAATTGCATGAATTGCTATAATGAGAGTTAAATGTTTTCCTTTCAGTGTTGAATTGAAAATACATTATATTATAATTGTTCTCTATCTGCGTCTTTGTAAGCATGGATAGAGATGCTGATCAGGAAGAATATCCTTAGACCTCAAAGAGATGGAATAGTGAAGCATTAGAAGTATTAAATATTGAACAGAGCAAGATGGAACAGTAAGGGGGATTCTTCCTTAAAATTTGTGTTTGAGTTAAGTGCTGGATGTTTTTATTTGACAATACTAAATACTGAATTGCTTAGAAGGAGATACTCATTAGTGCTCCTAAAAGGTGTACGTAATACCTGTCATCTGGAGACAGGTTACGGTAAGAACACTGTAGGAAGACTGCTTGCTGGACTGGTGGAAACTGAGCAGCTGGGTTACCTGTAACCTTCTAGTCTGCTGGCGTGATGGGGCTGGCCAAGTTACACTGGCAAGCAGAGCCAAGAGAGATCTTCTGGGAATTATTCAGCTGAAGAACAGCAAGAAAGGAGTAGACAGATGGGAAACACAGAGGTGGGGTGGCTGTAGGCAGAACAGAAGATGAAAACTGGGGGGGGGGGGGGGTTGGTTGGTTTTGTGGTGGGGTTTTTTTATGTTAGAAGAGGACTTAACACAGAGAAAAACAAGAAATTCAGAGCTAAAAGTGGATATTTTACACCTCCTCCACACTAGCAGACCTAGTGACAGTTACTGGATCATATCTAAGTTTTAATTTTGTCATCATTGTCTTACATAATGGAAACATAATTTTTAAAATAGTTCTTAGCCTTATTTAGAATTCTGAATTAACTATAAAAATAGTTAAAAGGTCACTTCAGAAATATAGGACAATGGTGATCTCTCTCTGTTGTGTACAGTTCTGTGTGTTTTATTTTCTTTGACACCCTGTCATTATGGTTTTTTTAACTAACTTCTAATATTTAAAAAGGTTTTTATTTTGTTATATTCCATTGGCATTGGAAGTGTTCCAGTTTGTACATATGCATGTGACATTGACCTTTCAGAACTAAAAATCTATTGCAGTGAACTGAATGAACCAGATGGTTCCTTTTGAACCTGAATTCCTGTGTGTCATAACACTCTCAGTGTAGCTGTACCACTCGTTCTAGTGCTTCTGGTAAAAAGCTTGGGATCTGACAGTAAAGCTGAAGTAGTTTAAAGCTGGGAGTGGAACTTTTTTCTCCCCTGTGGTTACAGTCTAATAGTGTTATTAACATATTGTCAATTCAGGGTTTTTTTTGGATGGCTTCTATGCAAAAGTACAATCTAATGAGAATGGTGCTGGAAAAGATTAAGAAACAAAGAAATCATAAGAAAAGAAATAATAATCTTAAAAAATAAGATGTACATTCAGGGAGAGGGTGTTTTATTTTTCTTCCCTCTTTTTTAGCCTTATTGACCATGTCACAGACTATTTCAAAAGACAGACAGTAAATAGTTTAGAAAACTATTTGCAGTTAAAGTAGAAGGTTTTGGTGTGGGTTTTTTGTGCTTCTGTTTCTAAGCTTACAGAGAGATGGAGGCTTGCCTTATTAGCTTAATCAGTTCTGTGAATATTCTCATTTGTGTTGTTACAGTGCACTTCCTTCAGCAGGTGTCTAACTACACCACTCAGTTACACTTCCAACATAAGCTTTGTATTCTATTTTTTGCTCCTAAAGCAAATGGTGGTGTGAAATTGTTTTTCCAAATATGAATTTGCTGTTCCTCCCATTCTAGCTGCTCATTTAATAGAGTATTACATGGGAATGACCTCTATCTCTTGCTTCTTTGATGTGGCTGTCAGAAATTGGCCATAAGTTCATGGGGAGTTCAAGGGCAGGTTAAGAGCAATTGAGGTTTCAGCATGGTAGCTGAAGTGAAAAGAAAGTAGTGGGAAGGAACTTTGTATCAAAAGAATTCAGGTTTCTCCTAATGTGCTCTCGTGTTCCATTTGCTACTGTCCTGAAGTGTCAGTCTCCCAGTTTATTTTCTGTTTTTTCTTGTTGAAGGAAACATCTCATTTTCAGGAGTTTGCAGTGCAGAGGATTCTCATGGTGCCTTCTCGGGACATAAGAAACAAAAGTAAACTTTATTTTCCACTGACTTTCCAGGAGAATGCTGTAATCATTTCCCCGTAGGAATGATGAATACATCAAAAGGTGTATTGAGGTAATATTGCATGTGGGGAGGTAGGGAAGAGGGGCATTTCCCCTCTGTTTAAATGTTCTGTTAAGGAGTGAGTGTTCAGTGTTCGTGGTCGGACACTGGGCATTCACTTTCACTTAGATGATTCACTTAGATGTCAGACTCTCCATTGAATGTTTAATTGTTTCTGCAGTTAGAAAATACCTGATAACTTTTTGATGGCCAATGGAGAAACTATTCCAGAATTTTGTGGAAAGGACTCTGCAATGCAGAAAATGTAGAAAATCAATGTACTATTCCTTGTTTATTGCCTTTTTTAATGTCAAAGCACAGAAATATTGAAGACTTCCTTTAATTGTCTACCGATCCATCTAAAATCTAATTGTGCAGAGTCAGTATCTACTTTTGCTTCCAGTTGCTCAGAGATCTACTTTACACAGATTTTGTGTGAATTCTGCATTCATGTTGACTCAAAGGGATAAAATTTGCTGGTGGGGGTAGAATTAAACTGATGCAATATTCTGTGGTTTCCACACACATGTAGTTAGGGTCTAGTTTAATGTCAGTTTCTTCACATATATGCCTGGACTTCCATGGACTGATGCCTCTGCCTGCCTGCCTAGTGCCTAAGCTGATGTTCACGTGTCTATATAGTGAGCTGACTGTAGAAGCTCACTGCAGCTTTTTGCTAGAGCTCATGCGGCTGAACTGGTGCAAATGTGTGAGCAAGAACCTCTGGCCAAGAGAACCATGAACAACTGCAGTTCGCTTTTGCTTACAGGAAACCATTAAGAGTAACATCACCGTTGTGAAAAAATAAAGTATAATGATGAAGATGCTATGAGGAAAACTTTTTCTTAACAGAATGGCAAGTGACTGATATAGCTAGCTTTGAAAAGTTCTATAGTATGTTGTCAGAGACCTTTGTGAAGAAGCTGTGGAGTTCTCAGGAATCACATAAAAGGTGACTGGTTTTGTCTTTAGGATAAGAAGATGCTCTGAGCGATCACTTGGGTTTATTTCTAGATAGATGATTTTTTTCAAAATACATTATTACATAGATTAATTTGTTAAGAGTAGCTTTAGCACAGAGGAAAAAGATCAATAACATTACTATTTTCTGACGATTAAGCAATGGATTATTTTTTTATCTAGTCAATTGCTGGATACCTTTTGATATGCTTAGATATAAGTGTGTTGGCATACACTTGTGTAAAATGTAATCATACCTCATCCTTCTATTTTTATTCAGTCTTCATACAGTAGTTGTTTTACCACCAAAAAATAAGGAAATAAAGAGAAGCATCATAAACCTTTATATGCCATTTTATGTATGCTGTATCTCGTTGCCACGTTGCCATTTTTTTGTTTGTATTTTCAGATTAGAAAATCTGGGAAACAGTTTTCTGGGTGTGTACAGCACAACTTCTGTATAATACTCTGGTGATAATTGGAGCTTGTAGGAGACATTCAAATGCTTTGGTTTTGGTACTTCTAGCCATGGTTCAATCTTGGAAACATCAGCTTTCCTCATTTGTGCAAATACTTCATTCTTTGAAACAGCTTTTCAAGGAAACAAGATGAAATATGTAAGCTCTTCAGTGAAATTTAAGAGCATGTATGAGTGTGCCTTAATGTGATTCAGAAAGCTGTGGCAAACATTAAAAAGGGTCAAGAACTGTGTCCTTCTCAGAAGGTACGGTTTTGCCTTGAAATTTTCAAAGTTTGGAGTGTAGAATAGGCTCATTCCATTTTCTTCTTCGCTTTGCGTCATTAATTTAGTGAAGAAATTTATTTGATCATTCTAATGCTTATCTACTCTACTCCTGAATGAGTTAATGCCTTCTTGGGATTGTGTACATAGCACATTACTCTGTATTTTCTTTACCACTGAGCGTGTTTTAGGCTGGTGCTTATATTTGTTGCTTAATAAAATTATTTCCAGTGATGATACTAAATTAAAAAAATTCATTAAATGCTATGCGAAAAAGGCCCACCCATGCTTACTGCCTGTAAAGATTACTCTAAAGCAATTTCTGTGTAATGTAAATTCTCAACTGGAAAACTTGTTTACATCCTCAACTATGCAAGAATGATGATGGCCTTTTGTGAATGGTTATGTTTTTCTCCTTATCAACATTGCTTCAGAAATCAGTCTGAGTTAAAATCCTTTCTAAAAGTTATAAGATTGAAGCAAATGGGTCTCTTCGGCGTCCCTACTTTGTCTTTACTAGGATTTCTTTTAACCTTGATTAACCACCACAGGAGTTTGGCGGAATTCTCTGATGTCTAAAAACCCTTTCAGTAAAGAAATATTTCCTAACATGTAACCTGAACCTCCCCTGGTGCAACTTGAAGCCGTTCCCCCTTGTCCTACCATCTGTGACCTGGATCAAACCTCATCTTTCCTACCATAAGTTTCGAACCATGCATGTGTGGTGTTCTGGGTTCAGGTGTTAGCTAGGTTTTTTGGGTGTTTTGTGTTAAACAATAATAGCGTAAGTTTTGTACTGTGTTTCATGGCAAAAATGCAAATCCTTTTTTTCATAAGCCAGAAGAGGGGGGAAAAAAGCAAACAAGCTTCTCTTCCTTCTACTTTCATCACTGTCTTATCTTGGTAATAGCTTCTTTAAGATGAAGGCTTAATCATTCAGGTACCTATAGGGCAAATGAATGTCTAGCTCCTTTTTCTGTGTGCTCATTGACCTGTATTCACTGCTGTGGACTGACAAGTTGGGTAAAAGAGAGTGTTGATATTTTTTTAACTGTTTCTTAACATGGTTACATTCAAGTAATATACTGTGTCTAAATAAAACATATATTAAATGTATACATATGTATGTCATTTTGATCTACTCCTATCTGCTAGCTGCAGGGCTTGTAGAAACTGTGGAAGCAGCTGTTTCCAGCTGTGCTCAGGTGTATCTCATGATGTGTCTTGGAGACTGCAGCACAGATAAGGGCTGTCTGAAAAACATTTCCCTGTTTCCCTGTAGCAGCACAGCTCAGTGAATTTGCCACTGATACTGGTGTTTTGTATGCAGTGTGCTCATACTAAATTCTCAATGTATTGTACATGAAGGTAGTTATAAGTGATTGTGATACTGAATACAGTTCTTAACCACACCTCTTTTCCCTTCTTTATCAGAACATGTTTTATCTTTGTTAGGTATTTCTGATATTTTAACCTCATGGTTCTCAAAAGGAGTTTTAGAAGTCCAAATATTACTTACTCTTAAGGATAATAAGTGCCAAATTCCATTTTATATAATGAATTAATAAACTTAAAAACCTGAAGTCATGTAAGTGTCTTTGAAAAACTTTACCAGTGATTAAATTACATTAGTGAAAAACTACTGGCTTTTGGTTGGGAGCCAGATTAATCTTCTGTTCTTCATTATGGATCTTTTTCTATTTATTTAAAATAGAATAGGGGAAATAATGAACTTCTTTTGTGGGTAGACTACAACTATTGATTGTATTCAGAATAATACCCTTAATATGCTCTGATTCCTCCTAATTCTTAAGTTGTTCAACTTAATGTAAGCAGTACTTTTTCACAAGAATTTTGTGAAAGATACAGAATTGTATATTTGAGAGTAGTGGGTTTTGATGGGGTTTTTTCTCTTCTTAAAGCGGAGAAAGATGTATGTGCTCCCATTCACACCTTTCCCCCCCCACTCCCAACACAGTACTTGACCTAATTTGCGTGCAGGAAATATTTTCTAAATTGAAAGCTGAAGACGTGCAGTTATGTGTCTGCCATTTAGGCTTTTCTCCTTCTTCTTTTTCCCCTTCAATAAAATTGTTACAGATTGGTAAAGCTTAACAGTTAACTATGGTGTATCGCTGTTAGTTTTATGACATTATGTGTTAGTTCACAGAACTTGTATTACTAATGATGCCTTCAGTTTTATTCAGAATTTAGCTTTTGGAACTGCTTTTCCCTCCAACTCATGCATACATAGGCTCCTTGGAAAGATTTCCAGAATTACAAATGAGATCACATTGGAAAAATGGGAAAGAAAAAACATGGGCAAAATAAAACCACAGCAAACTTGATGTGATATGTTTATTTAGTCAAATGCAATTTTGTACTAATCAGAGGGAATAGGTTTAATATCCATAAATATGAAGCCTGTATTGATGCAGTAAGTTTTTTATGCGTCAAACAAGTTGGCTGCAAAGCTCTACATTGGAAGCTGTACACTGGAAGCTCTGTGTTGCCCCATTCATCATAAAGGAAGTTGATAATGAATGACTTGATTAAATTATTCTTAGTTGGAATTTGTAGCCTTTTCCATAGGGTCATTTGAAAATTACTGTGGAGGCTTACACAAAGTAGTTAGGTCGCAGACTTCCTTTCCCCCTCTCCACGTTCAGAAAAGGATGGTGGCTCTGCAGTGCTTTATCCATTCAGTGGAATTACCTGTGCTGGGTAGATTTGGGTTGCTCAAGAGCTGGCAGTAGCTTCCTTCAGTGAGTGCAGCATATTTCACTGCAGTGTTTTGCCCAGAACATAGCAGATGCTTGCATCAAGTTTAATGCCAGGTTAAAATGTTTGAATGTCGTACTGTCTTTGAAAGTTGGTTGGTTGTTCTTTGTCCAAGTGAGGCTTTTGGCAGGGCTTGGTGCTATTTTATGTGATAAAATTGCAGAGCTAGAGGTAAGTGTGTAATAAACCATATTTCATAGTAACTACTCCTTCAAGTTTAAGTGTAGCAATTATGCACCTAAGACCTGTGTGAGTATCTTCTAATTGCTAGCTTTGGTGCAAACCATTTTCATTGTACTAAGATAGTTAAAACTGGTGAATTTCACTTTGAGGTAGAATTCAATTTGAAACATTTTCTCAGTTTTTATGGTGCATGGTATTTATAATACCCTGACTCACTGTGTTAAGGATTGTTGAACTTGACTCACACTGGGCAGAAGACATCTGGGTTGTTCCCTAGCAGGTGCACTTCAGAAAGTGTTTCTGTCAGTTGCAGTGTAGCTCTGCTCTTAGGAGTTGTATCAGTGTGTCAAGAGAGCCAGAAATTCTCTTTCTGCCTGACCGGTGGCTGGAGCATTAGACTCCTTTAGTATAAGATAATCATCAGATTAAAATCTTATCCTTTTATACTGCTACAAGGATTCAGATCCTTTAAGTTTTCATCATACTTTTGACCTCTGAAGACTGTACTATCAAATCACTTTCAGCGCAAAGCGGTATGTAAGAAGTACTTAACAAAGGGATTGCTAAGACGATTAGACTATTACATCAAGCTTCTCTATCATTAGGTAGGTTTTATTGTTGTCTTTTAAAAAAAAAAAATGAATAATGCTGTCCTGATCTCTAAATATTTTCTTTTTGTGATTTTTAATCTATAAATAATCTTTATAAAGCAAGTTAAATAGAAAAAGAACAGGTGCCTGATCTACTGCTGTGATTAGCCTGTATCCAAAGTTTATCCCCCAGTTTATCCAAACTGCTGCCACAGGAGCTTGTATAATAATCAAGTAGCGTGCCACCTATGAAATACAGTAGGGAGGGAATTTTGAAGTAATTCTGTCCAGTTCTTCATTGATGGTGTAATAGACAAACATCTCTAGCTGAAGCAATAAAAACAAGGTCATGGTCTTGTGCATGCATGTATAGATGACACCGCAAACAATTGCTCTGCATTTACAGCAGGCAATGTTTTTCCTCCAGCCTACTTAACATTAAGATTTTACGTAACTTGCTTTTTGTAGTTTGATTATGCATATCCTAACAAGAAGGAAAAAACAACATATGAAGGGTGGGGAGGCTGAGAGAATATAAACCATGCAAAGTTTTGTTGGCCTTGTATCAGGGAGGAGCCTACCCGTTTGTCCAAGTTAAAACAATCTCTAGTAACTGTGTAGCTGGAACAACTTCATAGAAAAAGTCTGGCACACCCTGTCAGCTGCTCTCTTTCTGTGTGTATTAGAGCTCAGCAGCACACAGTAACTTTTGGTAGTTACTAGTAGGGAATGATGGAGTTAAAACCCTTTTGCAGCTCAAATTCTCTGATGATAGCGTTTTGAAGAAAACTTCATTTAGGTGAAATTTTTACAGCATGGGTCTGAGACAGCTTTATGATACTGTGCAACATAGGCCTCAGACAGTGAAGTTTCTTGGGCAATTTTATCCCCTAAATCTAGACGGCTGTTGGAAAATTGCTTTAAGCATCTAATTGTCCTTCCGTATTGTCTTCTCAGACATGTCTTCAGAGCACAGGCTCAGCTGGAAGGGAAGCTGTAACATAAACTTTTTGCTGGATGAAATAACTAGTAAATGCTTTTCATGGATAATATGATATCAGCCCCTGCTGTGTTTGTTTTCTTAAATCGCTGCCTCTTGTCACTCTTTGCAGAACACAGTAGTAATGGCAAGAGTAGTTTTTTGTGACTGGATCGATGACTTGGAAGAGAACAGAACTGTTAAAAGAATACAGAAGCAAGGGAAGCATTTACACAAAGCATTCAAAGCATTTGCACGACGTATGCTTTTCCTGATTGAGGTGAAAATTGAAAGCTTAAATAAATGAAAGCTTTCAACCTCTAGTCATTAGGTTTGTTCACCTGCATTAATGACAGGTTCTTAAAAAAAATCTTGGCTATTGTCTGGGAATATCTAAATTGTCTAAAACACTATCTGATAAGATTTTTTGCAGTTGAAATTTGTTAAATTTACTTAAAAGGAAAATAACAAAAGCTATGTAGAATACTTCTGTAAAAATTGTGGAATAGTTTGTTTTCTGTTTTATTTTTGTGTTCAGATATCACAATTTCTTTTAAGAATAGCTTTCTTATGTTTAGCCTACATCAATTTAGCATACAAATACACACAAACCATCCTTCAGCTGTACCATCTTCCTGAGGGAATGTTGCTTGTTTACCCAATGTTGATTCTGTAGTGGCAGGTAGTTGGGAAACAAAAATTGTGCTCAACTATGGAGTATATAAATTTGGAAAAGACTTGGAGGGATACTTTGAAATTCGTCAGGAATTGGAGAAGAGAATGTCTCGTACCATGGCATTTGAAAGATTCTAAACTGATAAACCACTGTGTGTGTTCAGTGATAAAGCCATGAAGTATTTACATTTTATTCAGTTGGACTCCCAAATCAATTCTGGTTTTGTTTTTCTTTTTGTAAATTTAAATTTTAAAAAACCTCTTCTTGTCGTGTCTCAGGTGCCCCTTCCCCCCTCAAAAGTACATAAGCTTGCCTTTGAGCATGTCGACTTCTTGAAGTACTGATCTGTGTTCATAGCAGATTGTATAAAGCAGTATAATTTTTCACAAAAGGCTGGTTTGTTTGTTTTCTACCTAGAAACATGCAGGCTAATAAAACATTTTTGTGCTAGTGTCAAATAGCTTTTTTTCTTTTTTTTTTTTTTGGACAGAAGTAAGAGTCAGGAGGAGAATTGAAAGAATCAGTGTGTGCAACTACACAAGTTGGTAGAACTAGTCTTCTCTTGACCCTCCTGATGTATTGCAGCATGACGTTGCCATTTAGAAAGATGGGTCTTTTCATCCATACTTCAGATACTGTGAGGACTGAAGCATTTTGTCATTAACTTCCAGTGGTAGCAGTTTTTTTGTGATCAAGGTGATGAGAAAAAACATAAATTTCATTAAAGGCTGTAATTTTCTTTTAAATATGACAGAAATGTCTTTTTTGGTCATGTTTCAGTCTTTCTGTTACAGTAATAATAGAATAGCAGAATAGCCCAAGTTGGAAGGGACCTTGAAAGATCATCTGATCCAACTTTTACTCATTAAAGAGTGTATTAAAAAAGAAAGAAGTTGTATAGTGGCACACTGGTGTCATTCAGGCAATCTGTTTGAATTATGCAGAGCAGCAGTCTAAACAGTAGGATTATTGTCCAGAATTGTAGTAAACATTCATTTAGGAGACAGCAGAGTCTCAAAAACTTGAGTAATCACAGGTGCACTATTGTTTTGTATAAATTTGGACTCAAAATTTAATGAAGTAGAGAAAAATCTCATAAGGTATTTGTGACTTTCTACAGCTCTACTTCCCTATTGTAAGCATACTGTAGTATATATTTTAAGTATAACCTATATTTTCAGGCTGTTTCAGCTCAGTCTTGGTCACCATGAAAATTTGGATTTCATAAATGGATTTCATAAAGAATGTTCTTACCTCTGCTTACTGTGGACCCATTGAAACATTAATTCTTTTCATTTTTTCCTTTTTTTTTTTTAAATCTTACATGGTATAGGGGAATCAACTTGGTTTCATGATGTCTTTTCATTTTTTGATTATCTAAAATGTCTTGGAAGGCTGGAAAAATGTTTGAAATGCTCTTTTTCTGTAAGCAGCTTTTATTTTAAAACCAACCAGCCTATTATGGATAGCTGCTTTTAGTCTTATATGTGGAAAACTTTAGCAAGGTTTCTATTAATTACTTCTATGATACTCTTTTTTTTTTTTTTTTCTTTGTGGTTAATTGGATTCTTTCTGCAGCCATTTATATTGCCTTTTTCTATCTCAGTTGCTCTCTGTCAGCTGTCCTGGTTTGGGACAAAACCATGACACAGCTGATTGTGATTCTCTTAGGCTGCAGCAGCTTCTTGGAGAAATTTCTGTCCCTAAACATAGTTCCTTCACTTCAAGTTAATTCACGTCTTAATTTTGCGCACTTCCTTCCTGAATGTGAATATTCACTAGTAACAAGCCATTGTCATCTTGCCGCTATTTCTGCTTAATTCAATTTCCAGCTGTCCAGCTCTCCACAACAATCTACTCTGTTTTATTTGTTTAAAACCACTATTCTTCCTCTGTCAACAACTGCTTATGCCAGCCTCTTTCATTCTTAACACAGGCTAGGAATGTTGCTGGTTGTCTTTTAACCTCATGTGATTATTCCATCCCCTCTTCCTTTCTTGCTCTTTTTAAGCAGTCTGCCCTTCTGACTTTTCTGTCTTACAGTCAAGCTCTTTAATTTTCAATACCTCATCTGCTCTGTTGGATCATACTTTGGTTTGCTTTGCTTTGATTTTCTCTTTCCTTTTGTTTCTAAAATCCTGCTACAGCTGTAAACCCAGGCTTCCGCTATACCATTTCTGTGAAAATTTGATATCCTATCACTTGGCTCTATGCCCTACTCAGGAGGAATCATTTGGATTGTAGAATCTTTATTTTCTATTCTACTTCAGCTGGATGGGTTGTTTGCTGTTTATGTTGGGTTTTTTGAACTTTGTGCTCTATTAGTGAGCATCTCCTGAGAGATCAAGATGTATCTTTCAGCTGATTTGTGTTAAATTTGATTAATGCAGTCCTAGTACTTACTTATCTGACAGGAGGTCACATAGCAGAAGGGCAGAGAAATTATTCCTGAAAAATGGTTTCAGGGGTTTTAAAACCATTTGGAAAATTAAGTGCAAAAAATAGCAAAGAAACAGTGAGTGTTAGAGTAGTCACATAGATCTATGTTTTTGGCTGTGAATGGGTTGTCATTAGGACATGTTTGTGGGGATGGATCATTGGAAACATCTGTTTTGCATTCTCTTAGGTGTTTGGGATTTGGCATTAAACTAATGGTTTAGCTAATGGCTTCCTTTTCACCTGTTAGAGCTTATTACACCTTCTCTCTAGAATAACTTTATGGCTTCACTATTGTTTATGCTTCATTCTCTTTTGCATATTAATCTCAACAGAAAGATATTTTACAGTTTTTTCCCCTCTTTTTACTCAGTTGTCTCCATAAATACTATTCATGTATACATATATAAAAATAGTATATTACATTTTCCACATGTTGAGGCTTCAGTGAACAACAGAGGAGAGAGGAATACAAATTGATGGGTATTTCAACGTACCCATCCTAGTTTTAAAATTAGCTTTAGACCTAGTTAGTCTATTTAATTTGACTCAGTATTTCTTGTAAATGAGGGCAGATAAAAATTGAGTAATATGGTGACTTATTTTTTTCTTTTTCATAAAATGGTTTATCTCTAATCGTGGGACATGTTAATAACAGTTTGTTAAACATCTCTATGTATACAGAATATAAAATAATAGAAATGCAAATTCTTTGGGCCTTGAAGTGCTGCCCAAGTAGACAGTTTCTCTTAAATTGTAGCATGAATGCATGAATTTGAGGTCTGACCTTAAGATTGTTTTTCCTAACTGCAGAAATTATTTTGAAAGGATGGATTTAGTTTCATTTTGAGCATAATACAAATATCTGAAGAATTGGATGGCATTGATATCCAATAAATTCTGAAAACATAATATATGTATATGCAACTGTGTCAAGCTATGTCTTGACTGTGTGCTTTTATCTGTCAAAGCAATCTGACTCAGAGTACACATAGAATTTCCTAGAATAGGAATAACTTGACTGACATGTCCTTTATTTTCAGATGTTATTTTTACAGAGCTGGTAGTTTCATAATCTAGTTATCAATATTCTTGAAACAAAGGCAGTTACCACCAAGTTGCTAAGTGACTCTAAGCTTGCATAAGGGGTAGTACTGTAAGGAAAAGGGGGTAGACTGCCCACTTCTAATGTTTCTTGTATAAAACTAAGAATTCTTGTCTGATTTCTCAGGTTTATTCTTTGACAGCGATGTGGCAGCAATTTGTATATAAATTAGTTTTGTCTTCCTGGATAGCGAGTACCAAAAAATATGTTAGAAGAACCCTTGAATTGTAATGTAACTGACTGTGGCATCCTTTCTACAAAGAATGCTATTTCTTTATTGCCCAAAAGACTGGTGAGTGCTTTGGTTTGGTTTTTTAAAGCAACTGGAAGCTGGCTCTTTATGAGGCACAGATGACAGGGAGTTTCAGGGGACAACTGATGCCATACTGTGCAATCTGTGCATGGTACAGTCTGTGGCTACATCATGAGAAGGATGCAGACATGCAATTGCTCTGCTCACAAACACTATGTGGCCAGGTCTTTAAGTGTGGTATCACCAGCCACAGGAGAGGGAGGCTCAGAATCTATGGGGTATGCTTTCGTAGATTTGGTGTTTTAACTAATGGTATTCATAGTTAATTTTTATTGAAATTGAATCTGGATTAAGGAAGTAGCAGACATAAATTAAAATGCACCACAAAGAAAATCATTCACTGGGAACAATGATGGCTGTGGAACATCCAAAATGTGATTAAGCAAGATGTCAAGATACTATTTCTGGATATTTCAAATAATATGAGGGTCTTCAGGATTTTCTTCACTACTATCATATAGTATGAAAAGAATAAACAATAGAAGTAATGAATTAGCTTGCATTCCCTTTGGTGTTGACCATAATGAATTGGACAAGCAGACTTGAGACAGGTAAAAGGAGATTGCTTTACTAAACTGATGCATGTCAATACACGCAAACCCTGTGTTGATAGGATCTAATATCTGGAAGGAGTCATAATATTTAAGCAGTAGATAGTGATTCTTATAGACATCTCTGAAGATTGAACATTTGAAAGCAAATGCTGAGTGATATAATGTGTGTTTATCGTTCTCCACTTGTGAACATTTCAAAATGACTTTGTCATCTTCCCCCTATCTTTTGTGTTGTACCAGTAGGTGTTTGATGTACAGGTGATAACAGTACTGATAACTTCTAAAGAATTTAATGTTTTCTTCCAGGTTCAGTGTGTTGGCTGTTTGAGATACACTGTCCAAGGAAGTTGGTGAGCAGTCAGGAAGCATAAGCCAGGCAATGGGGGGAGGTTGAGAAAAGAGCTCTAGTTCTATCTGTAGCCAGTGCATCCTGTTCACAGTACAACTGACCTATAAAATTAGGTGGATACTACCATATCTAATTCAATCAAGTCTTATTTTATTTTCTATCTGAATACATTGTCTGCATTTGTTCAGAACATCATTAAAAGTTATTACACAGTTGGTTTGGTGTCTTTTGTGCTTGACTTGTTGGATTATTTGTGAACTTGGTGCCAACAGGGATAATCACACATGTATGAATTGAGTTTTTTTACATAAGGTATTTTTATTTATTGTTCTAGGGAACTTTGACCTCTTATTCATATAAATGTTTTGATGCACTCCAGGAGAACAGAAGTTTACATTTTCCCAGCAGTAATTCCTAGTCCCAGTAATACTGGACCACTACTGCACCAAAATACTTGGTTATTCATTGTACTCTGACATCCTTTGAAGACTGAAGGGTGGTAACGTCCTGCTATTCTGACTTCTATTTGACTATAGTTTCAGAACTGTTTACTTTCAGTCATGGATTATATATAAAAACTAAAAAACCAAACCCCGAGCCCTAAATCCTGTTATCCAGAACCTCCATCTGTGATAACAAATAATATTATATCTGTGGTCTCATAATGTTAAATCATTCATCAGCAAGATCTCTTATGTAATCTGTAACCTCAGTCTACAGATTAGTATTGTTTATCATAATGCAGTAATAAAACTTAATAATTTCCTACTCAGGCATTGCTGTATTTTTTTAATGCTACATGAATCATCCACATGATAATAATTCTTGTCTGTATTATGTGTTCCGCAGTATCTGTGCTGGTAATGTTTGTGTAAGCTTCCAATATGCAGCTGTTTCTTATGTTATTCAATCCTTTTCATTACGTGTTCTTGATAGAAGGATAGAGCATTTACTGCAGTCTGGGTCTATACAACTGCAATTTGTGTAGTATTGTGCAGTATGCTATATTCAGTTTTAAAGTTCAACATCATTAACATACAAATAATCCACTATGATTTTGTTGTTTAATTTCTAAAATTAAATTTAAGGCTGACCTTCATAGGGTGTTAGAATGAAATAGTAAAAGGCTGGTATTCCTATTAAAGCTTAAGTGATTAGTATACTATATTGGCAAAATAAAGCCCTCATAATCATCTTAAGCTGAGGACAATGATGGTAGTTATGGTATGAAATACTAATTTAAAAATCAACAATTAACAAATATAAATATCTGAGTAGTAGGATTTATTATTTGTGGAAAGACTTCTAAACAAAGAGCCACCCCCTGCAAAACACTACCTATAATACCATGTGACGCTTTCTGAGAATTGTTCATAACAAAAATTAGTTTGCACTGCATATATAGAAGGCTAAGGAATTACAGGAACTTTAAGTAGCTATTGACGTGGTTGGTCTTTCTCCAACAGCTTCAAGCAAGGGGAGAAAAAGTAACTCAGCCAAGTATTAGTTTATTTCATCTCCAGGTACTTGAACTAGCAGATGCCATTCCAGGCCGTAGGCTTTTGAATCCATGTTTATTTTCTCTACTGAGAGAAGTATATGCAACTCTGATAGCTCTTTGTCTTTTTTAGTGAAGAAGGACTTGAATGAGATTTTTTTGGTGTTGGCAGACTTAAGCAGAATTCCTATGTTTATACATGGGATTTCAAGAAAAATCTGTATGAAAGTACATGTGTTGTGAGACCTGTGGTGTTAGACTAACTGCAGGTTCCGAATCAGCGTAGAGGTGTTTCTCAGGGTCCTGGTATGTTGTTCAGTCTCACCTGAGCAACAGATTGCATGGGGAAACCTCATGCAAGTATTCAGTCTTCAGTTTAGGGAAGACTTGCCAACGGAAAGGGAGCAGGGTGTATCTGAAGAAATCTGAACATAGGGCAGGTGTGTTTCTTCAGTTTGTTTTAGTTTCAGCCTTTCTGGATGTGATTTCCTTTATAAACAAAATGTTGAAATAATAGCCTTGTTTGATAAAGTTAAAAGGATTGATCTGCAATAGATGACAGAAACTTATGTAGACTTTTTGAAAAGCTTATTGTATTTGTATATTGTGATTTAGGATTTTGTGGTTTAGAGTGAATCAAGCTGGATTATTGTTTTTTTAATTGGATTTTCTAGTTTAGAATGCTTTATCTTGTTTTACCCCAATTTATAATCAAATTCACTCACTGAAATCTCTTTCTGCATATGTGAAACACAGTTCCTTAAGCACCTTCATAAAGCCATGTTTTCCCATTCCTATCTGAATTATTTTTTTTTAGCTGTAATGATTTGGGTGAGTTTAGTAATATATCCAGTGGGGCTTATTGTTCTGGTGGCTTATAAGGCTTTAATTATCTAGTTCATTTTATAATTGTTTGTAACAGTTACAAATGCCAGGTCCTAACTAGCAGTGCTGTCGTATGTATTTTTCATGCTCTCTATTGTTAGTGCTTTTGTTAAGGAGAGTAGTAATCTAGTAGTAAAAGGTAGGTTAAATGTTACATCTGAACAGCCTAGGTCATGGAAGACAAGGAATTAGCTCAATAACTTACTGATAGATGTGTTAGAATAAAAAAAATATGAAAAAAAAAAACTTCAACCCCACACAGCCCTCCAAAAGCCAACAAAAATAACCCACACCAAAAAAAAAAAAAAAACCAAAACCCAAACTCCAACACACCCCAAAACCTTAACAAGAAATCCACAAAACTAAAACCTAAACCCACAGGTCTGAAAGGAGTCTGTAAACCAAGTCCTTCAGCATAAGTCTTCCCTCGGAACGTTTTGGTGGCAGCTTAGGGAGTTGCCATTTTCTCCCTCTCCGATGCACCGCAGTTTGTGTGGTTGTATACTGACCCAGGTCAGGAACTGATTCAACTGAAAAGTATTTTTCTTTTCCTGTGTTCCTTTTCAGCCTGCTCACTCTGCAGTGTGGTTCTTTCTGTGACTGTGGAACCCACAGCATGGGACGCAGTGAAAGCCAGAGCAATGGGAGGAGGTAGCTGGCAGCAGTACCTCACTTAAGCCGTAGAGGTAGGAAGCTTCTAACCGGAGTCTGTGCTGTCTCTGCGCTCCAGCTCTCGCTCGCTGCTGGTACAAGTGATTCCGTGCAACTGTGCAGAGCTGTGTTTGAGCTTAGCTGAGATCAAGCCAAAGTCTTCATAAATGAGTGATGCATTTGTTAAAATGAAAATAAAAATTCTGTGTGTAAAGAACCAAAAGGTAACAAAGTGAAATTCGCAAAGCTGAGGTATAATGTAAGGCTTTTCCTAAGCAGTAGCTATTAGTCTTACCTGAATATTGATTTAAAATGTGCTTTTTATCCAAAGGCTAGAACAGTAGTTTGCATAGCTCTTCCCCGAGTCATGTGTACTGGGATATACATGTAGTTCAGAGGAAGCTGAGGGTCACAACAGCCCCGTAAAGGTTGTTAGTGAGCTGGTCAGTGTTCTCAGCCACAGAATGGCTGCTCACAAACCAAGTGTTTCAGCTCAGCCACTCAAGCCTCTCAAAGATGGGCACTTGTTTCCCATTGTAAAGGTGATATCTGTCTTACAGGCATTTATCCCTACCAGATTTATGTGAAATGCATGATTTCTTTTTCCTTGGAGTATTGTTCTTTATTTGCCACTGACTGAGGACCTAGTAAGTATCAACATTGTAGATGGTGTCAAATCTTTTTTATATTTATTGCAGTGAATTAACAGACTTAATATTATATTCATTGCAGAAATAGCTATATAATATCTCCATTCTGATCTTTCTCAGGAGAAACGCTGTTTATGATTGGCAATATCAAGTAAGGTGGAGAAAGCATGTGGTGTTTATTCTTCTTCCAGTTTTGTGAATATTTCACATTGAGATATAAGTAAAGAACTGCTTCCTTCTTAAGCAGAAGTATTGTATCAGGTATCATCCCTTTCCTGTTTTTTTATGCAAGTATGATGCTCCTCTGTGTGTGCTCCAAGAAAGCAATGTGGCTTGAAGGTCTTTCATTACTGCACGGATGACCTTTCTGCAAGGTCTGTTTAAAGTGAAATTAATAGCTTTTATGTCTGGATTATTTGACAGACACAGAAGGGTGGAAAACTTTCTTTCCTTTTTTTAGATCAGTCTTTAAATGTCTGATGTCCATAGGTGATGGAAATGTGGAACATCACTTGGCTGATGGTGCATTTCGGCTCTCCTTAAGAGAAACTGATTTGGTTCAATTATTGGCTTTAAAGTAATCTTACAACTTTGCTGGTCATATTCAATGCCTGGTATTCTGAGAATGGTCCAGCCTAACTCAGCACATAAAATACAACTGAATCAGATATCCCTTTAAAATATAATTAAAACTAAGAAGCCTTACTGTTCCCATGGTGCTGTCAAGTAATCTTTGAGCAGTTGTTTCAGACTGCTCTCAACCACTCTGTTCACCAGTGCTGTACTTTCTGGTATGCTTCATGCTTTTGAGTGTGACTAGGGAGAGTGAGTTAAGATACAACACTTCGAATGGGATAAGGCTGTTCTGCTCACTTCCCCTGTAATTTTAGTCCTTGCATCCTTTCAATCCAAATGCCTTTGCTTTCTTTCCCTGATGTTGTAGTTTCTATAGATATTCTGGATCACATTAAACTTCTTGTGTTGGCAGCCTTTGCAATTATTTCATATTCAGTAAATCTCTGACAAGGCTAAATTGACTTCTGAAGAGCCTTTTGAAGGCCTCATTACCATCAGTTTCTGCCCTGACATGCTAATACGGACACATCTCTGCACTTCTAGCAGTGCCAAAAAATTAGGTGGTTGAATACCTGTCCCTGTGCAGTATAAGTCTTCTAGGATAGTGCACGGGGTTTTTTTAATTGCAAATAGCATATTCTTCACAGCTGTGATAGAATAGGTCTGTGAAAACCTGGAAATGGGATGCAGATGTATTTGCTTAAGAACTGTTAAACCAACTGATGCAGCAACAAGCTGCTTATACATTGCTCACTCCAGCTAGCAAAAACCCTTTCAGGCTTGCAGCTAATCTTGTGGATTTAAGATTCCAGTTCATGTAAAAGCAAACCATTCAGTATTCTTAGGCTTGGGAAAAGGACAGCAGGGTTCAAAGGCTGTCTGGCACCAGTGCCATGAGACATTTTGCCAGCAAATATAATAAACAGCTGTTGTGGTACTTAGGCAGGTCAGATGACAGGTACTAATTACTGCATCCCACTGAATCCCAAGTATTTTGATGTCCCGTTTATTGCTTAATCAATAGTGACCGAGTTCCAAAAGAAAAGTTGCTGTTCCTTGGAAAAAGTGACATAAAAAGTGCTAGGCAAAGGAGAACTCAATCAGGAGTGCTGCAAAAGCTTTTAACGCATAATCTTGATAGGAAATCTTTTGATTTCCTAGATAGTCATGTGAAAAGATGAAAGGGGAGTAATTGAACCCTTTAAAGTGATGAGTTCTATTTCTCAATCTTTATTTATTTCAAGGGTTTTAGTAAAGCATTTTAACTAGCAGCAGGATGGTGTCGTGAGCCAACATGAACTGAAATGGTGGTGTTTGCAACACGTCACTAACTAGGAATAATTACTAGATGGAAAAGGTAATGGAAATAGACACCTGTCACACAATGAAACACTTCTCATTAAAAGAATTATCCTGTAGAGTGGGGTGTTTCCTCCCCTCCTTTTTTTTTTTTCCCTTTTAAGGTGCTGTGCTTAACTGCTGCTGTTAATGTGTACTTAGTAATTAAGCTAATGAGTGCTTGTAAAATTTTAGAACTTGTGTTTCTAGGAGGTTACTGTGGTGTTATTTTCTCTTAAATTTCACTCTGAAACAGCTTAAATAATGTAACGGCTTTATTACTACTTTTTTCTGCTCAATTTTTGTTTTTTACAAAAGCTTGGGACTTGCAAAATCAGTTGGAAATTTCCAATTTAGTTTCAGTGGGAGTCAGGGTCAGACCTGCAGGAATTATGGTAGCTGTTGACAATATGCTGTTATAGTAAATTCTTCCAAGTTGTGAAAATGAATATGATATAAAGCAAACCCTGTGTGTTTTGGTGGTGTTTTGTTTTTTTAAATGAAACTGAAAACTGAATTTAAATGCCCAGAGAACTTCTTAAAGCACCCAGGATTTTGCATTTTTGTTTCAAACACTTTTTACGTTTCAGTTCTGTTTCCAGCTATTCTGAAATTTAAATTAATTTATTTAACAAGGTGATACTATGTAAAATAAAGGTTTGTTGAATAGGGCTTGTGTTTGCAGGGACTGATCTGTGAAACGTCCTTTTTTTTTTTTGCTGCTTCTATGGAAAAACAGTGAATTTTTTTCCTTCCACCCACCTGTAATGGAAATCCGTTAGCAACAATTCTAACTTTTTTTCATTTCAAAGGAATTTAATAAATACTATGTTTGACTTTTCTGGAAGGAAAAGATACGGAAGCACCCCAAACCTACTTGGTGGATGGGGATAAAAACCAGCTGTAGATGCACCATGCTTGATTTGCTTTGAACTACCTTTTCTCCTCAGAATCTGTACTTATCTAAAGGAAACAAAACATTTATGAGTTTCATTGGTTAGAGCTTCTCTGTAGAAAATTTGATTCCTAGCATTAGAGAACCAACCACAAATTTTAAACCACAATAGTAAAGCAGGTCTTGATCCAGTGCACTGAGCTCTTCCAGGCTGAGCAAATCGAAGCAGTTATTTATTACTGAAGCAGACCACAGTTTTGACACTGCATGGTTGAAATCTTCCTCAATTTATACAACCAACTGAAAAAATATTAGCCTTGGGCCGCATGTATAAGACAGTAGCTTGGAACTGTTTTCCTCTTGAAACATCAGCCAAAGACATGGAGCTCCAATATAGTTATCTCTTGATGGCTGGGGATGGCTGGCTGTGCAGTGGTGTGGAAGAGAACTGTTAAGGGAAAATAAATTGTGCCAAAGCTTCGTGTTGTGTTCTCCCTTTATCTTGACGTAAGAAGGTTGTCATGCTGTTGTTGCAGAGCCCTGATAGGAAAGGGAAGTGTTACAAGTCTGAACTCTGCAGACAGGAGTGGTGTGTAATACAAATGTGCAGTTCAGTGAAGCATTGAGAAATGATGATATATGGGCTGCAATCCTGAATTTCTCAGCCCTATTTCCTGAGACTGTGTATAGCTGAGCCCAGTAAAGTAAATAACCTTTGATTTGAAATGAAAGAGACTTTCACTTGCTTATATATATGCTTTGGGCTTTTACAATATTCTTTTCACTGCTTAGCATATTGCTTTAGCTATTTTGAGTCCTTTAAGGACTTCACAGAAAGCAGCTGAGAATTCTCCCAATATTTATTTCCCCACCAAAGTCAACTAATTTGGTGATTTGCAAAGACACATATGATTCAACAAGTTTGAATTTTATTCTATAGTGGGTTTTGATTGAATAGCTTAGTGCTTGTCTATAAGGAAAAGTTGGTTTGTCTGTGATGGGTTAGTCTGTAACAGTGATACTGAGAATTATCCAAGTAACCCGATTTTCTTTGATACTGGCTAATACTGAATACTTGGAGATTGAAGATAAGGAAAGGGCGAACACACACCAATATACTCACTAGTGCATTTTTTTATCTCCTTCTTAAATCTTGTACTTTCTGAACGTGTTACTGGATCTTTATACTTAATTTTTTGAGGATCTTTTCATCATCTTCATGCCATGCATGCAGATGATGAAATGCGTGTTGCAGCATTTCTTCACACCCAGATTTCTCCTGGTTTGAGGAATTTTGTCCTTTAGACACTACCATGGATTAGGGGTTTCTTTGCACTATTTTAGCATTGTATTTTTCCTCTGCTTATTTGTCACTGAGGATATAACTTTCTTTTAATTTGATTGCAGTAATATTAATGTCCTCTCTACAACCACGCACCAAGACAGCAGGTAGCTCCACTGCATTATAGTTCTCATATCAGTAGTCACAGCTTGACTGTAAGCTGAGGGGGCACACCTGCTGGCACAAGTTCAAATTATTGAGTGTCCTAGTTGTATAATTTTTCGCTAGGTAGGGAAATTATTTTAAATATTTAAGATCCATGATTTTTGTTATCTGTACTTCTTCATGTTTCATGCCTGGTTTTCTTTGTATTTTTGTTTCTTCTTTCAAGATCTTTCAAACTAATGTGTTTTATCTGCTTCAAAGTTCTTTAGTTGTAACCTTTGAAGATAGAGGAAATAAAGGTCTGAAGAACACACACACATACCCACACACACCCTGTTTTTATTTGTCTTAGACAAAAATGTGTTACTCATACACACAAGTTGCAAACAAAAGTAATTGGTTTTATCCTCTCAAAGACTGATATTAGTGTACTGTGTCCAGGAATGCTATGGATATTGCTGTGAAGAAAATACTCTTTCCTCCGTGTGTGAGTTACCTTTACCTTATCCTTTGTGTATTGTCAATTCATTTATACCTTCGCTGGCTCTTTTCTGGTAGGAAATTGATCCTATTGAGTCATACAAAACACACACTTCCAGTCTAATAATTCATAGTTATCTACTTGAGCAGATAAAATCATATTGTTCAGATGGTTTAAAAACAAAGCAAACAGTAGTGCTTTATGCAGATGTAGTTTTATTTCTGGTTTGGTGGGATTTTGTGTTTTATTTTGGATTGGGGTTTTATTCTTGTGTTGTTTTGCAAAGCACAGCTGGTTGGGCTAGATTTGTGGATAATTTGCGTGTCACAGTTTTTCTGCATTTTGTATTTTTCTGAGGAAAAGGTTCTGTCTTTTTCTGTTTTTCTGTGAAGTGTGTGACAGCAAACCAAGCTTAGATGGGATAGTGTTCAAACACTAATCTGTTGGTCTGTTTCAACCTAGGTATTAGTATGTACTCCTTGTCCATAGAGCTTAGATCCTAAGTCATTAGCTCAATTGGCCATGTTTAGGGATGATTAATAACCCTTCAGAAAGTCAACTCAGTTCATAAAACACAGATGTCAATATCTTCTTTTGCAGCTCTTGAGGTGTTTCTCGTGGCCTTTAAGTCTGTTAATTTTCCTTCCCTGTTCTGTATCCCTTTAGGTAGGACCTCAGTGCTTAGAAGGCTTTAGTGAGTGTTAATATGAGGAGTACTTTCATAACAAACCAAAGTGAAGAGGAGAAAGTAATTGTGGCTTGCTGTTTTGATTAGGGTTTTCTTGGTTTGTGGGAGTTTTTTGTTGTTGGTTCTTTGTTTTGGTGGCTTGTTTTTTGGTGGGTTTTGTTGTGGTTTGATATTGGTTTTTAGAAGTACAAAGAGGAGTAACATAGCAACAACAGTATGTAAATATCAAAAGTATGAGATACTTTTTTTTTTTTTTTAATTTGTTTAGGTGGTTTTAGTACCTTTTGCCAGTGGGGTATTTCCTGTGTTCTATTTTTCTTTGGAAACAGTTGTCCCCACAGGAGGGTCAAACATAGACACATCCCAACTGGCAAACTGTTAATCCACTGAGGAGCAAACAGTGAATCCTCTCGATGTAAAATGTGAAAATATTACTGTACTTACATTACATGATTTTTAACAATCCTGTTTGCTAAAAATGTAAAGGAAATTATGATCTTAATGGGTAGTAAAGACTTTGCTAGTAACCATTGCAATTACTGGAAGGAGGTTTTGTCATTTGTAACTAATAACATGTCTCTTAAGTGGTAATGAGTTTCTTTTTTTTTTGGTGTGGGAGGTCAGTGTGGAAGATTAACAGTTTTTGTTTGGTTTTATGAAATGTAATGAAAAAGATGTTGTCCCTCATAATAGCGCAGCACAATATGTACAGCAGAAAAATAAGGTAAGTGAACAGCCCATTAGCTGCAAAGACCTCTTGTTATAAGGATCTATAATGTGCAAAGATACAAGATTGAATTGCTCATTTTTTGTCCTCTAAAAAAAATTAATGAAGAAAATTAATTTGTAACACTGGCCATATAGATTATTTTTTTTAGTTATTTTCAGAGGAAAAAATTTCACAAAGGAAAGACTACTGTAAGCAGTTAAATGTTACTGCAAATTAAAAATTAATGCTACATTAACATAGTAAATCATTAAAAAATTTTTAAGATACAATTTTCTATTTAACTGTTTAAGAGTTATTTCTAGATTCTTTTCTTTTTTTGAGCTGTTTCTATGTCTGTAGGGTATCTATTTTTCTCCTTAAGCATGAATCATCAATTGTATCTTAAACCTATTTCCAAGTTTTTCTTTTTGAAATTTCATGTGTTAAGTAATAACCAGGGGCAAATTCAATTTCGCTTTCCATAGCCTCACAGCTGAGAGATCAAATTGGAGTTATGAATAAGGAGCAGAGCATAGTCTTCCATATTACTGGGAAGAAAACTTGGGGCCTAGAAGAACTACCTGGAGTAAATTCCTGTAAGAAGTATGCCTATAAATTAGCGATATTTAACCCTGTATTTATGAAATAGCAGTAATTAACCCTTTAGCATAAGTAGCTATGCATTTTAAGATACACAGATCAGTGGGCCTCCTTCAAATGGAAAAGAATGCAAACTGAAAAAAGAGCTGGTGAGAAAAACTATATACAGTAACTGAATGCTGCCTGCACATAGCACCTCCAAATAAAATCTAGTCCAACACGAGTGTGAAACTTGCAATGTAGAACATAGAATCAAAACTTTTCTTGCAGTTCAAATGTCTTTCTACAAAGTCTAATGAGGGTTATATTTCTACTGGATATGTTTTAATATGTAAATCCGTGAAGATTGGTGCATAAAGTTAATTTATTCCACTCACACTTTTTAAAGCAGTTAAAAAAAAAATTATAGGTGGGAACTGGACATGGGGTAAGATTGCATTTCAAAAGTGTTCACTTATATATATACACACATGTAAATTACTCTCTTGACTACGGCTGAGTACATAGGATAGAGTTGAGACCTGGTGATAGGTAAATTTCCTTTGGATTTGTCTAAGATGCACACAATATAAGCATTCTCCCAGATCTAACAATAGTAGAAGCTCAAAACATTCAGAAAATACATACTTTAGAGTTTATTAATTTTTCCCTGTTTCTACATCTCATGCTAAGTGCTACATGAAATTTATATGTTGCTTGCTGTATTTCATTTTTGTTGCTTGCAGAAAGTAATTCAGACAGCAAAGAAAAACCGTGCATGTAAAACATGCCTTCACAGTAATTACTGCACTTCCTTGCTAAGATGCAAGAAAGTCTGGATATCTGGCTTTCTGCTGAAAAAATGTGTTGTGGGTTATATACTATGGGTAGAGCACTTCATAGGTTAAGATACTGGGTTTTGTTGGCTTTGAATGGACAGAACTGGAATGGAATGGAACTGGCTTCAGTTAATGTACGATGATAACTTGAAATTGCAGCTGTTGTCCCACTTGTTTTTCTTCCTGCTTGGCCTCACCTTTATTCACCCCCTGTACTTCCCTACAGCTGTGCTTCTGGGGGTTTTGTTGGTTTGGTCTCTGTGTGTGCTTGGTTTTTAATGTCTTCATAATCTGAAGTCATAAAAGTCTGCCAGCCTTTTTCAGTTGCTTATATTGAGACTTGGATGTTAGCACGCAACATGTGAATGTGAAGGATTTTGTAGAATTGTGTCCATCTGAAAACAGTCATAAGAATATTGAATAATTTACTTCCTGCTGTTCTGACTTGGTCTGATGTAAAGCAAAAGCTATGCATTGAACAGAAGTGATAGTGTCCTTTCTTGCATCTGCTGTGTGCAAAGTATTTTCTTTCGTAGTAGTCATCTTTTCTATATTTTAGGCCATTGATTCATTACAAAATCAAGAAAGGAGCACAGATTTTTAAGTTGTTTCATTAAAAGCTCCAGTAAACACTCTACTGTGTTACAATAGGGTCCTCTTGCACTGAGGGATCATAAAAATCATTGGCCAATTTCTTCCAGAAACCGAATCCTGTCAAATTACATTAGCAAAATTATAAATGGAGAACTACTTCTTAATACTGTACTTCTTGTGTGAGTTACTGAGTAATGAATTGTAACTTTAATTTTCCAGAGCCTCTTCCTGCCCCTCAGGACACTCGCTGTGATGTTCAAACATTGTTTTCAGGCTGATGAGGTAATTCCTAGTGTAGTCTCTACATGCGGATGCACATCTGTTAACTTGTACAGGAATTATGCCAAATTCCACTTCAGAGTTGAAGTGCTTTTGTGGTATTGATTTTAGCTGTTCTCCATAGTTGCAGGTGCTTGAAGTGACCAGAATGTGATAAAAGGAGTATCTTGAGCCACCCACACAGTTATTCACTGTGGTCTGTATCTTGAGCCTTGATTTCTAAGCTAAATTCAAGAGAGATTATCTGAAGTGTGTGTAAATGCTCACAAGGCTATTTAAAGTATCCTGTTCAGTTAAGTCTGTGTAGGATGCTGCCTTCCTTCTAAGGAAAAGCGAGCTCAGAAGTTCAAAGCTGTAGGTGATTCAGACTAATACAGAAGGGCCCGTGCTGTATTGGACTGAAATTTCCAGTCATCCAATACCTTCCAGTTAAGAAGTAAGGCTCTACCATCCCAGGACAAGGTGAAATACTTAATGTGAAATGCTGTAGGCCAGAATCAGCAGGCGCTCTGCAGTGGTTGAGAGGTCCCTGATGAAGACTTTGTTTCCTGGGTTGTAAGGAAGTCACCCCTCTTCCCTGAGACCTGCCTGGAATATCTTCTGAAGCAACATGGGCCTCAGTAGATCTGTCAGAACACCATCCTGTCCTCTCAACAGCTTTTAACTAAAAACATACACAACTCAAATTTGCTATGTGTGACCAGAAATATCTCAATATCAGTGCAACTAACTATCTGTATGCAGGAAAGAGGAGGTGGGAAAAGTTTGAAAGTTGGCTGGTTTGCAATACGGAATAGTAAGAGGCAATTCTAACAAAACCTGGAAGTTCGGTCATCATTCTGGAAGTGAATATGTGTTTAATAAGAATCCTTTCCAAATATTTGCAGTTAAGTAGGAGCTTTCTCTCTGGCTATAAAATGAAGTCTGCCATTCTTTCCACTGTTAAATGCATCTGCCTATATAACCGTACCAATATTAAAAGTAGTTACTTTGGTATCAATACCTTGAACTATACTGCTGTAGTATATGAAGAATACTTTAAGCAAGCTATTAATTTCTAACTGCAATACTTCTATCTTTCTGGCCTTAAAAATTTGATAGGAATGAAAAATCAGTCTGTCAAGAAACTGTAAGGGCTGTAATATATGGTATGATGGGGATTTAAAATATTTTAATAGGCATAAATCTATTTTTAAGCACATGTATTTACATGGTTCTGTAAAAAATAAATATAAAGTAAAAGTTAAGGCTGCATAATTTATTAATCTGTGAAGTGTCCAGCTAAAAAATAATAAAATCTCATTATAATATGAACAGTTGCAGCAGTCACTGCCTGCTTTGAAGACTTAGTACTTTTAATTTCTCCCTTCAGTAGTTATTTCAGTCATTCAGCACTTCATAAATGTGCTGCAATATGACTACAGGTTTTGTGAGGCAATCAAGCCATTTGTCCTAAGATTCTTAATTACCTAGAGTTTGAGTTATTAAATACACAGATCCAAATTTAAGGAACATCCAAAGCAAACATAGATATCCAGAGTCAAATCCTTAAGGACAGACACTACCTTTTAAACATGCATTTCAAATCTGATAAAATAAATAGAAGTTCATAGTGCAGTGGTTTAGAGTGTTGAGACTGTTTCTCGAGGCCAGTTATTCTGGGGTAAGTATTTAAGCAATTAACCGCTTTTTGTTATTCTATCTATTCCATTCAAGTAAAGATATGTTAGAAAACTGAAAATCTAAAGAAAATACTTTCTAGGCTGCAGAGGAGATGACATTGGACTGTGATTTTAGTCTCCCTTAGCTTTCTGTGTGAAGAGCTGTATTGATTTGCTGCTTAGGATGCTAGACATAAACATGTGGTACCAGATTCCATCTGAGGCCTGGAATTCAAATACATTTGATTCAATGGGTTCCCAGTGATGAGAACAGTGACTTTACAGTCCCTGTCACAGCATTCTCTAAAGCTAATAGTGATCTGACTATTTCTGTCTCCTATTCTCTGATCTGTGTTTGAAACAGAGTTTCACTAAAAGTCATGCCTCTCAAACTTTAACAACCTCTTTGAAACTTAATACTGTGACTTATGTTTATGACGCAAAATGGTTAATAATGTCTTGAGTCCTAGAACAAATGCCACTGTTTCTGACTTAGTGACTTTTGGCTATAAGTTAATCTAGTATTAAAAAAAAAAAACCCAGCAAACCAAAACCACCACAAAACCGCAGTGTCTTCCATCGTAAATTACTGTACCTGACTCCTCACACATTGTTTCTTACTTTGCCAGTAACTGTATGTTCCTTTAAAAAATAAATATAAAAAAAAAAAAAAGCTATTTTATTCACATCTGATGACACTCAGAAATACCATATGGACCTACCATCTATCGATGGGTTTCAAATAAATGTGTGTTGTCCACACGACTACAGCTTGGTATTTTGAATGCATCACATTAAGTTCTGTTACAAAAAAATCCAAGCAAAGCAAAAAAACCAAACCAACCCGACACCAAATATTGAAGCATAACTTAGATATTGACTTTTTTTTTAATGAAGGCAGATAATGATTGTGGAAGATTTTAGCAAACGCATCTGACTGTCTTGTCAGAGAGGGAATGAGGCTTGGAGCATGTAATTGTTTCCAATTTTTCTCAGATTTAAGAAGAGACTTTTTACATGTTTGCAAGGTAACACCCACTCAGTGGCTTGTGTGGAAGTGCTCTAGTTTGCAAAGCAACATAATGAGCAGCTAGTGAGGATGGTTTTCCCAAGTGCCAAAGTGTTTCACGGAGTTGTAATGACTGCCATACTACTGTCAAGCTGTCACAGACTAAATTAAGGTTTTAAATTATATTTGGTGGGTTTGTGGGTAGCTGGTTTTTTGAATGTTCTAGAAATGCTAGCTTTTTCTTAAAATACCAAGGCACAAAAGGTGAAATGCAACTAGGTCTCTTTGTGTGCAAGAATTACGGTGTGAGAGACCTAAAGGAAGAACTGACATTTTCCCAAGAGGATCGCATCCGCATCCTTGACCCAGAATTTCTAGCTAAGATGACTGAGATACTCCAGGTGCCTATAAGCTCTTCTGTAGAAGAGCCCTCTCAGCCTCTCCTAGACTTACTGTGTGGTGGATGATATAGAAATAGTCATCTAATCAAATGTTTTTATAGATCACTCATAGACATTTTCAAGAATTTATGAAGTTTATGCACTTAATGCAATCTTCATTTTTAGAAGGACAGAGCACTGACAGCTCCAGATGATGACAAAGCTGCTGTTCATTGATTAGTAAAAGTGCTGTGTGCAGAAGTTTGGAGAATTACCAGGCAAACAACTTAGGAAAAACATTGAGACATTTAGTGTTTAACCTATCTATAAAATTTTGGTATTTTCACTTGACATACATTCTAGTGGGTCATTTCATGTAGAAGACTTCAGAGCAGTGAGAAGTTCAGTGTATTAAAGTTTAAGGCTATATATCTCATAATTGATTATCCATGAGATTCTGATGGGGTGAAAAATAGCATTTGATCACACCATTGTTCTGTCTATTGCTTCCTGGTTCTGAGGGCTTTGTTTTGCATTACTACTATTGTTAATTCTTATGTATGGCTTATGTATAGTATGTACAATGTCTTGTTTTGAATAAATGGCTCATTCAGTAGTAGATTATTACCTGTTCTGACTGAAAAGGGACTAATCAAGAGACCATAAAACTGGAGCTTCTCTTAGTACTGCTTTGTAGAAATATGTGAAACTTGTTCCAGTGGGGTGCTACCGAGTCTGCAAGAATGATCACTAGTATTGTCAAAAAAGATACGAGTATATATTAGAGTGAATTCAGAAAAGGTAGGGATGTAAGTTTGTGGTCTGCTTGTTTCCCGCTCAGTGGTGTGTAAACCTGGGTATGCCATGTAAGTATAGATAGGATGCTTGTCACCTCTGCTTTATTGATATTGTTAGGTTTGTGCACATAGGCCATTGATGAATCTCTAATATTAATCTCACTTCTTAGTAAAATCTCATCTTTGCATCTCAGTAGTTGTTCTGATCTAATTTTGCTTCTACCTTTCTGATAAATTGATTTTTCTCTGTTCTGTATCATTTGACATGTGATTCTAAATTGCATACTGTGCTAATTTGGTTCTCGGTGCTTCAACTGCTCATTAATAGACTTCTGACAATCAGTTTATTACATTCTAATCAATAGTCTGGTCAATATATTGAGGCCAACTACACTTTGTATTCCAAAGTAACTTCCTGAAACAATTATCTGCCATGTAGAATTTTTTTAGCTACTAAAATTTACTTGGAAATTAATTTTATGTTCATCAAATTAAGTTCTTGTAAGGGTGCTTGGACTCTGCATCTGTGCATACGAGACACACACTGAACTGAAAATGTATAAACCTGAGAACTTGAAGAGAATTTTCCATATTAATCTGAATTTGCTGATCTATTCCAAAGTTCATTTAACAACAATACAGTGATTTATACATTAGTAAATTTTCATCCTAGGAATCAATGTTACCTTTTTTACTTTGCGGAATGATGAGGTATTACATCAATGTTTATGTACTGTATAATTGTGCCCCTGTGTGCAGAAGTGTATGCAGCATGCATCTGAGAGTGGGAAGCCCATTTTCCTGATTATTTTGGTAAAGGGGATTTCAAAAGGAAGCAATCATAGTATTCAAGTCTTGATTATTTTAAAAGCCTTTTTTAACAGCCAGCACCTAAAAGTAGAGAAAAGTGACTTTTCCAATAATACTCCTTTTTGAGGACCATATAGATTAAAGGTTTTTTGGAAACAAAGAGTTTAAGGAGAAAAATTAATGATACACCACCTTTAGTAAATCGTGCAGCAATTCTGCAAATTATTTCTCCACAGGAATTGGAAATGTGTTTAGATGGGATTTAAAAGTTAGCTCTAATGAACTCTTGAAAATCTGATGCTGAGTTAAGGAGACTAATTGGAGTGTTTCATGTTGCAGGCCTGCCTTGCATGACTGACTTTATGGGTTTTAACATATATTTTCTTTATAAGTGATAAGATCGTTCTTATTTATTCTATCTTTGTGGTACCTTATAGTTTTGGGGAGGTTGAGGAATCTTTAGTTCCTTAATTCTTATACCTATATTTTTCACAGACTGTGGTCTGATTTGATGGGTTTACTTTCTTAATGCAGTAAATGCACATACTTAGGTCTGTTAACTGGAAAGTGAAATTGAGAATTTAATATCATAAATGCTGGTGTTATACAAGAGTGACCTACATGTGATATGTTGTAAAAAGACTGTAGAAAACTTTGGGTTTTTTCAATCAATCACCAATGTGAAAGTTAAAGTACTGTGTGGGGGTTTTTTAAAATGTATATAAATGGACTTATACCTACATGGAGATGTCTCTTTTTTTTTCCCTTTGTGTTCTCCTGTCTAAAATGACAAGAGAAAGAAATTAGTAAGAGGCTGTGTATGAGAAACCTCTGCTAATTAACGTGAAAAGAGAACAGTAAGGTGGTTGTAAGAATGCAGATGGAAAGACCTTCGGTTTAGTTCTATTTTTTACAGGGTGTTGGCAACTTTAAGCTGATAGTGGCTAAAATATTTTCAATTTTGGGTAGTATAATGTTTGTTTGGCATCGTACCATCATTCTGACAATAAGGAATGTGGTTTTCAGTATGCTATCCAGTAAAAAGAATGTGTTCTACTGTCAGAATCAGTGACATGTATTTACTTTGTGGGACACTGTAGAAAATACACCAGTAAATCAGCTACTGATATAGTGAACTAAATGACACATTCCTGAAACATTAAGCCCACTTCAGTTAAATGATTTTTCTTTTTTTCCTTTTCAGTGACTAACAAGAAACCAGCTCAAGCATCTATTACGAAGGTGAAGCAATTTGAAGGCTCCACGTCTTTTGTCAGGAGAACACAATGGATGCTCGAGCAGCTTCGACAGGTCAATGGGATAGACCCTAATCGGGTGAGTTTGAACAGTTATGGAAAATTATAATTGAGCTATTATATAAATAATTTGTGGATTGGGCATTCTTTCGTTATTCAAAAGGCACCTGGAAAAATAAGATGCAGGTTTAAGTGCAAATTATCAAAAAAAGAGAAAACTCAATGGAATACATTAAATAGATTTTAATGGGAAAGATGGGAGGAATCCAAAGCTCATAATCACATGGTGTTTTTTTCTTCCTCTCTTCCCCTACCTTTTTTTCCCTTCTCTCTCTGCTTTGTGAGAGGAAGAATAAGTCTTGTTTGCCTTGTCCTCAGCTATAAGCCTCTTGGGGTCCATTTTGGCATGCAGCTGTGCTGTAAGATAAGGCAGTAAGTAGAAGCAAGGACAGGAGAGGTTACTGAGATTCGAGTTTGTGAAATACTGTGAAACTTGTGGGTTTTGCCTCAGATCCTTCTGCATTTCTTATCTTTTCCTACAAGGAGCGGTGGTATGGTTTAGTTGCCAATGGTACATGAACAGTGATTTTTAAACCAAAACCACAGAAACCTCGCATGAAACAGTTCTGGACTTTCTTTAATGTGGAATATACAGCCCACCTTGAGCTGTCTCAAGACAAAGTTGTACAAACATGTATTATGTTTATAAATACAAATCTTCGATAGTAAAAGAGCAGAACTGGAAGTTAGGAATGTGTCTCATACCATGGGATCCCAACATGACTTACTGTGTTCATCGCACAGCAAAGCATGTTTGTGACTAACCCCCTTGGTCTGTTCAACGCTGTGCTCTCATCAGCTGCCTGAGCACCTCAGCAATGGTGCACCATGTTCTGTTACTGCCCAGTACAGTCTTTTGTACACAAAAGAAGCTCTTTGACCACTGCCCTCTGAAATGCACAGGGTGGAATAATATTGATTTGCGTGACCTTTCTCCTTTTTCCAACTTAATGTTTTTAAAAAATAATAGCTCTATATCTGTCTCCAAATAATTTGCAAAGCTGGAATAATAGTAGTGTGGTTTTTGTCTTCTAGGATTCTCCAGAGTTTGATTTACTATTTGAAAACGCTTTTGACCAATGGGTAGCAAATACAGCTTCAGAAAAATGCACCTTCTTTCAGGTTCTACATCACACTTGTCAGCGATATCTTACAGACAAGAAGCCAGAATTTATCAATTGCCAGTCTAAAATTATGGGAGGTAAGTCAGTCACAGCTGGAGTACTTTGTGCAGTTGGACATGAAATGATTTGCATGTGAGTTATTCTGTGTTCAAATGAACTTGCAGCCTAATTACATCTGGAAATCATGGGTCTGAATGTGCTAACTTCACAGTAGTAGACTTTTAGACTTCAGCATTTCTCCATCAATTACCACTTCGCATTCTTCTGCTGTCTTTGCTTCCCTGGTCTTTGATTCTAAAGGCAACATCCCCTCCCCACCTTGTGAGAGGTCATTATGTCTTTTTAGCAACCTTGGTTTCAATTTGTCTCTCTAATTCTGTTAATCCAGAAACATTTCTGGGTGGTCTGAAACCTTTCCCACTAAAAGCCTGTTCTGCATTGCCATTTCCTCACAAGTCTGTTAGAAAGTGGTTATTACTAAACTTCTCATCTTTTGGAATTTACTTTGATCTTGGCAAAAATCGGTTAGACTTTTGTTGTATTTCATAAATCATGTATCTTAAGGTGAATTTCCAGGATTAGCCTAAAATACATCTGATTAGATTAAAAAAAAAGTCTGGTAAATATATGAAATTAGTATTTACCATCCACCTCCCAAGCAACAAAAGCTGTTTTGGGGGGGGAATTTTCACGTTTTTCACAAAGTATTCTTTAGGAAAATGAGCCGGTTTAGTTGTTCCCTTAGATTGAAATTTCTTAAAATAGTCTCTTTTTTGTCTGCTCTAAAACAGAACGGTTTTAAAAGCTCTTACATCTCTCATGTTTCTGCTCAGCTCAAATAAATAGGTTTTTTCTCTTTCTCAACAAGTCTCCTAACAGTTCATGTTTCCAAACTGTAAAAGAGAAATGTGGGCTGGCTTGGGGTTTTGTTTAGTTACTATTTCTTACCCTCAATAGACATCAGTTATAAATACAGAGAGCCTTACTCACTTCTCTCTGGTAATTCTCCTCTCATAAATCTAGAATATGTTCCTGTAGGCTACTATCAGAACTATATTTTGTGCAACCACCTTTATGTGCTTTTTTCTGGCTGTTATTTTGTCTTGCATCCCTTTTCTCTAAAGCACCTAAGGTAAACTTGAGGAAAAGGGATGTCATCTCCAGCTTGGTGTTTACATTTTAGCTACTGACACTGGGGTTACCACTAATTTTGCTGTCATAAGTCAGAACTATTCTGTCAATCATGCTTTTCTTCTAGTGTCTTCTCAATCTAAGAAAAAAGGCACAAAACTTTCTTGTAAACTTCCTCTCTCCTTTTTTCCCCTTTGACATTAATAGGATTTCCTTTGTTTTCTTTTTGATGTGGTGGGGAGGAGGGAGGAACAGTTTCTGCACTGATGGTAGAAGATATCCTCGACAATTTTTCCATCTCATATGGGAGAAGTCTCCTATCAAGCCTTTCTCTGTCGTCTGTTTGGTAATCATGCTCACTTCCGTCCTTCCTGCTGATAAATCAATGTTAATAAACCACCACACATTACACATTATTTTATTCTCATAAGATTGAGCTGTCTGAGTTCTTAATTCAACTGACCAAAATATTAAACTTTATCTTAAACGAGTGGAGGAAAAAAGAGTTGCCACTGAGATTCATAAAATTCTCTTTCACTTTTTAACACACACTAGACCCCACTGTGTCCCATGAACATACCTACATTCCCTCTATCACAACTTCATAGCTAAAATGGGCTTTTTCAGCCATCTTCTCATACCAGATGGTGACTGTTTCCATTTTCTTTGCTGCCATTCTGGCTGTGCTTCGTGTGTCTGTGTGTACGCACACAGTACAGACTCTGGAAACAGTGCAGGACCAAGGAGTAATAAATCTCCTCTTGGATGCAGTGTTTCTTTTGTTCTTTATACTGTCAGCTTTTTTTCTCACAGTAGGTTACAGTCTCCCTGTGGATAAGTTTTAAATTTGACAGAAACTAAAATAACTTTAAACCAAGTAACAGTAACAACCCTAAATTCCAGTAACCTTCTGTGTGTCCACTTTATTGAGCCATGGGATGTCTGCCAAAAATTGAGGGGGAGGGTACGTCCTCATTAGCAAATAAGCTGTATTAATTATTATACAAGGTTATGCAATCATAATTAGTAATAGTCTTGTAATACATAAGATGAAATAGTCAGTTTAAACATCTGATGTTCCTTTAAATATTCAGATTTATATTCTTAGTGTGATGCTAGGTTTTCTACCGTATTACTTTGTGTATACTATAATTACAAGCCTTACCGGTGTGCTCATGCATACAGATAAATTCTTATTCGGTTTCAAAATTATAATTCTAGCACCCATGCAGATACTTCTTGAAAATATAATTATTTTTAAAAATAGGTAAACTTAGCTTTTCAAACTAATTTTTCTTTTAAGGTGTGGAAAAATTCAGATTGCAATGTTGTTCAGCACTTTTACTAATTTTCCAATATACCTGGGGAATATATTTCGCTTATCTTTTCATCATCTTCAAAAGCTTTTGCTTTACTTTATATTTAAGTGTATTACTATGTATTTATCTCATGAAGACATGCTTCCTCCACTGATTTAAAAAAACAAACAAACAGGAAAATAATTATCATAGCAACTTTGATATATCTCCCAATTAAAGTCAGTCCTAACACACAATACTGTCAGTTAGTTCAGTCACTGTTACTCTGAGGCAAACGGAGTAATTGCTAAGGGACCAGAAGCAGCACCATTCATTGACTTCAGAAGCTTTTCTGTGAGTTGGTAGTTGACTGGCTCAGATGCTGGGGAAATACCTGCAGTCCTCATTTGAAACCCAGGGAAGGGCCAGCTGCATATCAAAACCCACTTAGCCTGAAACCTACAGTATCAGAATTTTTTTGTGGAAAATACAGCGAAATCATTGTCGATCTCAGATTCATCCTGGCTGGAAAAAGTAAGGTCCAAAGGTAGCCAAGGAAACCAAAGAAAAAAGAGCTGAGCATATATCTTGAAATTAATTAAATTCTGTTTAGAATTTGCAACTTGGGATTCTTTTGTTGTTGGTTTTGGACTATTTTTTTGTAAACTAGTCAAAGGAATATATTCAAACAATTCTTAAACCTTAGTGCAATTAGACTGTGGATGAAGCGTGTCACTTCATCCCTTCTACCAAAATAGCCTTTGAGGTTTAGGTTACATTCTTTAGAACTTTTGGGAGGTTGTGCAATGTAATACTATTTTTGTATACTTAGTTTAACTTCTAATGCCCTATAACTATTTTTTTTAATAAACTATTACAATTATACACACACATATATATGCTTATGCATGTAATGATATAGATATGCACTCTGTATATGTAATGTGTATGTTGTAACTAATGCATATTTTCAAAAACAACAAAAAAAAGCTACCAAAGAACACTTCCTCCCAAGTGTAACTGAAGATGAAAGAAGTTGAAGGGCTTGTTTACAAGCTTGCTTATCTTATTAAGACTTATTCCTTCCTAAAGGATAGGAGTGAAGAAAGTGAAATTCCCACTGTGTCTGTTTCTGCAGGAAGTGCTTGAGAGCCTATAGCTGTATGTAAACCCGGGTGTCCCTGTGGAACTCCAGACCCTCTTCATTGCCTTCCTCCTTTTACCTCCCCACACACACACACTTCTCTCCGTGGGCCAGAGCCCTGATTCTTCTTCTCCAGAAGCACTTTTTGCTTTATTTTCATTTGAGTATCATGTAAGGGTATAGTCTGTGGAGTTAAATACGCTAGACTGTTTTCTGTAACTTGGTTCATGACATTAGTAATTACAGCGATAATGAGAACAGATTAAAGGTGTGGGTGCTAATTCTGAGAACAAAGAGCAAATTCAAATTTCGGAAGACTAACAAGATTCTTCCCACTAGTGTCTTACACTAAATAATTCAAGTTTGTCTTTTGTTTAGTAGAGCTCTCTCTGTAGCTTACGTACATTCTGGATGTTATTATGGGAGAGGAAAGAAAAGGCAGGCATTTGGGGATAGAGGGGGTTTTCTGATGGAAGTAGAAAATACTTTCCACTTTTGTGTTATTCTAACATGCAGATTCTCATACTGGAACATGTCTAGTTTGGAGTATCTTTGTGTTATGTTAATTGTTATTCAGTGGCTAAGGTAATCACGATTGTATTGCTTTTACATCAGTAATGTAAGAAACAAAGCTGGAGATGGGTGGTGTGCAGAAATTGTCATATACAGGTTGTGTTTGTCAAGAATTAAGACGTTTTTAACATAACATTAGGCTGACACTGAGGGTGAATTTGACTGAAGGATGAAGTACCTTCCATGTTATTTTGATAGTGTTTTGCAATTTTGAAATTTCCAATCAGATGAATCTTAGGAATGTTTCTGCACAGGAACAATAAATATTATTTTTTTTGCATTTGATTAAGATATTTCTTGCCGTGGTATACCAAATGCTCAGTTGTTTGCCTTAGAGAAAATAAAGGTTGCTGTCAGTCTAGAGATTGAAATAGTAGAAATAAATTTTCATCTGACAAAGACCGTTTCAGGTGCTTGCTCTTATGCTTTGCCTGTTCATGTCAAAATTAATTCTGCTTTACCATTTTTTATGTAACTAGATGGATTTTTGTTATCTTAAGCATAAAAGCCATGTGTTGAGATCAGAATGGATAAGAATAGTTGAGTGCTTGATCCATAGAAATATTGCATATAATAAGAGCACTAAATTAACTTTCTAAAATGGGCAAAATCTTGGGCAAAAAAGTACATTGTTATTATAAAATCTGTAGGGATACATAAAATGAGAAGGGACATTTATCATTTTAAAGGTTAGTCCCTTTTTGATCTGTGTAACTGAGATGAGATAATATAGAAAACATTAAGCAATATATTTTCTTGTCTGTTCTGAAGAATGAGGATTTATGTGAGGTGTTATCTTCACAATGCAGAATATTACTGTTTGGCATAGAAATAGGAATATTTCGTTTTGTGTCAAATTATCAGATTTTACTGTTTACAGAGCTAGAATGTGCTTTTGTAGTAATTACTGACTGTTTGTGTCAGAAGAAATTGCTACCCTGCATCAAAACAGGAAAAAGTACTGTAATCAGTCTTAATGTGAGATCACTTCTACTTCTGAAAGCTGCATTACTGACATACCTGTAGAATCCGTTATTATTATTGTTGTTGTTGTTATATTATTATTATTATTGTTGTTGTTATTGTCCGTTGTCAAGTACAGCTTCAGCTGCACCTTGATCTTTCTAACCTCATCCCTACACAACTGGGCAGCATCCCTGTACTCTTCCCAGGATACCTGTCCCTGCTTCCACTGCCTTTCCAGTGCATTTCCTTCCTTGACTCATCCGTGTTGGTCTCTTACCTTCCTTTCCTAATTTCCTATATGTGGAGATTGAGAGCTCTGCAGTATTTCAAAGTTATCTTTACTGGATTTATTAATTTAATTATACTACTTCCTGTGAATTATCTCTCTTTCAGAACATTTAGTCATCCTTTCTGTCTGATAATTTAAATATTGAAATTATCTAGAGAACATTCCATTCATGTGATATGGGAATTCATTAAGTTGTGAGAGGGAATTATCTAATAGGATTACAATCACAGAAATATTTCTGTAGTCTTCTACTTAATAACTCAGGCTATTTCGTAAGGCTTTTGCGTGGCAATTTAAGAGAGCTCAGAAACCTTTTATCTGTTTGGTTCTTTTTAGCAGCATTTTCAGTTTTTTATTCAAAGCTCCTAAACAAGGTTGTTAGGGCCAATACACATGAAAGGAAGTGTAATAGTCACTTGGCAGGGAGGTGAGAAGGATAAAAAAGGAGGGGAAGAACATGTTCATTCTGTCAGCCTTTATGATCAGCTGTTAGTTACAGGAAGACCTTGGGCTAATGATAGTCTAGGAACTGTAAGATTGTGCTAAGTATGATTTTAATAAAGCAAGTATTTTCAGTAAGGAGAAGTGCCTTGTGAAGCGCCACCATCAGTTGGAACTTCATAGGCCTAAATATTTTGATTTTGAAATGCCTGAGCTTCATGAGGTAGAAGCCTAGGTTTCACTTAGTCCTTTATTACTGTTGTAGTGCTTCTGGTGGATTGTTCTGGACACAGCTATTCCTCGTTATAAACAGTTTCCTTGATAATTTTAGTGGAGGAAGAGATTGTCCTTCATGTCTTTAGTGCTGTCTTGCAGTAATGAACAATTGTTAATTTTATTCTTTTTAATGGCATAGTTCTTTCTCCTAACAAATTTTGCATTCTGGCTTGATTGCAAAATTGGGGTAATATGTGGGAGTCACCTGAGTCTTGACAGCCTAGGGGGAAACTTTCAGACTAGAGAAGTTTGTGCATTTTGTTTCTCAATAGTAATTAACACTACTTGGTCAGAAGCTCAATCAATAGTATTGACACAGTGACTGTAAGCAGTAGCTTTGTTTTGAAAAATCCTGTGTTTTATCTTCAGTGTATGTTGCTACATTTTGCTCCGTGTTGCCTGATTTTTCCCACCCACCCGAAATAAATGTCAGTAACTTAGTGAATTGAACTTGAAACAAAACAACAATAAAAGTGCACCTGGAAATGTGTAAACCTTTTGTGTTACCTTGAATTAGGTAATTAGGTAATTGGGTTACGTGAGTTAGGTTTTATTGGTTTTGTCTGGGATGGAGCTCATTTTCTTTATAGCGGCCAGTATAGTGCTGTATTTTAGATTTGTGACCAAAACTGTGTTGATGACACACCAGTGTTATAGGAGAGCAAGGCTTATGAGTGTCAAGGCCTTCTCTGTTTCTCGTTTGCCTGCCCCCAGCAAGTAGCCTGGGAGGGGACACAGCTGGGGAGGCCGACCCGGACTGACCAAGGTTGTACACCACACCATGGAATTGGGGGGGGGGGGGGGGGANNGGGGGGGGGGGGGGGGGGGGGGGGGGGGGGGGAATACCTTTTTCCAAGGTAGTCATTGCTCTGGGACTGGCTGGGCATTGGGCAGCTAGTGGGGAGTGATTATTTTTGCATTATGTGGTTTTTGTTGTTTTTTTCTCCACCCTTTCACTTATTAAACTGTTTTCATCGCAACCTTTGAGTTTTCTTGCTTTAGACCTTCTGATTCTCTTCCTCCATCCTACTGGGGGGTATAAGCCAACAGCTGGGTGGGAGCTTACCTGCCAACCAGGATCAACCCACCGTAGGCTTTCATTCAAAAATTCAAAAATATTTTTTTTTTTTTTTACTCTAACACCTTTATGTTATTTAATGTCACTATTTAAAATAAAAGGGCACTAGTGTTAGAGTCTTTTTTTCTTCCAACTGTGGCAAGAATGGTTATCCTACTCAGATGTCCATGTCCCTTGCAGAACCATAAAAAGGGTTGGAGTTTTTGTGATAAAGTCTTTGTTAATCTAAGATTTTTGCAAACTACATTGAGAAATTTGAATACTTTGCTTGTTAGCAATAAAAAGACTGAACTGTTAAACCTTTAAGGTAATGATATTATTTTTTTATTTTTTTTAAGATCTCCTCTTCTCTACTTGATTCTTATTAGCTGTGCTCTGCAGAAGTCATTCTGATTATGTGCTCCTTTCAGGTTTTGATCAAGTAATGGTCTGCTCTTTTTCATGCTACTTGATTTTCTTTAATTTGTGTGGTTCTGGTTAGGATATGTTGAAATAGCAGAGTTAAACAGTAGAGGTGTAACTTGGGAGGAGAAATAATGCTATACTATAACCTCTTCCCTTCTTCAGACCAGTTTCCTGATTACAAAAGGCATCACTATAATGCCTCCTTTCACGAGGGTATGTTCGTTCTTAATTTTTAAGCACCTTTCTGTTCTCCCTAATGTCCTTTAGTTTTATACTTACATTTTAGTTATTTGGTGCATTGTCTCTTCAGTGATGAGAGTCATCAGTTAACAAAACACAAAATTGTGAGAGAGAAAAAAGCCATTCTTTGCATTTACAATCAATGTTTCCAAACTTCTGTTAAAGTTTTAGTGGCACCAGTATATCTGAGTGTAAATAGTATGTATAGGCATATAGAATAATTATGTTGTGATAGAGGTAGTCTTGTTAATGAACTGATTGTCTTTAAGCTTTATTCAGTGACATAGGTCCAGTTTTTATGCAGTTCAATGGGAACCATAAATACCTGTTTTCTTTAAATAAATATGTTTTCAGGTGATAAACAAACTTCTTAATTTTTGTAGCTAGTTGCATTTGTTTCCTTCTGAGAATAAGGTAGTTGCTAGATGCTGCAATAATGCTTGTACAATTAAAAACTGCTTGCATTTGTAAATCAGTCACTGTGGAGTATTATCAGGAATATAAGATAAATCTCTGCATTAAACTGGAATACATTTGATATGGCTAATAGAGAACGCGCTGAACCTTTCATGTATGTAGGATACAATTATTTAGTTTGCATGATTTGTTTTATCTCTAGAGACTAATTAGCTTCTTCAACAAATAAACCACTTCCCATGCTGACTGATGATAGTATCTCTATACGTTTCAGGTACTGGCTATGGTGGGTTAAGGATGTACTTTCTCTTGTACATGGTAAAAGGCCTAAAGCAATATCACCTGATTTTATGGGCTGAGAGACCCTCTGGTACAGCTTGTAATTATAAGAACTAAAAATTTAAAAATTAGTCTGAGAGGAGCTTTGGTGCTTCCTGAAAAGCAGTAAGCTTTTTTCTTTAGTTTTTATGTCCATAAGCAAATAACACTGGTAGGATGACTGATCTAAACCAGCAACAGTATTATTTTTAAACAAAAACATTAAGTATTATTATACAGGTGACTAACTGAATTTTCTAAGAGGAGAGGGGAGTTTCAGTTTATATTTCATTACAGCAAATTCAAAACAAAATGTATAATTTGCTTAGCAAATTAGATTAACAAGCTTGTAGCTATTGATTGATTTGGAAATCTCATGTTCCTTTCCTCTGGGTAGAAAACTCCAGATAATAAGACAAAAAGTATTATAGAAGCAAAGCTGTATTAGAAGCAACCTTATTAAGCCAGTTGATTGACTAATTGAAAACAAATTAGCAGTATGGTGCTTTGCTTTTATATAAATATATTTATATTATAGAAAAATTAAACTGAAGGATCTCACTGAATTAAGTTTGATTTGTTTAGTTTCAAACTGAAGTTGGCCTAAACACACACGTTTTGTTGATACTAGAAATTAATGTTAACATAGTGCTTTATATGAAACTCAGTATAAATACCTATTTTCTCCATGTTATCTGGCAATATTTTCTCTACTTGCTCCGTGAGTCTGCAAATAGTTTTAGATAGTGAAAAGCTGTGTGCTTGCCCTTAATAGAGACTTCAGAAAAAGCTGTTTAATAAAATCACCAAACATGAAAACCTTCCTATTTTCTTTTCATATTTATTTGAAAGATAAAAGTCTATAGTCTCAACTGCTGAGATCTGATCTACAGAGCTATAAAAAGATACATGTACTCCAAAATTGGGAGAATCTCCATATACTTTAGAAAAAGTAGTACCACAAGCACATGACCCTTTCTGCTTACAGTGGAGACTGTAGGTCTGTGGAGTTTGAGATTGCAGGCCCTTGGAGTTGAACATCTTAGGAACAATGCAAATTATTTCTTAATAAAAGTAACTCGGAACATCAGCTGAACTATACCTATATTCCGGTGGTGTTTATCTCATCTTGCAAGTGTTACGAAATCTTTTTCCTGAGAAGACTTGCATAAAAAGCTGTTGAAAGTCTTCCATTGAGGAGCTTGTGTCTCTAATCCAGCAGATGAAAAGGTCTGAAATCTTTCAGATTTAGGGAGTGGGGTGGGGAGTGTGTGGAGGGAAGTAGTTAACATCAGTTGTGTAACCAAAGATGGAAAACAGTCTTTCCAGACTTTAGAAAAGAGATGTTCACCGTCACATTTTTTTAGGTTTTTCTTCAGCGCTCAGTGTAGCTGGCTGGCACGAGTTTACACGAAAAACTGCTGAACTGTACATACGTGCTCAGTCATGGAACAGACTTCTCTGGAGATCTTGAATCGCAGTAGTTACCTCCTGAAGAACAGCTTAAAAAATTTGCAGGTTATAGGTGATTTGTTCATAGGAATGATTCTCCATCCAGTACAAGTGTTGCTATTCTTGCAGTGATACTAATATAAGGACAAGGCATAGTCAGTCATATCAGCAACCACCTACACAGGCACTAGAAATACACTGATGAAATTCAGTAGACTGCTGACATGAGTTTCTGTGTTGCTCATAGATTACAGTGGGGTTTTTTTATTGTCTTACTGACATTCCATTGGAAAATATTATCTGAAAGTACTTATTCCAGAACAGTCTCAGAATTGCAACTTCTGCAAGTCCCTGGCCATAAAAGAATACATCAGATCTTACTTGGAGAGAACACAATATTGTATTAGCTATAGAGAAAAGCAATCACTATTGTTGTAACCAACTTTCAAGTTTGTTCCTCTCTGCTGAAAACAACGTAGAGGTATAGATATCAATCTTTGCCACGAATCCTGATATTTTCAGTGATATAGAAAATACAGAGTATTTTCCTTTTTCAGTTTCCTATTGATGTTGACAGAAGGTCAGCAATGTGTTAACTTTTACTTCCCAGTACATTTTAAGACTTCAGAAGATGCTTAGTTTTATAAAACTCTCCATGTACCCTGCTTCCCTCGAATTCAGCAGATTTGTGTGCTTGTAAAGTAACAGAGTTAATCCAGTGTCAAGCCCTTTCAGAACTCTTATCCTAGAAAATTAGCACTGATTTATACAAGAGGCTAAAGCCTTTAGATCACACCACCAAAAAAAGAGAAACTATTTCCAGTGTGGTGTTGCCCGGTTCATGTGTTTATTGGAAAGGCTACCTGAACAAAAGCCAAAATAGTCTCCTAGGAACTGGCTTTAAACAAGCAAATTATGAGCAAAATAACAATTGACTGGAAAATCTTGAATTAAAAATGTGTATAATATTTAAGGCTGTTCAGTTTTATTATCAGACTCCCAATGACTGGAGAGAGACCACTTGAAAAGATAAAGTTTCATTTCTGTCTCTCAAAGTTCTAACTCACAGTATTCTCAGATATTCATCTCTCCACTAATACCAATTGTTATTTTCCTTTTCTACATGCACCCTCTTTGTTCCATGCAAAAATAGAAAAAAACTAAACTTGTAGCTGTTCCATATCCTAGACATCCATTATTAATTACTGATGTGAAAAATGTAACAATATTGGTATGCAGGAGGCCAAGGTGCTCTTTGTTTGGTATTTCTTACGTTGACTCATCAGATGTGAGTCATTTACACAAAATGTTCTTGGGTACCTCCCCCACCTTCATAGTTTCATAAAAGTTCTGTTCTAGTTTAATAAAATTTTAAGGCAATTTTTTATCTCAAGAGTTCCTGCATGTGCAGTTTGTTCTGGTGTTCCACAGCCTACTTGCGGCAACCTTCAGTTTCATTCTTACTGTTTGTTTGCTTTTAATAAGGAAAGGAGTATTATTTGTAAAATGAATCTGAATGGGTCTTTTGTTCTTCTTTTTCCTTAATGAAACTAATACTCCTTTAATATTTGGGGTTTATTTTTAACCTGGCAATAGTTTTGAAGTAGACACACTCTTCAGATTAATGATAAAAGCATTAGGTTTCTGTTTATTTTCACTTTGTGTGCCCATAAGAACAGCAGATTTTTATTTTTTTTAACAGCTGATTTGCTGTAGGGCTCAGTTCAACTTTTTGTCTTTTGTACCTTTACCAGCATAATTCATCTTAAAATATTACATATTTGGCTTTAATGCTCTGTGCAATTACAATATTTGGAGGGGGGGGGTTAAAAACCTGGCAGTGATAGCATGCCTAGTGGTTAATACTCTATCTGTATTGGCTTTCTGGCTCTCACAGTTCCTTTGTTTCTATCTAGATAATAAATTCCCTGTGAGGTAGGCTAATTTTTAAAGCTTGTGGAAGACACCAAGGGACTACATACTGTATTGCAAAAAAGCTGAATTTTTATTACCTCTTTTGCTGAAAAGGTCCAATGATACGACAAAAAAAATTTTGGGGGGTCCTGCATGTATTTTAACACATACCGGTTTATAATGATAAATAACATGTAACTTTTTCTGGAGTTTTCAGTTTGTACCATGGTTCCTATTATAAATGTTCATCAGCAGCTCATTCTGGAAAGAGAATAATCCCGTCTGTTGCGAAGCAGTATAAAAAGGAGTACTGAAAAGAATGAGAATTAAAATGAATAAACGTAGAGGAGAAGTTTGGTTCTGTTGGGTATTTGAAGAAACTACTACGTTGTGTGACACAAAAGAAATGGAGACACTAAGTTGATTTGGATCATAAAGCTAAAGGCTTAGAAGATACTGAGCCTTGCTGGGACTTCAAATACTAAGGTTTAAATAAAGTATGTTGTCACATGAAATATAGCTGGTAATTTATGTGGAGAAGGGACAAAGGTAGATAGATCAGAGCAGCATAAAATAACTGTAGTAATACTGTTTGGGGTGCACTTAGAAATGAAATATTATAATAATTACAATATGGAAAAATATGGTGAATTCATACAGAGGTTTTCTGCAGTGCCAATCATTTATTCTCTAGGGAAATAATGTAAAATCCAAAGAAAATAATCTATATTAACATGAGAGTGTTGTGAAGAAGTTGTGTGCACTTGTGAATGGTTTCTCTGATTTAGTAGAATAACTTCCTGAAATAATGTATAAACATGTCTTTAAAAAAAAAAAAAAATACATAGCTATGTCCACTGCTTCCATATATTGCCCAAGTATTATGTTACTATATGCTGCATGTTTAATTTACTAAAAATATGGTTTGACAGAGAAAACAATAACTTGTTCCATTATCCAAAATGCAACTTCATGGTAAACTAACAGATAACACATCATCTCTAGAACACTATAAATGAGGAAAAAATTGTACTTATTACAAAGCATGTATATATTTGGGTGTTCTAGTATTTTCTTTTGATATTGCAGGAAACAGCATACTCCATTCAGCAGCAGACAGTGTGACAAGTGCAGTACAGAAGGCAAGTCAAGCTTTGAATGAGCGTGGTGAAAGGCTAGGTCGAGCAGAAGAAAAGACAGAGGAACTGAAGAACAGTGCTCAGCAGTTCGCAGAAACTGCACACAAGGTAGGGTTTTGGTGGGCTAAGGCTCTTAGTAGGTTAAAGTCACATACTGCTTTATTTTGAGAGGAGGAAGTTCTAGAAAGAACTGCAGTCAGTCACTGTTTACAAACAGCTTGCTATTTTTACTTAAGACCGTTCCTTACTTGGCAGATTTCTGGTTTATAACTTTTTCTGTGTAAATCTGAGGTTTGCTGTATTTCCATTTGAATTGAAACTAGGTATCTTCACTTTCCTGAAGCATATTTCAATTGCATCTTCCCACTGCTGTTTGGTACTATTCCTCATACTTTGTGCAGTAACATAGTGAAATGTTGTTCATCCCCTTTGATAAGCAGTCTGTGACTGTCTGATTTGGAAGACCTATCTTTTTATGTCTGGGAATGTTATTTATGAGGATTTGGTGAAATTGTTGCATCTCAGGAATATATGGAGATCCCCTGTTCCTGGTGGAAGATATTGACAGTGCTATACCTGTTGCTTCTGCATATGCATAATGGTGCTGAGCTGTATGTTAGGGAGTGTTTTGACTGTCTAGAGCCTTGATGATGGTAATGATAGGGTTGAGTGTTTATGGTAAGAATCAGAGGAAAGGCCAACAAGGCAGATATCACAGTGGGAGTCTGTTACAGACCACCTAACTAGGATGAAAAGGTAAATGAAATATTCCGTGAGCAGCTGGGAGAAGTCTTGCAGTCACTAGCCCATGTTCTCTTGGACTTCAACTTACCATATATCTGCTGGAAATACAATACAGGAGAGAGGAAGCGGTCTAGGAGGTTCCTGGAGTGTGTGGAAGGTAACTTCCCAACACAGCTGGTAAGTGAGACAACTAAGGAAGGTGCCTGCTAGACCTGTTGTTCGCAAACAGAGAAGGACTTGTGGGTGATGTGAAGATTGGAGGGTGTCTTGGGCATAGTGATCATGAAATACTATGAATTTTTGATTCTCGGAGAAGTAAGGAGGTGATCAGCAGGACTGCTACCTTGGTCTTCCAGAGAACAGACTTTCATCTTTTTAGGGAACTGGTTGTCAGTCCCTTAGGAGGCAGTGGTGTAGGGCAGAGGAGTCCAGGAAGGCTGGGCATTCTTCAAGAACGAAATCTTAAAGGAACAGGAGCAGGCCATACCCATATGCCAAAAAATGAGCTGGTGTGAAAGACCACCTACCTGGCTGAACAGAGAGGTTTGGCGGGAACTCATGAAATAAAAGAGAGTTTGAACTTTGGAAGAAGGGGCAGGCAAGTCAAGAGGACTACAAGGAGGTCGTGAGGGTGTTGGTCAACAGCTGCCTGAATATGAACTGTCAGTGTGCCCAGGTGGCCAAGAAGGCCAATAGTATCTTGGCCTGTATCAGGAACAGTGTGGTCAGCAGGACTAGGGAAGTGATTGTCTGTCCCCCTGTATTTAGTACTGGTGAGGCCCCACCTCAAATACTGTGTTCAGTTTTGGGCCCCTCACTATAAGAAGGACATTGAGGTGCTGGAGCATGTCTCAAGAAGGGCAATTAAGCTAGTGAGGAGTCTGGAGAACAAGTCTTATGTTTTCTATGGTCTCCCTGTGGCTGAGGGAATTGGAGTTGTTCAGCCTGGCGAAAAGGTGGCTGAGGGAAGACCTTATTGGTCTCTACAACTACCTGAAAGGAGCTTATAGCAAGGTGCGGTTTGGTCTCTTCTCCCAAGTAACAAGGGTTAGGACATTGAGGAAATGGCATCAAGTTGTGCCATGGGATGTTTAGATTGGATTTTGGGGAAAAATTTCATCGCCAAAGGAGTTGTCAGGCATTGGAACAAGCTGCTCAGGGAAGTGTGTGCGTCGCTATCTCTGGAGGTGTTAGAAAGCTGTGTAGATGTGGTGCTTAGAGACGTGGTTGAGTGGTGAACTTGGCAGTGTTAGATTAATAGTTGGACTTGACCTTAAGGGTCTTTTCCAACTTAAATGATTCTGTGATTCTCCATCAGCTATGTTAGGTTATTTTAAGATATAAAACATGTAGTGGAGACAGTGGAAGATGCATGGCACAGGAGTGCTCTCTGTAGCAATTTTAAAAAACATCTTAGTCACCTGTAAAAAATAAGTAAATAAAGTTTAAAAAAAAACAAAACCACTTAGTTTGCAGCAGAAATAATAGCACTCACAGGGTGATTCTCTTTTGGCTATCAGAGTTTGGTTTTAGTCGTGCAAAGGCTGCAACTTAGTTCAAGTTATCTATCAAGTCCTTGTTATCACACCTTCTTCACCTTCTTTGTTTATCTCCAGAAAAATTCCTTCTTCTTGTTGATAATTGCACAAGAGTTCAAACTTGCAGATTCTGTATAATAAAAATATTTTATCAGACCTGCCCGGTAAAGACATGGTTTTTTTGGGAAAAAAAAATGTTTTGTTGAGGGTAGAAAGAAGAGAGTTGGTTGGAGTTCTTTCATGATGAAATGTGTTTCTAGTATATCTCTACAAATAATAATATTTTTTTAAATGGTATATTAGTGACCAGGTCCTTGGGTATCAAAGGCTTCTGTCAATTAAGTTTGCATTGTCTGTTGATCAGCATTTCAATGGTAGAAAAGGAGGAAGGTTTAACTGTTGTTATCAGTTATGTTTTCTACATAACTTGCTAGAGGGTTCACTCATTTCAGCTTTGTTAGCATGCTATTATCTACACATACCTTTTTTTTTATTATTGTACAGAGCCTAAAACTAAGTTCTCTGCTTGGTTTGTCTTTTTTTTTTTTATATGGGATTTAACTTACTAGCTCTTTCTTCTCCCTCTCATTTCTAGTCGTAAGTCCATTTTTTAATTATTTGAGGTGGAAGTAGTAGACAGAGGTAGAAAGGCAATCAGTCCTTAATTTTTCATCATTATGTAGTGGCCGAGCTGCTGAACAGGTGTTTTAAATTACTTGTCTGGAATTTCTGATTGTATTTACCAATCCAAGTCATTAGTTCTAAATGACCATTCTTTTAAACATGTCTTTGTTTCTAGCATCTTACTGTAGCCCTCCTCACAGATAGCAAAATAATGGCACATTGGGAAACACAGCTATGAAAGCAGGTAAAACCTGCCTCCTCAGCATAGGCAAGGGAGATTTTGGCCATCTGTCACAATAAAGGGAATGACTGCATATCTGTGTGTGAAGAAGTTATGGATATCAGGCATTTTTGGAGAATTCTGTGTACAAACTTTTCCAATCCAGACTAGCCACAGTAGCTTGATACAGTTATCATTACATATTGTGTCTCAGTAATTCTTTTTTTTTTTTTTTTCTTTTTCAGCTTGCCATGAAGCACAAATGCTGAGATACTGCCCAAAGTTGAAAGCTTCCCAAGAGAAACTGAAAAGGCTACTTTCGGCAACTTTTACAGGAGATCCAGACTTCTGTGTGCTTTTTTTTCTTCCAGTTCAGTGGAGATGCATTCTTTCAGATCCTGTGCAGGGAAAGGTGTTGCATTTCTACCTTTTTGACTTATTTTTGTTCCTCTTTTGTAATATTGCTACACAGTCCTGCAGTACTTTCTACCTGTATTTCAGTTGTTACAGAAGTGAAAGCAAACAGGGGAACTGGACCAAACGACCAGCCGATCGGGATTAAAATAGTAATATTCTTCCCCAGTTGTACAGAAAATTATTTAACTGGTTGTGGACATATTTGTGGAAATAAAATCCAAAGAAGGGGTATACTTTTCTTATGTAGCATCAGCAGAATGTGAATGTTGTAATTAAACACTTGGGGTTTTAACTGTAGTGGAGAACAGACTGCTTTGTCCTGGGAAACAGAAAACCATGTTTCTTCTGCCCAGTGTAGGAAGTTTTGCATGTGCCGTCACCAGCATTCAGAAGTGCATATCTGAATTTCACAGAGGAATCTGTTACCAGTGCTGTATTTTGAATGTCCCCATTTTCCCTTCTGGATTGATTATTTGAATCGCATAGTGAAACCTACAGAATGTATGCTTGAGGTTTCAAAATTGAGGAAAAAAGTAATTTTTACATCTCTGCACACATGTCCCTCAAATGCAATCTAGAACTCAGTAGTCTGGTATAAAATAACATTTAATTTTCTTTTTACCTGTGATTCTGTGGCTATAACGCCTGTGTAAATGAGAATGCAAAGGCCTGGGAGTATGAGAATGCACTGTTTTCAAAGTCATCTGTTTTTTATGAAGTCTACGGTAGGAATTTTTGGGAATACTTCCAAAATTACCTGATTAGAATGACTTCTGTGTTAGCCTAGTTGTCTGATTCTTAACATAGAGGCTTTCAAAAAGCAGTTTTGGTACATTAGAATCACAAGTTCTAGTTTGGATCTCGATTTTCAATATAAATTATCACTGGAATTATCACTACTTCATTCTTTATTCACTGTATGCAATATGTGCACTGTATCCTCGTACAAAAATAAGTAGGTTACTCTTCACAGCTGTTTTCTTAACACTTTTTAAATGTTCTAATATGCTTCTAGAATGAAGAAAAAAGAAAAGATAATAGTACTTTTTTTTTTGTTTAACTGGTAAGCTAGAAACAGAAATCCTAACCAAAGTTTCAGCCTTCATCTTCTGAAGGTGCCTGCTTTTTTTTTTTTTGCCTCATCTTACCAGAGAGCCAGAGAGCTGGCATTCTATGAATGTACTGTAGTTTTCATTTTCAGTGTAGAATAAGATTTTTGCATTATTAATGATACTTTAAGCAGTTTAAAATCCTCAGAGCAATGCTTGCAAGAGAGATAAAAGCTTCTGTAGTAATTGAGAATATTTTAGTTACTGCAAGCAGAAGTACCTGAAAATCTCTTGGAAATATCCATTGCGTAAAAAGTTGCTTGGCTTTATGAAAACATTTGCATTTGAACTAAGGACACTGTCTAGTTAACTGATTGCATTCAAATTTTACATCTGTTTTTTTTCCTGTAATTTAAACTGCTTTGTGTGAAGCTCTTCATTTAATTTCACACTGGGAATTGAGAGAAGGTAAATTTTTCATCTGTGTAGTAACCATATGATCATTTAGATCTATTTAGCATCATCTCTAACAGTTACTACCTCCAGCACCATCAACTGAAAAAGAATTTGGCCACATAATTGGCTTATTAACAACCCAGGTTCTGAACACTCTGAGCTGCATACAATTCATGCTTGCCCTGGAAATGTCAGTTGCTTTCTGAGTGCTGTTGTAATGACTATGGGTATTTCTGCAAATTAACCAGAAAAATAGATCCTCATTAGAAATTAATGATAGAGATAAAATTGTAGGCTATTTTTCAAAAATAGCTCCATTAGAAATCAATTAGGGGATACACTTTTGACTACATAGCTGTCTTTCATCATCTTTTTCACTGTTACTTTAAGTATATTCTGCTGTTACCCTCACAAGTCTTTCTCTTGAAAGAAAGAAGGAATAGGTTTTGAACTGCTGCCATCTAGCTGGTCTTCTAAGCTTGTCAATAATTTAGAAGAAATGTCTAAAACCCAGATCAGATAAACCTAAAAAGAATTAGTTGTCTAAATTCAGATAAAAAGGCATAGATTTGCAGGTGTTTACATGAATATCAGCTGAACAGGACAAGGTCAGATTTGCACTGTTAAGTTCCAGACCTTTTGTGAGTTGAACTTTCTAAAACATTACTGACAGTTTAAGTTTGTTTTTTTTTTATTTATATTCTCCAGTTAAGTGTATTGTGTTATGTATCATAACTCAGGATTTCTATCCAACCATCAAAAGCCATTTACTATGGAAATTCTAAATAACCTAATGTTATTGAATGAAGGAAAAGCTGATTGTCTGTGATTACTTTGTTCTTGCTGTTTGTTAAACTACAAGATTTGGTAGTTTTTAGAAAAAAATCAGAGATGTATAAATGTCTATCCAAAGGTAAATCTTAGAGCATTGCAATTTCCTTCTGGAACTTAGCTTGTAGTGTATACAACCTAGAATAGATAGTCATGTACATAGTATATACTATAATTCAGGTTAATGTTTCATATGAATGAATGTATTTGTAAATTGTAACTTCATCAATAGTTTCTTTATCTTTTTAAAGTTCTGTAAAGAATAAAAATAATGTATTGTTAGACTTGACTGCCGTACTGCAAACTGTCTTAAAAGGCTACTTTTGTGTTTAGCAAAAGTTGTGCATTATGTCAAATATTAACAAAAACATGCTCTCTACAAAGTGATCTTAAAGGTAGGTAGGTTTTGCTATGATATGCCAGAATTGTAAAACTTGCTGGTATATATTGTAACCAATTTCTTGAAAGTTCTCAAAGATGTAGAAATTATTTTGTGCCATTCTGGGGAAAAATGTGGGACCTGCTCTCTTGAGTCGTTGCTGGAAACCCTGATTTTGTCATTAAATACTTTAACTGTGATGAAAAGAAAACTGTTCTTGGACTATTTGAGTTGTCTATTCAAAATATAAATTATTTGTAGGTGACATTTTTATATTCTGTTCTAACAGAACTATATTTCACTGTAGAAAAACTGAATAAAAATAAATTCCCACTGCAATAATGAAAACTTTTTCTAGAAATAATACTGTAGTTAAAAAAAGAAGTGATGGGAATGAGGTTGAAGGATCCAAGCAGATTCCAAACAACAGTTAACACGGCTGAAGTTAGCATTCTACCAAAAGGTTTAAAAGTTAAAAAAAAAAAAATCGGTATTAATTTGCTTTCAAATTGCTGTGAAATGCTTATTCTGAAATTGCTATTGCTTTCTTTTGGCCATCTATTGATAAATTTTTATCAAAACAGAAGCAATTGTAATTGCCTTATGGGAATCAAACCATAAAGATAGAATTCTACACACAGAGAAGCAATCCCATAAATTCAATCAAGGGCTACTTGCAGAAGAATCATGTTGAATATGTACTGACTGCTGCCATCTCTTTTTCAGGTTTAAACATTGTCCCTAGGATCCTGATCTCAAAATGTCCTGTTAACAAATACTGTCAACTAGTTAAATTACTTTTGTTACTAGGTAAATTTAGCTAGAAGGCATGTCATCCATCAGGTGTTGAATGCCATACATGCCCAACACATGGGCCAATACCCAAACTGTGTGAAACTTTAAAACAAATAGATCTCTGGATCAAAAACAAACGATGCAACAGTATTTTGTTGTAGTTTATGCATAACAATTTGGCAGTTCTTTTACATCATTGCAAATTTATCCTGTAACAATAGAAAAAAAAATCATTCCTTTTCTGAGCACTTTTAAATGTAATTTTCACCATATTAATGGTTTTTTTCAGTGATCCGATATATTAGGATTTTTAAGTTAAAGATAAGCTACTGTTTTGAGTCTGTTGGAAGATATTGTTGCTGCCATGCTCCTGAAGGCATAATACTTTACAGAGAAAATCAGACTAAGATGCCAGTCACCTTCAGCTGCAAGTCACAGTATCAGTGACAGGACACACTACTTCAAGGAGTGAGTAGATCAGTGCCCCTGTCCAGTACTCACTAAGGACTGCTGTGAATCAGATTAAAAATTGCTTTAATTTTTTTCAAAATTAGTCTCTCATGGAAGTGGACATGGGGTAATGACATTAACTTACACAAACACTTAATTTTTCCCATTATCCTGAAATTTCAGGATCCACTTCATAGCATATCATTTCAGCTTGTTTTGTGCATCATCTGGAAGCACTCTATGGTATTTTGTATATATGTTTCAATCATATATATTTTAAATTATTTGAGTTGATTTTTAAATAGATAATGGAATGGTGACTAGCTTTGGCGGGGGTTGAGTAGGGATTAGAGACACAAAAAGTAATTTGCTATTTATTTTCCCAATGACTGAGCAACTCTAAACTGAGTGGAAAGGTAGTGTTACATGGAGGTATATTGGTATGGCAGATACTTGATGTTGAGACCAGGTATTCAGGGCATAAAAGGGTATAAAAAGTAAGCTTATTAGCTAGGGCAGTTGGGTGGCTTTAAAAGTGTAGAGAATAGGTAACTAACAAAATTCTAATTGATACATCAAACAATTTCACAGGTCTGTTATAGTTAAAATGGTGATAACGTTTGCAGAGAAACTGGAGTTCAAGCCTGTATTTTGTTGAATTTCTGTTGCTGCTAAAGATGGGAGGACAAAGAGTTTTCTTCTGGCTTAAGTGTTCTGTTCTGGATAGAACAGAAAGGATTAAGTGTGATAAAAGTAAACCAGAAAATTTTGACAGTGTTTCATCCTATATCAAAAAGTAATCTTTAACGTATGCAACTAACGTTAATCAGCATGTTGGTTTTCACCCAAATCAGTGAGTTGGTGGTTTTTCCAATTTCAGAAAGAAGAGACACAGTAAAGCTTGCTTTGGATTAGCATGATCAGAAAATAAGGATTTCTACGTGAAGCGCATTTACTTGTGGGAAGTAATAATATTTAAAAGAGAATCCTTCTTTCCAAAACCTCTATCTAAAACTGGTTTTATTAAACCCAGTGTCTGGAAACATTTATGGCAGCTGTGAGATCCTTGTCGGTACGGTTGGCACTGACAAAAGGCATTGAACATTACTCTCTAGATTACTATCTTTCTTTGAGGCTCGTAGGACAGTTCAGCTCGGTGAGAAGCATCCCAGCGTTGCCCTTCAGGGATAAGGGGATGAGGAAGAGTAATCGCTGTTTGTGCTATGAATCAGCTGTAGCTAAATTCTGAGGTGAGGGTGGGCAAGAGGAGGAAAGGGTTGAGGACTCCTGGGTTGCTGCATGAGAGGGTCGGAAGAGGTGATGAAGTAACTGCCAAGTGGACCTGTGATGATGCAGGTCCCCAGGAAGAGGACAGCAGAGGGCTTGCCATTAGTGTTTTCTCACAGGTGAGTACAGAACCATCTGCAATTTTAGCAGCGAGTTCTAGATAAATCTTCTTTAGGACAGTCCTGAGGGATTCTAAACCTACCTACAGAGAAATGTTACTGCCCTTGGTTCTTATCTTACCTGCCCTTTTCTGTTGCCTCCCTTCATGCAGTGGTTCAGCATTTCAGAAAAGATGAGAACAGGTCTGTAAAAAGTTGGAGCATTCAAGCCTCGTGACAGATACTATTCTTCACTGAGGCCACGAACAATTGCAGAGCTGCCAGTGTCTGGCTGAAATAACAGCTGTACATATAGGATCATTTGTAAGACAGATGGCTGAGAAAGGTAATGTTTATCTGCCAGGCAAGGTTTCATAACTCTTAGCATCCATTCATGAGGAAAGCATCACTAACTGTTAGCTATTGCTAATTACCTCAATTTAGTAGGTGTTAGATTAAAATCCTTTTTTTTTCTGGAGTCTCTCTATCACAATCTCTGCAATGGCACTGAAAGAGGAAAAGTGGGTGGGAAGGAAGAGGTTATATGTTCATTAGTGCATATGCTTCAGAGAATTCATTCCTCTCTCTGGCACAGTAAATGTGTAAGGTTAGTTATAGCTTCCCTTACTACCCCAACTGTTTTTCCTAGTTCTCACTTCTGTGCAGTATTTCCATATTCAGTATCATATTTTTCTCATTATTCACAAGTTCCTCGTGCTAAGAGGTAGCTCCACAGCTAAACTCTCAGGACTTTTAAGGCCAACATGAAGTACAATCTTTAGCCCTTGCCCTTTGGGGTGTGAGCAGCTCCTGTTGTGTGATTTATTGACTGCAGGTTGTTACTGTTTGTAGATGAAGATGTAGATATGCATGGCACTTAAACTGTGGATATGTCACATCACAAGGGTGAAGTTATACCGAAGGTTTTTCAGCATGTCTGAAACGGTTTAGGACAAGATTTAATCGTCAGAAATTCGTAGTTCTAGATCACCAACCTAGGTGTTACTTCCTTAATCTTGATAAAGGTTTTTCATCAAAGACTGTGCCAAAGCTATAATAATACAAGCTATTTATCTTGTATGTAGTATTTTTCATTCTTCTGGAACGAGTGTTCAAAGCCAAATGCAAAATTTATTCCATACAGGTATAAACTAATGGCATGGAAGTAAGTAATTTATAGGAAATTAATGAGCAGAAATAGTATGGAGATCTGAGAATATAAACCCCAGATCTCTTTATTCCTAGTAGAAAATTTAAGGATTATAATGGAATCATTTTTAATTTCTTGTTTTGTTAAAAGCATCAGAAACAAAAGTAGGTTTCTTACAAATTCTTTTTTTTTTTCCTTCCTGCTCTGGATCTTCCTGCACCTGAATCTTTCATGGTGTGCAGTATACACTGCCTGCAAAGCCAAATCTGTCATTGCAAAATATTTTTTTGAGAGAGACACCAGAGGAAAGCCGTGCAAAGACGTCAATAAAATCTCATTGCTTCTCTACTTGGATTTTACAAGCACAGCAAGAAGCCGTCAGCTTTCAGGCTGAATGCATTTGTATCAGTGCAATGAAAGACCCCGGTTTAAGGTATTTTGGGGGAATGTTGTATGTGTTCACCTTTTGTCACAGACTTCAACAACTGATAGAAGAAAATGTCTGTTGCCTTGTGCTCAAACAGTTCTCTGTCATTCTCTGGTTTAGTGTAAGGAACAAAAGCATCTCTGTGTCAGAGCCACACAGAACGCCTTGTCAGTGTCAAGTCGACCAAATTGCCCTTTTGGAACACATGAACCCTCCCTCCTAAAAGCGTGGAAGAAGTATCTCAGGGAAAAGAAGATAAATCCTAATAAAGCATCGGAAATACTCATTCTGCAATGCTATAGGAATTTGTACTGCAAATAGTGTTTCAGGCAGCCTGACTTGAGCTGTTTTCTTAACTCAGATGAATGAAAGTAAAAAGCTCTTTAAAGTTTTCCCCGTCCCTGCTTTTGGAATTTTGAAATCAGTCATTGAGAATGACAGTTGAGGTGAAAGAGACTGTATTACAAAAGAACGACATGGAATAGGATGAGAAGTACTTTTAGAAACAAGACTTACCACTACCCATCGATGATACCCAGTAGGGGAGTCATGCAGTGAACACAGGAGGCACACGAAGACCAAAAAGTCGCAGTACAGAAATGAGATTAGACTGGACCCCTTTGACTCTCAAAGGGCAACAGAACTCACTTCAGGGAGTGAAAAGAATGTGATTCATGGTTGTCATGCAAGAAATAAGTAAGGCAGTCATGTAGAGTTAAATTTCATAAGATAATGCAGAGAATGTGCAAATAGAAAAGTAGGCAGACTTTGTTTCCTAACATCAAATAGTTTAGCTGCACAGGGTTTCATTTTAAGGCATGCTTTTAATGATTTTAACTCAAAAATTTACAAGTTTCATTCCCTAAGTTGTAAGCAACTTTTCCATTTGTAATCAAACACTAATATAATGTCAGAGGGCTTAGTTTAGCCCAAATGAAAGGCAAACAGATCTCTTAATTTTCGTTCAAAAAAACACAAGAAGCTGTTGTTTGACCACCCCTTCCATACAAAAAGATCTTTGCAGAGTTGATAGTTTAATATTTCACCAGCTTTGCTAAGTTTCCTTGTCTTGTAGTGTAGTTAAGTGAAAACATCCAGTGTCTGCTGTCTTCAAATCTGGAATTTTTACAGTTCTGGGATCTATAAAAATGTTACTAGTAAAATGACACAAAGCCTTTATCTCAGTTTTGTTATTTTACAGTATAGTTTTTATCTGAAATGCATCATAGTGGGATTAGTGGCTGACAGCTCATGCTATGCACTGCAATGATTTGTCAAACCAGTGTTTTGTTATCAAGCTCCAATCAAATTATTTATATTGGTAAATATTAGTTCCTGTCTTACTAGAAATTGTATTAAAATCTGTCACAGTTTTGACATTCCAAGGATGGTAAAACAACAGAATAGCATTTTGACATACAGGCAGTGATTCCCCAAGCCAGACTGCAAGTGCAGCTGCTGGTGTCAGGAGAATCTAGAAATCTCTCTAAATAAAATAGCTTTAGGATTTTTCTTGCTAAGAAAGTAATTGTAAAACAATGATGGAAAGGCTTTGGGAATGATGGTAATAAGGTATTTTATTTTTTTAAGTTGAAAGGAATGAAGAGAAGGGATGGCTGGAATCCCTAGAGAGTGCAGAGCAGAGGCTTTCTAGGAGGTGATGATAGTTAAGGGTTGTTTTCTGTAAGCCAAGATGTAGGCTTGTTTGTATAATCATAGACTCCCTAGACAATTTTTGTGTTGCAGCTTCAACTCGGAGCTTTATGTGAGTTTCAGCACAGTGCATTAAGGTGCTTCTGAATGGGATGTATAGAAACCAGTATGCTGTCCAGGAAAACCTTCAAAGATTTCTTGGTATGCCTAAAACAAAGGAAACGTGCAAGTACACTCTGTCTTTTCATGAATACTACAACATATGTAGAGTCAAGTATTAAAAAGATATGTAATAGAGCAAGTTAGCAAAATCCCATTAGTGTATGAAAACAATTATTTGCCATTCATACCCACTTGTTCACATAAGCCCAGTATTTGGATAGATTTTTAAAGACCCCCTCAGAAAGTTTTTGAAGAATGCCATGAACGATGTTGATGCAGGAAGTTTGCTGAACTGGAAGAAAAAATAATGTGAGGAGAAAAAAAATCTACTGTCAAAAAGCAATTAATTGATTTAATTAGCCTATTTACAAAAGCTAAAAGAAAATACAATTTATTACAATTCTTGTTAATTCTGTCATGGTGATCAAATTGAACAATACTGGTGTGTGCCTTGTATCTTGTCAGAGGAGATTCAGAAAAGAATTTAAATATTTTGACTTGAAAACATAGATCATACTGCCACAGAAACTTTTACTGTCCTACATGAACTGTTGTGTACAGAAAAAATTTAACCTTCAGTTACTGATATTGAAAGGATGTGCAACTAAACTCTGACTTCCGAGAGTGCAGAAGTGTTTTAGAAGTTTATAATTTATCAGAGATTTATAAGTTATTTGAGCCAGCTGCATGCTAGAATACAATTCTCTGATGTGAAAGGAATAAATAAACTGATCATTTCCTTTATGAAATATCAGAGAAAGGGAAAAACTTTGTGGTACGAAGAAATTGTATATGTTTTTTCCTATTTTTTTTTACTTGCATTAAGATAATACTCTCACTCTTTTTCATACTACTAATTTATCATTCCAACAATATATACAAATAAGCACACGTGTGTCAGAATTAGTACAAATTGTCTTCCTCTTCAACAAACATTTAAACAGTTTCAAATATTTTCAAACTCTCTTTGGAAAGGAGTATCCTAATCTCATTGCTATTTCTGCTGTCGGCACTCATGTTCAGCAGTCACATGTACTGAAGAGAGATTTTCTGAAATATTTTTATTTATCACAGTATGTGCTTAATTGTGGATTTTTTTCTTCTGTGTATTTGGCATATTTTGTCAATCTTCTGTGTATGTCTTACTAATTAAGACATAAATAACTGGTGAATTTCACAGTAGGTTTGCCTTTAAGGACTAATTTGATAAAGCACATGTAATTTTGTGGTGGTCCTTTACATAATGTTGCAAGTTACGTTCAGTGATGTAGAAACTAACTTTCAGTTTATTACCTTGGCCTTTTAAATATTGAAAATTCCTGGTGAAATCTATTATTGTGTATTATGTGTTCTTAGCCTGATAGTTAAAAGTGACTTATGGTCAAGGACCCTTGACCACTTCTGGGTCTGAGATTTGAGTTTCTGGAATGGAACATTAGTTTGGATACATGTTGTGTGTAAGACAATAAGCTTACTTTCTCCTCTTTTGCTTTGCCTTTGTTTTCCTCTGAAGAACAAAACCTGGCCATGAAGGATGGAATTCAGCCACACACTTTTAAACCCTTTTGAGGCACCTGGAGAATAGAGAAGGTGGGATGTGTGGCACAGCACATTTTCCTTCAGCCTTGACAGACCAAAGAGATTAAGATTCCACTGCCCAACATGATAAATCAAGTCATTTAGAGCTCCTTTGGAAAGGTTAAAAAGTTAATACTCTTTATATCCCAAAGTGTGAATTACAGGAAGTAGGACCTGAGAAATGGATTACTTCTGTAAGCACCATAGAGTAGCTTGCCAACTGTAGGCAAGGAATGCAAGAAGGAATAAAAGGTCTTTCTGGTGTAAGATTATGATTTGAAAGATGGGGGATTACCACAGTGTATTTGTTGTAAAAGAAAAAAAAAAAAAAGGACATACCAGGCTTTCTGGAGCATCTGAAGAAGAGACTTGATGTACTTTCTTAATTGTATTGTTTGTTAAAGCTAGAATTCCAATGTCAATTTAAAATCAGGAGAATTAAAAATTCAATTTGTTGATCAACATAACTTCGGGTCATGATGAACTTAAACAAGGCTGTGCATACACTGGGTCAATTTTTCATAATTGTTAATCCCTGCAGTTACTGGAGTCAGTTTCAATTTACAATAAGTTACATCTTTATTGATTTGCAAACAGAACAATGCTGCAATGACACTGGCGTGAGGGAGCCTCTCTTTTGGGGGTCAGTTTTGTTTTGTTTTAGATGGGTTTTTCTCTCCATCTCCCTGACTGTGTATTCACAATAACAGAATATTTTCATATTCTATGAAAATAACAAGTGATTTTTATGTAAGCATTTATCTCTCAAGCACTGTTTCTGGAGTTTGGAATTGACTGTGAACTTGTACAAGTCTCCTTCACACCCAGCTTGTGCTTGTTCATGGTTTTGTACAGAAAGGAAAGCAATTCACAGATGCACAAAATAAATATGTAGAAATTTTATTTACACATACATATGCAACACTCAAAACATATCCCCAGTACATCATATTTCTAATGTCACTCTACAATGTGACTCCTTTTTCACATGAAAATCATCCATTTTCTGAGGAGTTAGTTTTTTACTGCATATACCAGTTTTTTATTTGTATCTCGGTAAGATGAAAGATGAGGTTACCTGAAGTAGACAACTGTTAAAAAATAAAAGATTTTCTCAGAAAATTATTTCTGAAATGGTATTCATCTACTTGATAATAAATCCTTAACTATTATGAGCTGAACCAGTAGTTCAGATTTCACTATTTCCTGAAGCAAGACATAAAGGACATGATACCACAACTGGTGGTAGAAAATGGTGTTTATTCCCCCTACTTAGAACTGAGTGATGAGATCAGATTACATGGGTGCATTTTTTCCATTCTGTAGTTTTCCAGTCATGTCAATCTAATGTTTGTTTGTCTTTTTTTTTTGATTGTGTTTTTTTTTTCCTTTTTTTAAATTCACCAGGGGAAAGAAATTTCTATAAGACACTTTTAGTTCCAAATATCTAGTCTGAAAAATGGTGACTCAAAAAGCAAAGAGTTCTTTGTCAACTAATTCTTGTTCCTGCACAGTACCAACCGTATCTGAGGATGCAGAGAGGAGCTCATGATACTACAGTCTTTGAAATATGTTGTTAGTAATATAATTATACTGAATTTACAGAAAAGATAAAGCAATTCGACGATATTTTTCTTCATGTGCTTTTATGTCATGAATTCCAGCATGACTATTTGCTCTGAAGGAGAGAAGTGTCCTTATCAATCATTCAAGTGAAAAAGCAAAAATAATATTGCTGTAGTATCCTTTTTTATTTTCCTAAAACAGAGTATGTATATGTGAACTTATACACATAGTTTTTAGTGCATTATGGTTGCCACTTGAAGCAATTAAAATTGATGAACAGCTACACTGCACTAGATTAGATAACTATCTTGGCCTTTTAAAAACCACCAAAACCATGTTAAACAGTTGTACTATCTATTATACATTTCTGAAAAAGCAGTTTCTCTTGAGTCCCATATTTAATGTGCAAAATATTAGGAAAGTCACTGGTAGCAAAGAAAAGGAGAAAAATTTAAGCAGGTTCCAATTTTAATGACCCTACCAGCTAATTTTATTGTGTAGCTATCACCTCTTATTTCATGGTTGTTCTGCTTCAGATACAATTCTTTATATTATCACTTCTGCTTTAGCTTATGCTCTGTCATTTTCTCCATATAAGAGGGATTGTCTTCTACAGTTCTTCTGATAACATTCTGAAAATTGTACTAGGACTGTTTTTCCTTTTTTCTCTGTTATAATGGTTTCTTGTAAAACATGAAGAGATGCCTTTTTGTCAAGAAAGATGAGGAATCCGAGAGTTTTCTAGCTAGTTAATTTTAACTCTCAAAATGTAGGATGGGCTATTAATGTACTTATCTATTAAATAATTTTTGTTTGCCTATTATAGTGATATAAAGTTTAATTGAAAAAGCTCTAATATCTTTAAGTGTTTTTTAATAAATTGTCTTAGTCTTTATGTACAATATATGAAATACTAGAATACAGTTAATTCATTACTAACAACAATTAAAAAAAGAAAAAGGTAGAAAAAATAGAGTGATTTCTACTCCAAAATTTAATTTCCTCTTTCAGATATATTTCATAACTACAACGTTGTATTAATTGTTCTTTAAACTGAGGTAGCTGGTCAGGCTATATAGGAAATAATTATTTTTTCCTAAATGTCCTTCACAAATAGTGTGTCTTCTCACCTTGTTACAGTATGTAACTACTATTGATTACCTGCTCTCTAGTAAATTCAGTTCAGCACTGAAAGGCACATACCATTCTGATAGATTGATCAGGACGTGCAGAATACAGTTTAAGGAGATGATACCTCCAACCTTCAACTCAGAAACCAAATCAAGGTGCTGTGTGAAGTGTGTTCTTTAATTACCCATTGATGTTTTCTCTAGCTTTAGAAAAAAAAAAAATATGGCTTCTATGTAAGTTTCTATAGATACATGGTAAGCAATGTTACACAAAGGAGTGTTGATTATGCTTGATCATTACAAAAAAAAAAAAAAATTAAAAAGTTTAATTTGGAAACTTTGAATTTTAACTTCTTTTGGAAAATGCAGTTGCTAGAAATAATACAATAGTACAATTCAAAGGTTCAGCAAAATTACAATGACTTTGATTTGACAGTATGGCACTTCTGGCAAAAAAGGCACCTGACTTAATACAAAGGGATAAAGAGGAGAACAGAGTTGATATAGTCTCTTGGGACTTGTTCAGTATAACAAATCTCAACATAACGGTGGGTTCAAAATCACAGATATAAAAATTGTATTTGGAAGGGAAACAGGTTTAAAAAAAAACCTACAAAAAAGATATTAATGATACATTCCAAGTAACAAAAATAAAGGGGAGAACTTGAATAATGTAACAGAAAAAAACACTGCAATCAAGTCTAGTATTTATTGAGCTCAATGACATCTGAATATTCCACAAAAGAAAAAGTGCACAGAGATGTTTAACTTGATAGTTGTCAGCCAGCTCTTACATGCCATGAAAATTTGGTTATTGAGACGCAGCAATAGCAAGTGATTGGAAGTGGTTTATCGACCTGCGCCTTGAAAATACCTTGGAAGTGTCCTCAGTCTGTATGCCAGATGGAGGAGGAAAACCTTGAAGAGGATTGCCTGTCCTGTCCTTTCCTTTAGGTATCATGGTATCAGTGTTGTGTTATATTCATCATAACATAGCAGAGAATGATAATTGTCCTGGATGGAGAAAAAATAAAAGAGGAGGACTCTCATATATGGTGATATGTTCTCATCTAGATCTGTAACTTGGAGGATAACAGGTGATAACATAACAGCACCCCACCAAGAGTGGAGATGTGAGAAAGGAAAAGTAAAATGGAAGAGACAAAAAAGACAAAAACCTCTTTCCTGGTCAAAACTAAATCAAGATAAGTTTAGCACCATCTCTATAAATTTATTTTATGCTTTGTTAGACTTGCTATTATTGAAATAATGCAAGATCTATATAGAAGGACAAAGAAAATAATTAAATCAGAAGCCCTTGAGATACTTTTCTGCTTACAGTATGATGTGGTTATATCCTAGAGCTCTAATGATTTCAAAATACTAGGGCTGAGATGCTCAGTATTTCTATTTTGACACTGGAAGTTCAGATAGATTCAGAGATTTTATTTGATAAAAAGAGAAGTATGGTGCTTACCATGCAGCAAGTGGTAGCATAGCAAACAATAGAAGAAAAGATTCGGACACTGATTTTGTGATTGCTGAGACCTAGTTGTGAGCAAAAAACAGGATATTGCCAAGCAAGAACAGTGTCCTGAGGTGCTCTTGGCTCTTCTTGTTTATATATAAACCTAGCCATGCAGGTCACTTCAATCTATATAAGTAGCAATATTAGATGCTGTTATTTTCACATCAGTGCTAACTAGTGTTGCTTTCAGTGTTGTGGACTACAGAATACATGATGGTATGATGAGACCTAACATATCATCTACCATAACACCTACCATTATTCTTGTCCCTGTTCTTTGCCAAGGGAGCAGTGTCTAAGATTCAGCAGAACATTGTCACTCTGTGCTGAAACTGACTCCACCTTAGGTCTTATTCTCAGCTATAGCTCTCCGAGTGCTTTAACGGAAGGAGGAGGTTGTCTGGGTTTCTTCCTGTCCTGTGCTGTCCATATGGAGTTGTAAGAAAATTCTTACTTCTTGTAAGATAATTTTTCTATACTGAGTCTCTACACTGGTTACAAGAGAAAGAGGAAAAAGAAAGATCTGCAGATGAGAAAGTTATTTCTCCTCTATTCTGGTTCTTATCATCTTTGAAGTGTGTCTTGAAGTGTGTGCTGCACTGGCTGATACATGCCTGATGCTTAGAGATCTTTGAATTTCAGCTCTGATTCCAAGAAATGTGTGCACTGGAACTGAACTTCTTTACTGAAGGACAACAACAATTATCTGCAAAGTGTAAGCAATGAGGAAACTCTGAACACATCTAAGTGATTTAGTGTAGCAAAGAAAAACAGAGAATACATGATGACGACTTTTAAATATTTAAAAAGGTAATATGAAAAACAAAGGATTAAAGAGGATTCATAATATTTCATAATTTCATATTTATTAATAATAAGTATTTCATAATAGATACCTTAAGAAGTAGTAGTATTGCAATTGCAGGAACCAGTATCAATTAGACAACAGAAAATATTTTCAATGGTGTAAATATGGTTAAATGGGCATCCCTAAGATTTTTGAAGATCAGAAATGATGGAGCTATGATTTATCTTCTCTTGGAGCAGATAACCTCAATATCCTTTTCATCCGTATTATCATTTATGGTTCTGTGACTTCTGATCTCTCTTCTATTAGCAGTTCACTTAAATAGACTCAATAAAACTGGATTTCACATCATCATTATCCTTGTACTGGCTCCCCAAATGTACTCATTACATCATGAACTAAATTAGATTGTAAGTGACCTTTCCTTGAGGACTGCTTTAAAGTGTCAGTTCAGTACATGGCACAGGAAAAAAAATCTATTGAGGTTACTCTGAAATATCTCTCTCTCTGCAGAGAACTTCTAAGGCTCCTTAGAAATTAGTAGGAATGAAAAGTATAAAGATTGAAGGTAAGGGGAAAAAAAAAAATTAAAATTGACTCTCTTGTCACACTTCTGAAAAATTTTGGACTATGTCACTGAATATTTAAGTAGGGTCTGAAGTTCACAGTTGCCTTTAATTAAAACCGAGTTGTTAAGATTTTTGTGAGTGTAAATGAACAGCTGTGTTGTAAAAGTGCAAGACCAATAGTATCACACAGCTACACAGAAACCAAAAATTCCGCCGGTGTGACTTTCTGCCTAGCAGTGTTATTATGTTATTTTTCTCTAGTTTCCTTTCTTATTTGGTTCACTCTTGATATTAAGTCTAAATGTAAAAACTTCAGATGTAAAAATTCCCAGAAAGAAATTGTTAGATTGCTTTTTTCTGTACTACCTGTAGGTGGGTTTGATAATTTAGTGGTTTGTATTACATCTCAAAACATCAAAAGCAAAAGACAGATATAAGAGGGAAGCTTATACATTTATATTAAATACCATTAGCTGTGTGCAGTGGAATAGATTATATGGCTCTAGGATTCTGTTTTGATTTAGATGTTTCATGTGTAATTTGTGTGAATCAGTGTCTGATGTTGCCTGGTGGGATGAGGGTAGTGAGTTAGCAATTTTGGTCCACAAGTTTTTCTGATGCCGATTTTTTCAGAAGCCAGTGATGGTAAGGAATATCTCAGCACCTGATCTAGGGGTTGTTTCACTCCCAGTCATATTTTATCCTATGAATGAGACCACATTATCTCAACAACTTAGGTGTTGAGGTGAAGATATTGATAACATTAACAGGCCTTCAGGAGCTGAGGTACAGGACAGATTAGCAAATCTTCCATCATTATTGCTGATTATGTATCTGCTCCTTAGCCAGAGAAAAGGATTTCTTTCTGAACATCTGACAACCTATGATCAACCCTAGTCACTTTTTAAAGTAAATATACAAAAGAAACCACAAGTTTTACAGGCATTTGAGGCTTTTATAGCATAGTTTCTGTGAAGCGTCTGAAATGGTAATTTTAAATTATTCCTGTATATTCTAATCAAAACTAGGATTATTTCTTTATTTTTTTAGTATGGTTCAGATTTCTTAAATCTTACCTTAAATCTTTCTTAAATCTGAATCTTAAATATGTAATTGTTATTGTTTGTAATCATTTGTTGTAATTGTTTGTTGATTATTTTAATTTAGTCATGGAGCCATTGATCTACATCTTGTACATTTACTTTCTACAGTATTTTCTATCAAGATCTAGTTGATGATCCAATATATACTTCCAGTTATATTTCTTTTTAAAACAGATAAACCCTGCAATGAAACATGTGGTTCTAACAAGTGATCAAATACACCATATCTGTACCTCTTGTGACTGGAAGTAAGAGAAGTTGTTAGTGAATGTCAAGAGACTAAATTCAAAGCATTTATACAATTACTGTTGGCTTTTTTTTAAATCAGTGGCTCAGTGACTGTGATTTTTTTTCACTTTTTGAGTGAAACGTGATTAATTGTAAACAATTACTCTTGAGTTTAGATATTTGAACTCTGTGCTTTATTTTCTGTGTTTTACTTAACGATATTTTAACATAGGAGCTACCTCATTATATTTTGCAGTTTTAAATAGAAGGTCATGCTTGGTAAAGGTTTATTTTAAATCATGTCCATTAAAATAACTCCTACGGTTTTGCAAGTGATTGGAACAGTGGGTACATTTGCTGAAATCTATTTTTCCTCTTTCTGTTAGAACATATCAAAGAGAAATAGGAGGGAAGAAAAGTGTCCTTTCTACCAATGGGGTTCAAATTTGACAGGATAACACTTTAAAGCTATTTTTGGAAATATGACTGAAACAGATCTGTAACTGATGGTGGGTGATTTTTGTCAAATAATACAGAATCCATGAATTCAATCAGTATTTTTACTTGTCAGTGGTAACCTGCTGTTTTCAGAAAGCAGGTCCTGCATTTTAGGAGAACGTGGTAATTCAAATCTGAAGGCGTAAATCACCTCCAGATTTCTAGGACTAAGCCCACACTTTTTAATTAACTGTGTTAATCATTAAAACCACTTCTAAAATGATGCAGTGACTGTATTTGCACAATGTACATGAGGGGAGAATTTGGCTTAAGATATATTGAATAACTGAATTTCATCCTCCTAGTTGTCTGCCTGAATATGTGGAAGAAACCTCTACAGTTGTATGCTGTATAAAATTGCAATTTGTATGTTATAGACCAATAAGCAAATTATGAAAGAAATGAAGGAATACATCCCTTTAAGATACAAATCAAATGTTAAGCATAAATAATACGACAATTTATCTTGCTTGCTCTCTCAGCTTCTTTAGGATTTTCCCATTCTATTACTCAAATAACTTTGCTGTAGTCCTAAATATTAATGGTGAGATATATAGCATTTAGGCATTCAAGTTGGATTCTGATCACTTTTGTTGATTTGGGATCCTGGTGCATTTTGTAAAAGTGGGATTGCCATCTTCAACAGGCTTAATTATAAGCCACAGCAATTTTAATTGGATGTGATATTTTTCATCACCTGTCTTTAACTTTATAAAAAAATGCTTATACTAGTAAACAAATGGTAATTGTGTTAAAATCATTGGGTCTGTATTTTTAAGTTTGAGGTGCTTTTATGGATGTGCAAGTTTGGTATAATTATGTAGATAATGCATATATTATGTGTGTGTGCCTATATCTTTACATACACACTACAAGAATTTGGAAGATCAGGCATTTAAGAGTTAGGAAAGGCCAGTCTATTTATGTACTATTAACTTGAAACTAACTCTCTTAGGTTTATGATTCAGTATCTTGTAATCATGTCACAAGCTTTTTTTTCTTCACAGTTCTCTGACTTGATTCCAGGCATGATAGTGTTACAGAGGTAACAACTCTGTGGAAATTGCTTTCATCTTTTTGCCTTTTAAGTATAGTGGCTGGAGAATGAGAGAAGATGGCTTAGAGGACAGGCACGTAAATATTTCCCTGGGGGGTGGGATTCTATCCCTATTTCATCTGTCTGACGTGTTCCTTTCTGATGCCTTGAGTTGCACTTTTCCAAGCATATAGAGATACAGCTGTGTTTTAAAAACAGTAGGTGTTAGAAAACATTTGGCTGCTCCAAGAATTCAGCTCCACTAAATGTGCCAATTCATGAACATAGTACTAATATTTTTTTTAGTCTTCCTCTAAAGTGAGAAATAATTTTTCACACCATAGTAACTATTGCAAAAATCAATACTAAGTATTTCTGAAGGTCTTGCACTTTATACAGGGGTAAACACCCAAGAGAACTTGTAGCCAAACTCATCACTCACTGTTCCAATTACTGTTTGGATGATGGATCACACACAAGTTATGATCTGACAGCCTAAACACTGAGTTGAAAACAACAATAAAATTGTTTCTTTATTGCCTCCTTACATGAAATTAAATGGCAAATAGTAAATGTATATTATTAGAAGTATAGAACACCAAAGATATGCAAGGAAATGCTTCTTGCAGTAATACGTGGTTTCTGGTAAAGTTTCATAGCAACAAGTAGTTTGGCTGGTTTGTGGGGGTTTTTTGGGGTTGGTTTCTTTTTTTTTTCAGTTTCCACTGATGAAATTAAATCATTTTTAAAAATTCATTTATAATCCTTTTAACCTTCATTCCATTGAGTGATAAGAAGTTAGTTCTTCTCAGGAGGTGTATTCTCATTTTATTATTCTTTAATTTTTTCCCCTATTCTTATGTTCTCTTTCATTTTGCTGTCTAGATTTCCAAAAGGTACCGAATTTCCCATGTTGCAGGGGATAATAGATGACTGAGCTGCTGAAAGCTGACAGTATGAGCCCAGTCCCAGCCCATAAGGCAAGTAACTTAATTACCACTCCATTTAACAGAGTACTGTGGGAAAATGTAGTTTAAATATTCTTTCTATTTTTTTTTTAATTATACTATTAATAAATTAAGATTAGGGCTTTCTAGTTGACACACTGCTTAATGATACTGAGTGTTTGAAATTAAATTAAGGACAATAATTTGAGAGTATAGCTTAAAATTGTGACGATGCTAAAAATAATCAATTTGACGTATTTTTCTCAGAGTGGTTTTGAGCTGTCAGCATACAAGAAAAGCATGTCTCAAGGAAAGCTGAAAGCCTTTCCTAGTCACAGGTCTCGAGCAACCAGAATTTCAAAAGATGTATCAAATTTCTTGAAACCAGTAATGTTGTTATGAGAATTAATGACACTGACAGTTTTCTATATATATTTTTTTTTCAAAATAATAGAATTCTATTACATGTTGTTAGGGAAATTGATGTTGTTAGACCTGGACGGCACAGCTGGATTCTGAAAAACACCTGTATACATGCTCACCTCTCATGACTTTCATGTGGATCAGCTTTCAGAACCTACAAAACATTCCTGTACACAGGCTAACCTCTGTATCATTATTGTGTAGTTAGTTATCAGACCAACTAAAATAGGTCTGTGACAATAAGTATTAAAAATGTTATGTATTATGTTCATTTTGCTTTTATAAGTAATCCCAGATTTTCTCACAATGGCCAAGTTTAAGTAAAAGAATATTCAGAATAATTTTGATTTTTTTTTTTTTAATTTACATTTACATGTCACTGTTTTACATGTAAGTAATTGTTTTGAAAACACTTTAATTTCTTGGATTGCAGTCTGGATAACATGTTTTAAAAAGAAAGAAAGAAATATGTTTTTTTAAAAAGGAAATCAGAGCCCTGAAATAAAAAAGAAAGAGCAGTAACATTAAGAGTCCAACATCATAATAGGACAGGCAGAGTTTGCTTTTCACTGAGGCTTGTAGGAGACACATCTGAGATTTTTCTGTTCTGCTTTTGAGCTATAGTTCAGAAAATCTTGAGATACTGCTCTATATTTTAATACTTAATCCAAATATAATGAGGAAAGCAAAAAGCAAGATGAATAGGGCTATTAATCTTTTCCTGTATGAAGAGTCAACTTCTAACTGTACTTTTTATTATAAAATACAGTCATAAGTCCTAAAGATTCTTAAATAAAGTCTACTTTGACATCCTGCTAATAGCTGTTCAAATTGAAAATTTTCTTGTGCCAGCACACTGCAGCCCAGCTGGTGCAAACGATGGATGCTTCCTATTTTCTTAAATGGGTTTCCAGCCTCTGGATTATTTGATATGCAAAGGCTGATGTCCTAGAAGAGCTCATATCCTTTTAGAGACTGGATACACTTGCATCAATTTTCTCCATGCCTTTTTCCATGAATTAAGCCTGGCACGATTGTGACTGTTCCCTTTTGATCAAACATTCTGGACAAGGACTGCAGTTCATTTACTAGCTCTCAAGTAACCGTGTCAAAGTGCATTATAGAGCATGATGTCTGAGGAGGTGTTGCTACTATCTGCACTAAGCAGGCACATTTGCAAATTCATGAGCTCTTTTTGAAATTCATGAGCCATCCTCTGCCCAGTTTTTCATTTTGTTTTCTACCATAGAATATTCATATGATTTAATTGTCTTTTTCTTCTTCTGAAAGCACATTGGTACATTTTTTTAAAATATAAAGCCAACAATAAAAATAAATGATGTATATAAATAGAAGGTAAAACAAACATATGTGAATTATGGTCTTCCTCTTTAGCCACAATTCTTTCTTCTTTCAATCCATTTCCAGCTGAAATCATGGGGCATATGTAATTTCCATTCATTTCATCATCTTTCAGTTACCTGAATTTTCCTGCTCTGTGATAATTTCCAGTGACAAAGTATTTGTCTTTGCTCATGCACTAGATACAGGTACTGTACCTCATTATGAATACATAATGATGAATAAAGGTTTGCCTTTTTGTTCAGCTTCATTCCAATGTCTGAGTATCTCTTCTGATAAAACGTATTCATTTGAGTGACTGCATCTAGCCAAATACCTTTACCAGAATGGAAAATTGAACCCCTGGAAAGATTGCATGGAAAGGAAGACAGTAATGATTGTTCTTGCCAAAGAGCATATTTTCAAATATATTTTTAAGTATATTTTTAAATTGGTGTTCCACAAGATACACCTACTGAGATTGCCAAGGATGTCTCCACTCTGTTTTTGGAAGTGGGATTATAACTTCAAATGTCTGAGACACAGCAGAACCTGTTTGGGCTTTGCTTTTTCTTCCCCCTCCTCCTTGCCCTTTACTCTGTGGAAAGTCTGAGGACAATATTCTTTTCCTAAGTGAAAGTTTGAACTGAAGAGTGCAAAATAATGAATGGCTTGCATAATGGTAGCAGCATTATTTCTCTCAGGATTCCACATGCAATGAAAGGAGAAATCTAGGAATGAAAGTACTTTAAATTAGTAAAAAGTAAATTTCATGGATGCTAACCCCCTAACCCCCCCCCCCCCCCGGCATGTAAATGCTCTATGCTTCTGTACTATTGCTTCATTTAAAAGTTTTCTAATATAAAGCACTGGCTGCTTGTTCACCTTGTACATGTATGTATTTACTTATTTACTCATTCATTTTTATGTCAGGTGTATGTTTAGTGTACACCGAATAATAATACTGGTGTGAGCCAGACAGCATGGGAAAATGCTGTAAATGCTTTCTCTTACTGCTTTTTTAATGTAACTGAATGTTGACCAGTAGTATGCCAGCCAGTGGCCTCCATAGAAGAGACTTCCAGACATGAGGAACATTGGTGTACTCTGCTGCTGGTTTATGCTGTGGCAGAAGAGTTTACAAGGTACTTTAAAATAATGAACTGTGACAGCATTCAAATATTGCTCTCCAGACCTGCAGTACAAACACATTCATTTTGAGTCCTCGCTCTTTTATATTATAGAAGACATATTAAGAATGTTATTACCATGCCACAGAGCTGTTCACAATATATAAAACAGAATACTGTGTAGGCTACTTGGTCATAATTGCATGGTTTGGTGTCTTAGGAGGCTTAAAAATGCAGTAAGGCCTAAATTAACTTGTCGTAATGAATCCCGGGCACAATGTAAAGTTCTGGTCAAGTAAGTTAAACCACTCTATTTGCATATTCATCACATATCTTTCCTATATCTGAAATTGCACAGGAGGAAAATTGCAGGATCCTCAGGGTGGTGAAATACCAGCTTTTGGAAGTTCATCTACTACTGCTGAAAGGTGACCTTGAAGGCCCAGAGCCAGTGCCTGCTGCCGAGTCAATTGTTGCCACTATTGCGCTTTGGCACTGCTGCTATAGTGTCACTCTTGGCAGAATCCCCTATATCCATTAGTAGGAAATAGTATATACAAAGCCTGTATAGTCAATAAAGATGTAAAGGCTGGAAAAATATAGGAAAACATGTTTAATTTGCTCAGCTCCCTGGGCTCATTAAATTGGCTCAATGACTAGATTTAAAATAACTGAGCTGATACATCAGCCCCGAAACATTTCTGTGCCAGAAACAGCAGCAATATACTTTGTAAATCCAATGCTAGATTTTCCTGTGACATACTGCCCTCTTGTGCATCAGTGACTTTGTATAGAGGTAATCTAAGAATGAGAAACGCATTTACAGTCTCTGAAAATGCAGGTCTGATATTGATATGAATCCTTGAAAAAATATGAAACTTGCAAAACACTCCCCAGAGCATGAGGGACAGAAAGAATATGTAATAAACAGAAGTTCTCAGACCATCTCTTGATCTTCTTTGACATATCTATTTTTATCCAGAATGAATACCACATGGCCAAGAAGGTCAGCAGCACCCTGGCTTGTATCAGAAATAGTGTGGTGAGTAGAACTAGGGAAGTGATTGTCCTTCTGTACTCAGTACTGGTAAGGCCCCACCTCAAATGCTGTTCTGTTTTGGGCCCCTTACTACAGGAAAGATATTGAGGTGCTGGACTGGATCCAGAGAAAGGCAACGAAGATGGTGTGGGGTCTGGAGAACAACTCTTCCGAGGCTCAGTAGAGGGAACTAGGGGAAAAGGAGGATGAGGGGGGACCTTATCACACTCTACAACTACCTGAAAGGATGTTGTAGCAAGGTGAGAGTCGGTAGCAAGGTGAGAGTCCGTCTCTTCTCCCAAGTAAAAGGTGATAGGACAGGTGGAAACAGCCTCAGGTTGCACCAGGGGAGGTTAAGACTGCATATTAAGAAGAATTTCTTCACTGACTTGGTTTTCAAGCATTGGAAACCTGGGCATACCAAGGGAAGTGGTTGAATTGCCACTGCTAGAGGTAGGTGTGGCGCTTAGGGACATGGTCTAATAGTGGACTTAGCAGTGCTAGGTTAGTAGTTGGACTTGATGATCTTGAAGTTTGTTTTCAACCTAAAAGATTCTATGATTCCATAGTTCTGTGATTCTTACATAAATAATTAACTTCTGTCTTCTTTTCAGATAATACCAAACCAATGGGCAACTGATGAGTAGGGCCATTCAGAGGGCTGTCAAGAGAAATGAGCTGTCAGAAACTTCATGAAGTTCAACAGAGGCAAGTGCAAAATCCTGCAGGGAGAGAACAACTCCATGCAACAGCGCAGGCTGAAGATCGGCCAGCTAGTATGCAGCTTTGCAGAAAAGAACCTAGGGGTCTTGAGGGATGACAAGCTGAACATAGTCAGTGGTGTACTGATATATAAAAAAATCCTGCCTATTTGGCATGAGTATAGCCAGCAGATCTGGGGAAATATTCCTCTGCTTCTGTTTGACACAGAAGTGCTATGTCCAGTTTGGGGCTCCTCAAGACAAGTACAGATACTGATACGCTGGAGCAAGTGCAGCAGATGGTACCAAAGTGGTGGGGGCTGGAGCACATGACGGAGAGGCAACAGGAACTGTTTCTTGTCCAACCTGGAGAATTGAAAGCCAAGAGGAGTTTTGACTGCTGCTAGGAGGAGCAGGGAGCAGACTGGGCTGAGTTGAGGGAGGAACTCCCTCAGAGACCAGCAAGGACTGAATACAGAAATTGCTGCAACCTGCGGAGCCGGTGAGTTGTCTGTAATCAAGCCTTAATCTTTTTTAAATTGCTTTCCTGTTTGGCCTAGTCATCTTGCATGTTATCTGTTTTAGAATGTTAAAAATTCTAATTTATATGCTATGATAACATAAACTTTTGTATTTAATATCCCTTTTGGTTTTCTGTGGAGAAAACTCCGCAAGGAGGCTCTTGTCACCTTAGTCCTCCAGCAGAGCGATAGCACTTTCGTGCCTGGGTTATGGTTCCTGCATCAGTGATATTTGTTTTTTACAAAATGGAAAGTCTTCACCAAGAGAGATTGTGTTCCTTTAGACTTTTCTAGCTTGGCTGAAAATTAATTTTTTTGCTTGTAGGTTAATATGGAATAAAGCCTCTCCAGGCAAGAAAAAAAATAATTCCACAATCCACAAAGAATTTCCGCATCCCAGGACATATGTTCCCTCTTAAGTTCTGGGTAGAAGGCTGTCTTTCTCTTTCACATTTGTTGGACAGATGATTCTTAGGAATGCTAACTACTTCAGGTACCACAGATGAAATGAGCTATTCTCATTCTCACCAATTAATGCACTTATAGATCAGATGAAAGTTATAGCTGCAGTTACTTATGTTTGGCAAGGATTAGTTTAGCTGAGGACATGAAAATTTCTGCATCTCAGTTTAGTATGTCAAGTTTGGCAGTAAGCATTTAAGCATCCACATTAGACAGCTACATCGTTTTGTTGATATATCCTCCTCTGTAATAGTAATTTCTGGGAAGGACACTGGGGCTTTAGTGCTTCTGGGAAAAAAAAAATGTATAATGAAAGGCAAAAATCTGGTGGTGAAGTCATGTGAAACCAGTGGGAGGATTGTCTAGCTCAGGTTAAAACTGTGTGTGATAAGGCCATGTCTGGACTCTGTGGAGAGGGAACCTAAAAGCTAGAAGTCTTGCACTGCAGGCAACTCCTTGGTTTTGTTAGCAAAGGGACCAGACTCTGCTTATCCCACAGCTATGGCAAAAAAGTGTTGAGTCCTCCAGAAGATAATTGAGAACAGAAGTCTTGCTTTCTACTGTCTTTAAAAGAATTGTAGACACACAGCTTTCTAACTTAAAGATCTTTGTTAGGTGCCTAAAATTTTTTGAGGTGAACTTTACCAGTATCTTAGCAAAATGAACTCTGGAAGCTCACAGAACATCCCCTAGCCCCTGGTTCATTCTGATGTAATATCATTAGCATTCATCAAAGGGAATTGGTGGTAAGTTAAGTTCATTAATATAACTCTGTCCAAAAGTTTTAAATCAGTGAATGTTATTTTCAGAAGCCATTTTAGCCATAATTTTGTTATTGGAAATAAAGTCAGGCATCTCCAGTGAATTGCTCTTTTGCATGTTTAGCAGAGGATTTGTCACAAGTAATGCTATTCAATTTTAATCCATTTCAAGCTGTGCTTGGGGGAGAGCCAATGTGAAACAAAATAAAGATTGTAAGCCCAGGAGTAATAAAATAAATCTCTGAAGTTAGTGTCAAATTCTGACGTGTAAGTTGATATATCTCCAGTAGAGCTGGAAATCACTAGGGGTGAAATACTGAATAAACCTAAATAATAAAAGATATTCTAGTATCTTCATTTAAAAAAAAAAAAGGGAACAAAAACCCCAACCAAATAAAACCCAACAAACAATAAACTCAAAATTTTTCTATTTGTTTGAATTAAAAAGCAGCTCAGTTATACTATTATAAAATAATGAAAGCAAAGCTGACACTACTGTACTTATTTTTAGTAAATTATGTTATTATGCAAATAGTGTCTTTATTTTATAAATCGTATTTGGCCCAGCTCTGCAAAAACTGTCAGTGTCTGACATTCTGTTGTGTGTACAATCACACTGACTAACCTTGAGAATCAGAGCCATTGCACATAACAGAATTTGGCTCTGTCCTGAAACTTTTCTCGGTATGATTTGGCAGCATCTTCTACTGTCACTGATCTACTACTGCACTTTTTCTGCAAAGATATTATCTGGTCTGTGGAGTGAAATCTATTCAATAAGACTGAAGTAATCATTAAAATCACATTTTCTTCCCACAGAACACATGGCATTTTCAATTACAGAGCTTATTTACTGCTTGCTTTCTAAGACACTTATTCTATTACTAATCTTGTGGTAGGTCCACATTTCAGTTCTGCTAGGTTCCCAAAAAAAGGAGCTTTTATTAAAACCTACTCTAGCTGCCAAATTACATTGGGTATTTACAGATCATGAAACTAACTTAATGGCCTGTTGCTTTGGTCCAGATGTACAAAAAAAGCAACAGTCAAGATCGGAGAGCTAGTATACATGAAGAATTCCTGGGGATAAGAAGTCTACAACCCACTACAAAAGTATTTGGTTTTAGTATTATGGAGTAAAATATCTCAACTTCTACCATGAAACATAGAGAAACATGAGAGAGATCTTTGTGTTTCATTTCATGCAGCCTGAGCAAATGTAATGCACAGTTTATTTGTAAGAGAAAAGGATGTGTAGCAGAGAGAACTTTGCCCATGTGAATAAAATTTAAATCTCCCCTAAAAAGTTTTTAAATGCAATTTACTTTCTTATGACAATGATGATGATGATATGTTCTTTGGAAAAAATACACAGATGTTTAGAAGCCATTTTAATAGCTTACAGATTTATCATCTAGGCTAACATTTTAACCTCGTGAGGTTGAATACTCTCACCAAAATTTAACAGAAAAATCAGGCCTATATGCTTCTATTACTTTGATTCCATGTTAATAAATAATCAAATTTAAAATCTATCCTAATTTAGCCCCTCTTACTGAAATTATGCTGAAAAAAATTGAACAATGCCCTTATCAAATCAAAGTTACAATTGCAATAACATTAAATCCATCAATAATATAGAATGAAGAAAGACAGCAAACTGAATCATCAGGGAAGCTCAAAACAGGAAATGATATTATATTTGTCTGATTTTTAACATCTAAGCACTAACAAACATCTCATAGTAATAAAAGACAGTAAGAAAAAAAAGAAAAAAAGGGGAAAAAATAGTAAAATTTCTTTTCTGGTTTTCACATCATGGAAATCAAGAGTGCTAGTCAATTCTGATGCCCCTCAGTACCTGGTATCAGTGACTTTTGATCATTTCCAGTACTTAAGTTTCTCTATCCATTTCTGGACTCCCCATCATAATTGTTAGCTTTGATCTTTCTTTTGTTCTCTGATAAACAGAACAAATGTGTAGATTTTTCTTTACCACTTTACCACTCAATCTCTCCCTTGAAATAAACTCAGCAAAATTCACAACCTTATAACAAAATCCAGCAGAGATTGAGAGATCAGATCAGAATGGTGTAAAAGTTGCCTCTTTTCTAGTCAAGATGGATAAGCTCTGTAAATATAACATTAAAACAAAGATAATCTAGTAATTTACTTTTGATCCTTATATTCTTTATCATTAGCTGTGGGGTGCATAAAATCAAAGGTCCTGTAATTTCCCACATGGTACTAGAATGAATCATTACTTAACTGCCATCACTGCCCCTTACTTCATTTATGCTTCCTCTCTAACCATCAGTTTGTGTTTATATTGCCCTGCTTACTCTCAAAATAGTTTTAAAACTGTGGTGGATTGAGGGGAAGCAGTCCCTGGACAAAGGATATTTCTGGTTTATTCAGGACAGATTTAAAAAAGAATATTTTGACAATAGAATTATATGTACTCCTTAAATATGAGAAAATTTAAGTGTAATATTATGCATACTGACAATATGACATAAACAAGAAAAATGTTACAGACTCTGCTCAGATAGATCTGCTTCTTTCATAGTTTTGTTCCCCTGAAATTCCAGTTTGCTTATGTCAGTTTCTGAGCTAGAGCAAGATGCCATCTGTAGTTTGTTTTCTGCTATTTTTTCTACATTTGGTGACCCAGAGACACAATCAAGAGAAAGGTGGTCTAGATGTACAGAAATTGTGGAACATTGATAGTTCCTACCTAAAGGAACAGAAAGTTTTTTGTCAAGTACTTTTTTTAGTGAGTTTCAGAAGGGGAAGTGGAGGCAGAAGTGAAGTGTGTTTCTTCAAGCACATTAAACCTCATGATCAGAAAATCAGTTATTGCAAGACTGATCATGATCCTAGATTTATATGCCCTGAGGATTTTGTCTGAGCCTTTGGTCCTCTAAAAATAGATTACAAAGGCAATTCTACTATTAGTCAAGACTGGCCTCATCACTTCCCTTGGAGCATATATTCACAATCTGTTAGCCACCATTTTCAGGAATTTCCTTTCATTGGCCATCAGCATATTTTTCTTTTTAAAGTGTGAGTTGTCCCACTATGTTTCAATTATTCCTATGGTATCATAACTTTCTGACTGGATGCGGAGCCCCAGTTCCTCCCGTTTGTTCCCCCAGCTGCATATATTGGTGTAAATACACTTGAGGTGGTTGGTCTTCTGGTTCTTATCTTGGGACCCAGCTAGGGAACATTTGTTGCTGCACTGTTTGGCCTGGTTTGTTCACCAGTTTGTTTCAATGACCTGAGCACTGCTACTCTGGACTCCACCTTCCCCAAGTCCTTCAGTTTAATGCCCACCTCACCAAATTGGCTAGCCTGCTCCCAGAGATTCTTTTGCCTCTTCTAGACAGGCAGATTCCATCCCTCCCAAACAGGCTGTAGTCATTGAAGGATGTTCCATGATCATAAAACTGGTAAAATGGAAGAAAGGATAACTTGGGCATCAGTAGTTTTCATTTGCGCCCTCAGGACTTTGTAATCTTCCTTGATTTTGCCTAGGTTCCGGTTTGTGAAGTCATTCATGCGCATGTTAAAGAGTAGCAATGGATAGTAGTTGGTGCTCTTGACAAGCTGTGGCACCATCTTGACAACATCTTGGATCTTAGCTCCCGTAAGGCAGCGTACCTCTCATGACTCCCTGTCAGGTCGAGAGATGGGCACCTCAGTGCCCTTTAACAGAGAATCAGCCACTACAAGCACTCATAATTTCTTTTGGGAGTATCCACTATGTTAGAGGTGTACTCTATATTCTATAAACAGAATAACTTTTAAAGTTTGATAATAATTCAAGTAATTCAGTTTTTTAAGCTTGTATTATAACTCAAAGATATTATTAACAATAAGACAACTCCCAAATGAAATTTCTAAACTGGCATATGACTTGTGTGGAGCACATCTGCAGGGGTCAGCTATAGGTTCAAACCAAGTAGGTAATTGCCTAAGGCAGCAACAGAGAGATGTGAAAATCACAGTGGTAGCAGAGAGGCACCCCCAGGCATCACCTGGTTTGCTGAGATTATACTGTCTTCTCAGAATCAGTAATGAGAAAACTTATCCCACTCCATGGCCTTGGTGTTCCCTCCTCCTCCTGCTGGTAGAAAAAGGTGGCCTAGATTTGCTGTCCTGGTACTTCTTTTAAGTGTTGAAATAATGAAGAATTTGGTATACCACATCACAAAAGAAAAAAGTATGATGTAGTTAGGCATAACTACTATGATTAATACCTATAAAATTGTTATTTATAAGAAACAAAGGTATGACTGTCAAAGCCCTAGTTTCATAGTAAACAATTTTGAACCTTTATGTATGAGTTTCTAGAAAGACAGTTACCTTTTTGTCAGCATAATCCAGCTGCCTATGTAGCCTACCTAAGAAAATTAAAATGATTAAAAATAGTTCTGAATATTAATTAAACAGAAGATGATTTCTGAAAGCATGTTTTGTATAATTAGGGTATAAATATTCTCCCTTGCTGATAAAAACAGGAATTAACTGTTAAATACTGATTTTTAATTTTTCCTTTTTTCCTTTTTTTTCGTCTAGAAACTATGTTAGAACCACCTCTGAATAATTAATACACCTTGGGCATTCTCAAAACTCTGTTAGACATACCTTGAAGACATAATATCAATGACATTACTTGTTCTTTTTCTTCTTTGCTAAAAAACTACACTGTTTACAGTACATTATTTGGGTCTTTCTTTTGGACTCTGGCCTAGAAAAAAAAACCTGTCTGGACACAGCAGCCCAGCTTACAGTAGGAGAACAGCCTTGTCTCTCCTTAGATAATTACAGCTTCCTGAGTGAGACTGATGCTAACTACTCAAGCATTAAGTTCTCATGTTCCCTTTCCTTTCAAAGTCAGAGAGGTCAGTTTAAGCCATCTGCTTGGTGTACATCAGAACAAAGGAAAAAGAGCTCTCTCTCCTCCTGTCTCTTTCCTTTCTCTGCATCTGCCTCAGCAGGCCCCTTTTCTCTGTTTGGCTTTTCTTGTAGTAAGTAAACTTGTACTCTTTGGTAAAGCTGAGTGAAGAATACATACATAGGCAGGGTGGAGCATCTCCAAGGAGGCTGAGCTGTTTGGTGTTACCTCCTCACATGGTGGCAGCTGTGAGAAGTCAGTTTCTCCTCTTTCCCAGCTTATATGAGCCATATGCTACCTAATCTTCTGCTGCCTTGTTCTATAGCTCACTACTGCGTCTATTGGCAGATCATACAGGGGGTACTGCTCATGCATAGGGAAGCTAGCAGTATACTGTTTCTTGTAATATGTTCTCACCCTCCAGATGTCCAATTTCTTACTTACCATAGAGTAGCCATCTCTTATTTTGAGTCCAGGGACATACAGAAACAACATGAATTCTAGGTGGAGTGAAGTATTTGACTGTAAGACCTCAACTGAATGACTGGAAGATAATCTAGAACTGGAAAGCTTAAACAGTGCTGATGTAGGGAATTATCATGAATTGTTATCAGTATTTGAAACTAAAGTACCTTAGCAAACAATTTCTACTAGTGGATTCCTTGATGTCTTCTCCAGAGGAGAAAATCTGAAAAGACCGCTTCATTCAGTGTTTTCCCCCATTAAATCATTAATCTAGTTTCTCAAGGTCAGAGACTTGAGGAGAAGTAAGGTAAGAGCTATGTCCCAGAAACCAATAGCACATAAGATGTCATCTCTAATCATAGAATCATATGGGGTTGGAAGAGACCTCAGGAGATCATCTAGTCCACCCCCCCCACCGGAGCGTGTCTACCTAGAGCAGGTTGCACAGGAACTTATCCAGGTGGGTTTTGAATGTCTCCAGAGAAGGAGACTCCACCACCCCTCTGGGCAGCCTGTTCCAGTGCTCTGCCACTCTCACAGTAAAGAAGTTCCTTCTCATGTTTAGTTGGAACTTCTTATACTCAAGCTTGTGCCCATTTCCTCTTGTCCTGTCACTAGGCACCACTGAGAAAAGACCAGCCCCGTCCTCCTGACGCCCTCCCTTTAAGTATTTGTAAGCATAATACATTGTGTTAGACAATCAGGCAATGTACACTGCAGCGGAAATCAAAAAGTTTGGCATTAAATGAGAATTGGAGGAATAAACTTATCCTTTGGCTTTGCCATTTATTTGGACTGGAGATTTGACTTCAAAGAATAATGCTGCATCTTGATTGCATAGGCCTTTATGCAGATATCCAAGACAAGAGTATCAAAATTTAAAATCATGTTAGATTCTAATTTCATCACCTGATTTAGGAGTTTCTATTTCTATTGTTCTGTTTCTATTGTTCTATTTTCCTAAGTGATGATGTCTTCATGGCAGTTTTGACTAAAAACCAAGACTTCACTAATCAAGAATTCTATACCTAAGTAATTAATTAGATGTCCCTAAAACCAATGTGATTATATGTAAACATGGTCTCAAAAATTGAGAAAATTTTCATGAGACCACTAGATGGTGCTACATGTATTGTTATATACCTTCGAAAACAGTGTCCTGGGGAAAAGCAAACAAAACAAACAAGACATAATATGGTTTCCTGAAACAGCAAGGGTGTTTATAGATATTATTTTCCTTCTTCTTGACCCTTCTGTTGCTTTCTGCTACCTCTAATTGTACTGTCCTTTTTCTGTGGATTGGGTAAGAGTATATACATCACAGGGATTGTTACAATGCCAGTTCAATTTAGCATATGAGATCAACAGCAACATTTTGCAAATTTGCTTAATGTATATTATGTATATCATTACGGCATAGGCAGTATGGCTTATCTAATTAAGTTTTCCCAATCAAGTCAGCCAGCATTGGCTCCTACACAGCACTTGACTATGTAAGGCAGCAAGTCTCCTGGAGGTCATAGCCTCTTGGGTTTTGTACCAGAGTAAGATGAACTATTCTGAGTTATGTAGACAGTGATTTTAAGAAAATAAGCCTAATGGGCTTTTTCCTGGCCTCACAGGCAATTGTGGGAAAGTAGAGAGGGTCTATGGCATTTGAATGATACAATATGTGCTCATATCACACAGCAAACATACTACAAGGTAGTGAGTTCTATTAACTTGTCATATATGTTCCTTTTGACTTAGATCATTATTACATTTAAAGAAAGGGTTTACTCTTGAGCATTTAAGACAGCCCACACCTTATGGAGACAGGATTTGTACACGGTAGTAACACTCAAGATATATTTAGGGTTAGTTCTGCAGTGGAGACAAATTTCTAGTTATTTCGTTCACTTTTGAAGTTGACATTTCATTGCTTATTGTTAGTGTCTGACACATGACATCCAGCATTGGCTTGAGACTTCTTCAGAAGTTGTAAGTTTTCGTTTCTGATCTACTTTCCATTTTGAAAGTTTTTTTAAATTTTTCCTGAATAAATTCTATTATTCATGTGCTTATTTTGGAAAATGACTAGGAAAGTCAGTGAAGCTATAAACAGAGGAAAGCAAAAGTGGTCAGTTAAAGTGCTGAATATTGAAAAGTCCAAAGTAATAAAGCGTAGCACTATAATTCATAGCGTATGGGAGGCATTAAAAGTTGTGCAGGTTCAGCTTGTGATCAAGATATATTGGAGACAAAAATGAACCAGAACTTGATTATTCTTTCCTGACAAATACTATATAGAAGATAAAAAAGTACTATAAATTTACTGTGTTCTAACAGACTCCATGAAATCAGGCTGTTCATTTGCTGCTCCCTATTAGACTCGGTCAAGGCTGGCATTTAATGGAAAACCCTCTTTGTGCTGTTGGAAGGTGATGAAGGAAGTGATTCATCTAGTACCATTGTTTCTAGCCCCTTCCAAATATATGCTTACATGATGTTGCAAAAAGAAGTGTTATTTGTTGGATTGTTTTGGCTAGAGGATTAAAGCCAAGTACATTTCCTCCCAATGTCTCAGCAATCCACAACTTTAGCTACATGTAATTTTTACATGTAGTTAGGCGTATTGAGGCCATGGAATAGCATTTGATTTCACTTAGTGATCTGCAAGCAGGTAGCACAAGATAGACTTTGGCTGGAAGGCCTACTGTCTAAGATAAGTCAGTCAACTCTTTCCTTCCATCAGGAACAGTGGAGTTTTACTGTAGAAAATGGGCCACATCATCAGATTATATTGTCCCAGTAGATATAGCCAGGTCCAAATTATATATTGTGCCTTAGGGATGAGACAGGATAGTAAAAAAGGAACTGAGATGATATTTTCAGGAGATAATTGTACTCATAGCCCTTATCTATGTGAAATATAAGGAGGCTGCACCTTTGCCAGTGACTTATAGTGCTATAGTCACACCAGGAGCCCACAGTTTCCATTCTCTGCTTTATAAGTATGTGATTGGGCATTTTGATTAAATATAGGCAACAATAAATTAGAGCTTAAAAATATATACAAAGTATTTGCTGAAACTTTCTTACTGAAGAAATAGTTGTCATCTGAAATCTATGAAAAATTGTATAAACAATAATTCAGAGACTGTTAGCAACAGAAGGCAAAAATGCTCCTACGTGCATGCCCTCAGCCTTTTCCTCAAAGCTCAAGAAATCCAGTTCCTTCAGCTCCACGGCACAGACCATGCATTGCAAGCCCTCTTACCATCTCAGTGGCTCTCCAGAAGTCTTCCTCTGCTTTGTGTGGGACTCTTTGTCCTGAAAGTCTCAGCCTAGACTGGGTACACCAGAAGTGGTCTCCTGAGTACCAAGGAAGAACAGGGAGCAGCCACTTCTCTGGGGCTGTTGGCTGTGGTCCATCTCTGCGCCTGGTACACAGTTAGTCCCGTCACCACGAGAGAGCACTGCTGACTCATGTTCAACAAAAATCAGGAAAATGAGCTATTGAGATAAACTCAGTTTGGTCATAGGTATAACTGCAGATAAGCAGAAAAGTTTCCAGGGAAATACTTGTATTTTGGCCAGACCTTTCCTCACTCTACCTTCTGATACAGCTGTGTATCAACATAGGTATCAGCTACTTGCTTGACAGCCTATTTGCATGCCAGTGACTATTTAGACTACATGCACGAAACAGAAGCTGTAAATCAAGTCTGATGAGTAGTGAGTGAAAGAGCTCTGGAGCACGCCTATTTTAATTCTGGCAAACAAATAATATTTTTAGGAGTCAAACTTTTAAAAATTATTTTCTGGTGGTCTGGAGATGCCCTGTGGGCTGTTTTTTGCATGTAGGAATAGCATTCCTCTGTAGCTTATACTGTAGCTTAATATCTACACTACTGTCTTCGTATTAGGCCAAAGTCCAAGAGGAACATCCTATGGTCAAGGTTTGAGGCAGCTTTCTTGTCTAAAAACCGTAAAGTTCCCTGTTCTCTCAGGGCCTTCTATTTCTGGTCTCACAAAGTGTGGGGTTTTTTTGCATATCACTGCAATTTTTAGAAAGTCAGCCCTAAAGAGAGACAGAAAATGAAGCCAACCAGATCTTCACTTGTCCAGAGGTTATAACAATGATAAAGATAGCTATTAAATTCAAAAGCTATTAATCTAGAAAATGAAGGTCCACTTTAAACTCCCAGACTACCGAAATGTTCAAAATACTTGTATTTGCTACAAGCTATTCTCATTACAAACTGGCTGTTAGCTGCAGGAGACTGTTCTGTGGGAGGTGACCTCTGGGTGGAGGTTAAAATTTTAAGCCTGGGTAGGATCATCAAGATTCAGCCGTGCATGACATATGGAAAAGGTCTGCACAAACAAAACCTCTTACCCAAACAAAACATCCAACTTGCTCTTCTGCATTTACTGACAATCATGTCTGATTTTTTTCTTTTTTTTCTTTTTTTTTCTTTTTTTTTTTTTTTTCTTCAGGAAATCCAAGCATGTTTCACAAATTTTCCTCCTGCTGGCAATAATGTGCCAGCTCTTTTTAGGACAAGTATGTTACTTTGATTAGTCTGATACCATTCTAGAAATGTTGCTTTCTCCTGAGGCTTAATGTAGTCTTGTTTATCTCAAGTGTTAAAAATGCCTGAGCAGCCTTTGGCCCCTCCAAAGCCCTTTTTTTATGACATCTTGCTGAGCTTCATTAGGAAATTTAAAGAGTCAGGAAAGTACATCTCAGACTGCTATTTTCACACTTGTTACTTCTCTCTGAGCTGTCTGTTCTTCATCCAGTCTTAAGTGTTCTCCATCTTCTGACAAAAAGATGCGCATTTTTTTACTATTGCTTAAGTTATTTAACTCCTAGATTATTTTGGATAATTTTTCAAATATCTGCCTATATATGCATTTTATTCCTGATCTTTATCACATAATCAGCTAGAGCAAAAAATCATCCCTATTTGTTTATTTCTAAATGATCTCAGGAACTAAAACCACTTTACAATTAGTACTTCCCAGTTTACCACTTATTAACTCTGTACTTAAACAAAGGGAATGGCGCAAAACTATTGCTATGTTCTGATAGTATAGTTTAGCTAAACTTGCAATATTAATATACATATTGCTTCGATGTCCAAGACCTCATAATATCACAAATTACGTAACAGTATGCAATTGGTCTTCATAAGCAACCTACCTCATTTTTAAGTCCCCTTATTTAGCCTTTCCAATGCACAATGCCTTTGTAGTAATTTCTTTACAATGTCACTCATGTATGATCTCTTATATACAGCACAGCCTTCTCTAATATGAAATTTTCACTGTTCTATTATCCAAAAGAAATAGTTCTGTGTCAGAGATTTCACCTCAGCTATTATCAATGAGAAGCACATGAAAAACATTTACCATAGGTGCCTGAAGAAAACTTTTAACACATAAAAGCCAACAAACTCTAATCTAGTTATATGCATATATACATCATAGTTCTATGCATCCCTTCACTCACAGCCTTCTTTGAATGAGTAGCTCAGCAGCCATGCAGTGTGCGTTGGTGCAGCAGATACGCTGCTTCTTATCATCAGAATCTTGGGGGTAAGTCTAAAATTTATGGGGTCTTCCACTGAGTGCTTCTCTCTGCTGATAGTATAAAGGTGTGAGTAGCAGCTTTAGGATTTTGATGAAAACCAAACAGCAGCAGAAATATTCAGCAGATGCATTCAGCAAAACTTTATTAGCACTGAGAGAAAGATATGTGGGAGTAAGCAGGTTTGGGATTACTGTGGTTAAGCAGGATAAAGCCAGTGGAGTAAATTAAATCAATAGCTGAGATGATGACAGACTACACAAAAAAGAGAGTAAGAGTAGCACTGTCACAAAGTCAAGAATATTTATGGTTTGAATGGGCCTTGGAGGGCCTTTGCTGGGTGCTGAATCACTTCAGCCATGTGCACACATTCCTCACTCCCAGCAATGTCATGCAACTGTTGTAACGCAGCACCAACCTTTTAATTTACAGCTATTTTGATAGCTGATGTCAGTGCAGCAGCTTGCAAGTGAAGGTCTTCATTCAAAAGGAAACTGCAATCATATTGCACCAGACCATTGATTTTAAATTGATGGAAATCAAATAAACACTTCTGGTTACTGTGTTACTGTCACATATGCTTCTCACACTTTGGTTCCTTAAAGTTCAGAGCATTGCTGCTCTTTTCTTCTGTACTCTTGTGATACGCATTATGATAATAAGTACATTATAATACTGCAGAGGGCACTAGCAGTGCATATGAACAGCTGTTGAGTGAGCTCACAATTTCAGCTGCATGAAATTAGGACAGCGGATGTCCGCAAGTGTGTATTTATTCATTCACTAGTGTCAGACCTATTTGGTCTATTGATGCGAAGGGCCTGGAAGTGCAACCATACCTGACCAACAACCTTAGACATAGAAACATAGAAATAAAATAAGATTCAAACAATCAAGTAGTTTAAAGTTCTTTTACGTTTTACACTTATTAAAAAGAGCATGCCAGAAGGATAAAAACCTTGCCATTTAAATGATGGTTTAACAGTTCGTTTCAAATCCTTGTGCATTTTTCTCTGGGACATCTTAGGTTTTAGATGCTATCATTTGTGAGAACTCATACCAAATCATGATTTTAATATTTAAATGACAGATCAACTTTTAAAAACTTCACCTGTGCTTTAAATAGCTATAGTACACCATAGCACAGATGATGAACATTCAAATGGAAGTTTTGTTTCTATTTCCAGATCTGTTTCTGAATAATACTTTTACTTTAGGCAAGTGACTGCCTGGTTGCTGTATATCTGTAAATTGGGTGTGATTGCAAGTAAAATATTTTCTAATTCTTGGATGGAACAGTGTAAATATTTTTAGGAAAATATTTCAGCATCTATGGTCATTGAAATTTTTTGCCATTAGGCTGATTTCTGTGGTGCTTAGGGTAGAGGTTTTAGGTGAAAAATGGAGATGTGAACCCTTTGGAAAGTTTCTCTATTTAAGTAATTTGTTTCTTGTTCCTTGTTGCAGACAAAGTAATCAGCTAGGGCCAAAGGTGTCCATCCTGGAGGCATTTTGCTGATGCCAAATGTCTTCCTGACGCCTGAAGATGGCTTTTACCATAACTGTGATAAAAAGTGTAAAAACCAATCCTAATAGGAAAAATCTGTTCACACTAACTCCAAGAAAGTTAGGGGAGGGATGATTTGTTCATAGTTTCTTAACAGCTAGATGGTACAGAAACAGTAAAGACTAGCCTAGAAACAATTTGAAAAGATCCAGAGGCTGTAAATTAAAGATAGATTATTTCACACCAGGTTTGTTTGCATTTTTAGAAATGTGAATAACTAGCTGGTCAAATTACAAGATGGCTTCCCTGTCATTATACCCATGAATGTATTTATTATCTCTGAAGGATATGTTCTTCTAAGGTTAGAAATTAATTCAGGGGGATTCTGTACTGCTCTACCAAGATCAATCCCATCTAGATTGAGATCTAGACCCAGATCTGCCATTTGATCCTAAAGGAGCTAGCACAAAATATTTTGCAAGTCTATTCCCAAGCTTCTATGTAGCTTATGTAAGGTTTATTTTATACGATTGGCTCCTGACAGCCATTCATAAAACTTGCAGCATTTGCTATCCAAATAGCTCCCAGCCACTGACATTATATCCTCTAGCATATCTGCTTACATTCTGCTGTTGTCTTACTTCCAGATACCATTCATCTTTGAGCACAGTCTCACTAGATGCATCATTGCTTGCTCTGCTGATGTCTTCATTGAAAGCACTCAGATATTTTAAACAGCAGGTGCCATTTGAAAAAAAAAATCCATGTGATCTGATATTTTACAATCCTGCAGGTCTGTTCTAAACCTGCTACTCTTAAACATGTGTAAGTTTGTTTACTCACTGACTGTTCATATTGCTTTCACAACTTTATTGTAAAACTATTAGAAATTAGTCAGCTTGAAGGCATATTAACCAACAGGACTGAACATGCCCATATTAACCCTTTTACAGTATCACAGTATTATGTTCAGGTAACTGAGATGATCTTTTCACAAACATTAAATCTGCATAAATCAGTCCAGTCAAATAGGGAACAGATTCAGTTGTTCATTCCTGTGCCACTCCATCCCATCCCATCTTATCTTCCTTTCCCACCTTTATGCCCTATGCCACTGTTGTAAGGCTATGACTCTTAAATTTGGGAGGGGAGCAGGTGGGGAGAGTAACTGCCCTGGGTTAAAACTAATTCAGCACAAGACATAGATAATTAAATGGTTATTGCAATCTCTAGTTGCTCCGTACATTCACTATACAAGTCCACAATTATTCTGGTATTAAGGGATAAAATGGAATAGAGATGAAAACAAGTACAAAGAGCAGTCAGTGTCTCCTTTGGGCAACTTCTCAGGCTCGAAGCATTTGTGAAACTCCTTGTTTTGCACAACTACATCATTGCCTGCTGCGCCCTCAGCTTAAGGTTTAGGAATAGTACAGCTGAAGTACTAGATATCTTCTTACTAAGGTAAGAACCACATCAGTCAGCATTTTACACATTCAGACTGTAAGACTATTATAATAATCTTGATTCCCTGCAAACTTCAACAGGAAGTACTTCTATTTCATATAAGGAGGACATATGCAGCAGGAATTTTTAATGAAGCATATAAAAATCACTTTCAGGGTACTGTTTCACATTAATTTTTTAAGAGTGGGTGAGCAAATAAAATTAGAATTATACATCACTGAATTAATTTCGTTATCAACTTCACTGGCAGTAGTATGAACATCAACATATCAAAGAAAGAAATGCTAAGTTATGTTACATTCTATATAAAATATTAGTTTTTGGGCATAAAGCCCAAATAGAAAATTATACTTATCTCTTTTAAAGCTTGTTTCCTATTGAGTGACATCGAAGGTAAATCGCTAATTTTGCCAAGAGGGATCCTGAATTACTATGCTCTTTGTTGAGGTCCTTAGAACTTTCTCATACTTAGCACTGTTATATTATACTTTTAGTTGGCAACCCTTGCACTATTTTATTTTTTTTTAAAGGAGGTTAAATATGAACCATATTATTATAACACAATTGTAGAGCTTTCCAGATTAAGATGTTGAGTTTGCAGGACACAAATGAAAACTAGCTGGAAAGAAACAGTGAGTCACTTATCTAATAAAATATCTTTTTTAAAGTGCTAGAAAAAAAAATATCTCCAACATGTTATCTACAGAAATACCTACTGAAGTATCTACAGAAAGGGTAGTATTCAGTGGATAAGTCACAGAGCTAGATAAGCTGAGACCAGACTAATTCTACCTTTTTTACACATAATTGCAATATGATCTTAAATTCCATCTGCATAGTACCTTCCGTTGGTTACCTGTAACTGAGTAATTCATCTCACTGAACCTCAGCTGTCTGAAAATTAGGTATCTCTTTTAAGATACTCATCTGCATTGCATCTAAGTCTTGTCAATACCGACATAAATGCACCATTCAAATGGTATGAACCTTCCTTGGGAGCTCTCTCCATTGTCTGTAGAGAGAATATATCTTGAAGCAGATGTATCCACTTAAGCTAGGTAAAGTCAGGTGACCTAAAGATCACCCTAGTAGCTCCCTAGTTAATATTCAGTTTCTTTCTGGATGATTCGTCTGAGAATTTCAGATGTCATCAAATTAGGAGCATGAAGTAGTAGTGGAATTCAGTCTGAATACTTTGTCTTTAGGAGCCTTTAACCTCTCTCTTTTATTTTTCCTGGTTGCAAAGTAGGAATTATATCTGCCTACTTTTGTATAACAGATTCTTTTTCATTCCTTATTTCCAATATAAACAATAAATACTAAATAAATTAAAAGGCAATGTGATTTAATGGACATGGAGCTTTGTTACTATTGATTCTGCACTAATATTGATCTATATATTGACAATGACACATAGTAATTACCGACATGGTTTTTGTTGCTGTCAGACCACAAAGGCCACACACTGCATTCTTAAAAATAGGCTGTGTTCCTATCCACTCTAATTGAGATTTTGGCTAAGACTGAAGTGCAAAATAAGTCCCCAGGTCTACACACTTAAAATCAATATCAATATTCATTAAAATAAAAAAAAAGAAAGAAAGAAATACACATGCGCTGAAAAACACAAACCTTGCTTCTAACTGAAATAATTCAGCTGTTTTAGCAGCTCATCCCTTTGGGAAACCTAAAGGCAGTAGTTCATATTATGGACTAATGGGCTGCAAAATTTCAGTGTAATGACAGAATTTTGTTTCTGGCAGATTGACAGAATTTTGTTATTTTGGGAAGGCTGCAGGGGTAACCATAGCATAAAAGTAAGGTCAACTCCAGTCAGATAATTTTTAGTAACTGGAAGATTGTAGTGGTTGCTTGGCAACTACAGCAGATATAAACTAACATTTCCAGGTGACTTGGGAGACTTACAGCTTTTCCTCTTCGTATATTGAGAAGATTGTTTTTTAAAAGAGACAGGCAGTCAGAAAAGCATATTAATCATGTTTAACTTGGCCTGTGTAACTGTAACTTGGCCTCAGACAGAGACTGGCTGATCTGGGTTCTTCCCAGCACCTTTTTTCCATGTTTCTATGAAGTGTTAACTCTTAAGGTTTGATTCCACTACTGTATTCGGATAAACTACCAACATATGTGGGCTCAACACATTTATCTAGCTTCTGAGCATCATCTGCTAAGCATTTCCCTCAGCTGCAGAGAACACTCAACAGGTTCTAGGTGAGACATATGTTATGCAGAACCCATCTTTATGACATTTGTTATGAATCAGTAGGAAATTATTACAGAAAACAAAGCCACCTCTTCTCATCAAGGAAGAGTACTTATAAGAATAAGAAAATTATTTAAATTTTAAAATTGCTATGCTCTGCTGGGTCATTCCCATTCTCTGTAACATTTCTCAGTGCTGAATCTCTCATTTTTTCATAAAGAAGTAATTCACCCTCTAGACTGGTAAATGGGATTTGTAATTTTTTTTTTTTTTTTTGACACAGGTTGTCTTACTGTTTTATCCCAGCCATAGGCACAGCAGACATATGTTTAGCAGGATTCTCCATATTGAAACCTTGAAACCTTATGGGATAAGCTCTAAAAGCGCACAGAGCTGTTGATGGACCTCTTTTGTTGTACATAGTCAACAGCTGACATTTCTCTCATTTTGGAATCTTTTTTATCCATCTGAAGAGCAACTCCTTCCAATTCTGATATGCCATTGAACATGTGTGTTGCGCTCTCAGCTCCTCTGGTATGCTCAAATTTGCCATAAGGTGATCATGGATAAGGAATTAATAATTTCTATGACTGATTCCCATAAATGTTGTGATTCCTGTGTGGAAGATAAGTCATCTTGGGAGAAATTTACTGCATCCACCTTCAACAGGATACAGTAAGCTATTGTCTAGCTTGTTTTATAGTCAGTGGAAGATAAGCATTACCTTTTACCTACCTTGATTCATTGTGTGTGCTGCTGATTAGTTTAGACTTTCAGAAAGCTCTGTTTAAGTGTAATGTATTCCATACTTGATTTTGCAAGCCCCTGTGTCCTGACAGTCTCACAGGCACTATAATCCTTTGACCAAGACAAATTGTTTACTTCCAAAGGGCATCTGGTAACAATTTCACAGATGATGCAGAAATAAGTCCCTGGTAAGGAATGTTTCTTTTCTCTTCAACCTATTGTTCAGTATCTTAACCCTGGTTTTCCCATGCATTCTTTTCTCTACCCTCTCAGTTTAATCTGTGTATAAGATCTTCTGAAAAATATTCCTTCTAGTCTTGTTTTCTGATATTGTGTGTATCATTGAAAAAGGTAATGTTTCACCATTCCATGGTTCTAGCTGATGTTTTATACTACTTCTGAATCCTCTTAGGTAATTGTGCTATACAATTTCTGAGATAAGATACCACGTATTCTTTAATAGGCCTCCAAACTCTCAGACATTGAACTTCAAATAACTTATGGTTTAAATACCATAAATGCATTTTTAGAGTCAGGTTGGTCTAATTGCATCTATTTCATTAGGAAAGCAATCAAAAAAGCTTGCTGGTTTTTGGGGTTTTTTTTTTTTTTTTTTTTTTTTTTGCTTTGGTTTGGTTGTTTTCTTCCATTTTGACAATCCATGTGAGGTTGTTTTATTGTTCTGTTTGATCATTGCCCTGTATTTCCTGTAAAACACTTCACAGTCTGGTTACAGTATTAGGAATTTTATAGTAGCATTTTGCGTAAAAGTTTTTAGAAACACTTGATCAACTATTGATTTCTCATTAAAAATGAGAGTTTCCTTATACATCCCTTGTTGTGGCCTCATTGCAGAATAATTTAGTTGAAAATCGATTACCATAAAATAGTTTACCTTCAGTAAAAGTGAGTTCATGGATTTTGTTGGGGTTGTTCTTTATGCCATTTAATCAATGTGTGCAGAACAAGTAACATATCAAAATCCATAAACAAGCAATTAGCTTCTGTCCTAGACTACTGTGCCTTACACATGATTTCCCTTCGTGACTGAGATGATGTGTCTTTTATCATTCCCACCCTTTTTATTTTACCAGTTATTTCATCAAACTTGACAATCATTTAAAGCTCATTGGTGAAGAATGGTAGGTAAAATAGCATCTACTCAAAGACCTGCATGCTATTGCATTTGTCAGTACATGTACATTTTTTCCAGCAGAAGCATTTGGGATTGCCACGAGGATTTCCATTTATTCTTCTCTCATTTTGTGCTACAAATTATCCATGTACATACATCTTCGGAGTATTGTCTTGAATATAGCTTGTGTTAAATTTGTTGCACTAATCCATCACCTATTTTGAAGATAAGATATTTGGACAGCTGCTAACAGTCACAGTACCCAGTATTATGGAATGTAAATTCTTTTTAGTGCCACCAGCTGCTATTGTTGAATAACTAATGCGTACAAATAAGAGATAAGATTAGTGAATCATATATGTACTGCATTCAAGACTTGGCAAGCAATTTTACCAGACATGTTTGTGTTGAGCAAGCAAATAAATAAAAATGCATTTTTGGTCACAAGCGTGTTGGCAAAATTAGAGAGACTTATGCTTATATAGCATGCTTCCCTGAAAATGTCTTCACACAACTATGCTTAGAAGCACTGATGAATCTGGGGACACATCTGGGGACGAGACAGGTAGTAAGTAAAGTTATGAATTAAAAAGTAAGTTATAAATATCTCTCATTCAAAGCAGTAGTTTACAAATAATCTGCAAGTAGTAGCATATTCACATACAGCCTTTGTCACATTACTGAAAATTAAAAACAACGCAGATTATCCAGGAGCAAAAATATCTTAATTATACATACTACCCCACTAAATATTTCACCTAAGATACTGAATTGTTGAATTAGACCTTTACATTTATTTCTAGTCTGTAGATTAAAATATGGCAATTTTTACAGTTAGTTCAGTACTTCAGCCTTCTTTACACATATTTCAATAAGGGTGGCTGTAGTCCTTGTGTTAGAGAAAACACTGAGACAAGTTAGACCACATGGGTAAACCCACCTTATCTTGGCCTGTGTGACTTGTTCTCTCCCTTCAATGCTGCACATCAGGGAGTCAGCATGAAGCATTGGTGCCACTCAGGGAAAAAATTTGTTCCCAGTACCACTACAGGGAACTAGAAAATGAATGTAATGGTGAGACCAGAACATCTTAGGTCTTTGATTAATCTACATTGCCAATTAACCAACTGCATTCATCTACAAGAGAATAAATTGTGACATATAATGTTTAGCACTTTAATGGGAAGTTCATGCGAACACATCTCAGTTTTATCCAAAGAGAGTTTAATTTCTCTAATACTTCAGCATTAAGCATCCTCTTTGCACAGTAGTGCCTCATAATGAATTACTGCTCTTACACCAGTCTATCTAAAGAAGATGAAAAATTTTTTCATTAAACTGGAAGTCTCGATTTTTTTTTTTAGCCCTTCATTTTTTTCTTCCCATTAACTTACAGGTATATATAGGACATGTTTTTTTAGTATCAGACACTAACATATTTACTCATATGTTGTACCACAACAAAATGTTAAGTAGATGACGCTCATTCAGAATTCTGATTATATCAGAAATTACCTGTATATGATGTATGCTGCACCGTTTGAGGGGAAAAAAAAAACAAGAAGTAGAAGAAAATGAAGCAGAGGAAGCGTTATGGGCTAGAATGTACTTTTGTACAGAAAAAGTACAGAAATGCCTCAGTATAGAAAATTTAAAAATAGAATAAGAAATATTTAAACAATGTAGAAAAATTCTACTTTCCTACACTGATTTATTCATGTAATGAATGTGCATATGACCAAGGTAGAAAAGATTTCAAATATAAAGAAAAAAATAAAGAAGAGGCAAAATAAAAAATATCAAATGGGTCCTATGTAGACATATTTGTTGTGTCAATTGTGTGGTAAAATTAAGAGGACCTGCTGATAAACTAGCACAATAAATCCTATGCATTCATAAAACTAAAAAGGACACAGGGAAAAGGATTGCTCTTGAGTCTCCCATTAATTGCATTACTGGCCACATGATATAGCAGCCTATTACGCTTGTCAGAGAACTTGCACGTAGGTTTTCTCCTGTCTGTATGATTGTCTTTGTTGAAGAAGCGTGACAGTCTGGTGGTTCTTGTCAGAATTTGCTGCTCCAGAAATGCTTACTTACCATTGACAGTTACTGGAAAGGAACATGGTTTGCAATGCTGCATACAAAATATCCACATTGTAATACTGCATACAAAAAAACATTCGAACTAAATAATTTCTAGATATTCATCAAAAGAAGACCAAGCACAAAACGCCCAGAACCGGTACTTGTTGATACTTTTATCTGGACCCAGCTACACTAATTTTGATGCAACACCCTTTGTTCTTTCTTTTTCAGACTTCCATTCAAATATGGAGCAGCTATCATTCAAAGTCCTCTTTTACAGATAATTTCCCAGTCTGTCATAGAGATGAGATTATCTGCCTCTAAGAGGACAGATCTTTGCTAGTAGCTTGACAATAAAAGAATATGACATTTTCTTGCAAACTCTGTTGCTAGGCCACTGAAAAGTAATATGATAATTCTGCAGTGGAGGCCCTGCCTTTTCCCAATCTAATGTTCGTTGGTACATTTTGCTCAAAAATTGTTTAATTTTATTTCTTCTGACTGTAAGCCTCTGTATGCAGACTATGGTTTCTCAAAAGTAATTGTTCAAATAATTTGCCAAATACTTTGTGTTTCTGTACTTTTTCTTCTCAGTGGTTAAATAACACTGTGTAGTTTCCAGTGTCAGTGTGCACATTTAGTTTCCTCCTCTACCTATGAAATAACTCTTCTAGGACTATTTAAATGGGTAAAAAAGATCATGTCAAATGGTAATGCTGAATGGCCTCTCACAAACATTTCTTTTTAGGTTAAGGGACGACTTGAGGGACACAATGAGGCATTAACCTAAGTTTTCCTTTGAAAAATACTTACTTTAAAACCAGCATAGACTATAAATAGCGTGCTTACTTAAACCAGCTGACCTAACCTTATTTAACACAGTCCTAGATATAAACTGAGTCACTTTTTGTTAACTTCAAACCTCTGGCTACTCCCTCAGATTGTCTCATGACTATCTGAGAGCCTCAAGCCAGAGCCACGGAACTGACAAACATTGCAGGCGTGAGTGTCAAAGGACGCCTCTCATCTACATGCAGTGGCAGGCACCAAGGATGCTGCAGATACAGGCGGAAAAATATATATCTTGAGTAGTCATTTGTAATACAGACAAAATCTTTTATACTATGGACATAAGTATTTTTGTGCCAAGGTGTTAAATATTTATGAAGGCTTTTAAGGAGATTTGTTGGTTCTCTGATGCTTTTGAAAGTGTTATCAGGATGCATCAATAGGTTTTGTCTGTTTCTCGTTTAGGAAACATACTGTGCTTTTCACCCCAGATCACCTTGCAATTCTCACATTCATCCCTATGTGACATAATGCAGCTGAAACCAGCCCTGGAGCTATTATGCAATGCTAATGCCTTTTTTGTTTATAGTGGAAATCAGCCATTTTCTGCACAGCCTGGATGTTAGTTACCATTCTGAAGGGTCCTGCAAAATGGCATAGACGTTTTCTCTGTTCATTCTAACAGCCTGATAAATCTATTTTCATAGAAACTTAAAATGAAGGGGTTACCCTAGTTAATGCTACCAATTTTTTTTTAAATAATTATAATATTTTTTTTTTCTGTTATGTCTGAGGTTGTAGCTTCTGTACTTGGAAATAGCATTAAAACTTATATGCAGACTATTTTTTTTTAGTATTTGTTGGATGACTGGTGAAAAAGTAGCCATTTTTAAGATATTTTAAAAAAATTATGTTGCCAGAAGGACAGAAACCTATGGTCAGAAGAAATTATAAGTAGAATTTGTAGTTTTCTGCTCCTATTGAAAATCAAGGGGATTTCTGCCCATGACTGCAGCCGAAAGAAAGGTGGGTGATCAACAAAAGGCTTTTTGAAAGTCACCTAGTTCAGGGAAACCTACAAGGAAGGTAAAATCAACAGCACTATGCAGATGAATGAGCAGATGAATTATTTGCCTTAGAAAGGAAAAAGCTATTCCTAAATCATTAATCACCAATGTTCCCTTGCTAAGGGTTGTTGCAGTGGTATTATTGAACGCCTTTGAGCAGTGTGTTTCTGCTCTACTACAGCGGGACAGAGAGATAAAATTATCACATTACGGGCTTTTTTCTTCAGTTAGGAGTAAGCTTGCTGAGAATATACTGGGAAGAAATAAAATGCCTGCTGTTGTGCTGTGTTGTTCTCCTTTCATGCTAAAATACTTCTTTTGTGGTCATCTTACCAAACTAGTCTCAGTTACTGGGCTCCATCTGCTGTGTAAGTGGCATATTACTTTAGGCATGATGTGTTGCTGCATCTGTCTTAACACTAAGCTGGAACATGATCTTCCATTCAGAGTATGGGGAAAACACAGATAAAATGTTTTTCCTGTCAACACAGCATTATAGAGAAGGGTATAGACAGATTTTTTTTTTCTTTGTTGTTGACAATTATACAAGAGTTCAATTCAGATAATCAGAAGCTGTTGGGATTCTCTGAGCAGGGCTTATTTTATGCAAATTGTATACATCTTTACTCAGCTAAATCTATAACTATATTTATTTACCTAAATAATTTATTTTTAAATGTTCTAATTGTCATGTGGTGGTTATTTCATTATTTTGAACTTTGGTGTTTGCATATATACAATTTTTCAGTAAAAGTTTCGAAGTTTAATAACTGTATATGTAGTTTGAGAGTTTTGCAAGAGAATGTGTGAATTTGTCCTGTAGTCCTCATTCATGTTATACTATAGACACTGTTCACCACTGTGTACTTCATTATTTTGTCATGTTTTCATCGTCCATTCATTTAAAAGGAATTTTAAAAAAGGGCTTCAAGACAGCATGGGGCAGCAGCATCTAGACAGTTAACTTTATGAACAAATGTTTTCTGGTTTATCCACAAATGTGATCTAATTCTTAAAAAGATTTTCATTATTGTCATTGCTAATTATCCAGGCAATTGTCCCTTCCTTTGGATAGCACGTTAACATTTTATTTTGCCTGAAGAAGGCTTGGGCACTCTAAAAATAGAATAGAAGACTGTATTTTCCAAATTGTTATTCATTAGTCATGGTTTCTGACTGACAAAAGCATGCAATCTAGACACTTTTTTGTCACTTAAACTTGCTTTAATTCTCCAAGGTTTCAAGAAGCGATAGATGTTGTCAAAGAATAAAGAAAAAAAAAGCCACAGGATGGTGAGCCCACAGGATGTTAAGGCATATGGACATTCATTTCCATCTGCTTTTAATCATCGAGAGTTAAACTAAAGAGCAGGAGTGTTCTTTCAGGCATGGGATTTGTTGGTTCTGAAATATTGTACTCATTAATTTTTATTGTCAGTTGATTCTTTACTGTGTTATTTATAACAGCTCTTTGGGTCAACATTAACCTATTTAATAGGTCAGCAATTCATGAAGATTGGTTATAAAAAGTGCTAAACTTCCTGTTAGGTTGGAAGCAACATCATATTAATGACTAGAATGACAGATTTATAGTTTTGCTGCCAGTAGACAAATAGTTTCTAATGTATCGGTCACTATGATAGGAGTATTTCTTATAATTCCATGTTAAATTAGAAAGAATGAGAGAACAGGGGTAACGTTCATTATGGTTATCTTAGCAGTGTGCAATATTTGCCTGACCTTATGTAGGTAGTAGAAATGTCATCCGGGTTCACATGATATACTTTTACAAATTGATCTCAGCTGCACATACTTAATAAATATGAAATTTATTTAAGGAAATTGTGTCACTCAACAGCATAAGCATTGACTACTGGTTTAAGAACATTAGACTGTAGTTCTGTGTAGAAGATAATTTTCTAAAAACCTTCTTTAAAACTTGATCACACATTAAAAATAATTGAAGACATTCTGTGAAATCAAAGTGACATTGAATCATTAGACATGGGCAAAGATCTTCCTCTGTAGTCAAAAGGCTACAATAAGATTAATTAAATGTAAGATATCTCCACCTTCATGTATTTTATGCCTTGTGTTTCCTTCAATAAGGAGATCTCCAAAGAGCCTTACCCAGTGCAAAAGGCAAAGTAAATCCTGACTGTGGAAGGCTAAGAGAAATCAGAGAAAACAATGGGAAACATGAAGAATTTAGAAACCGCAGGTTGGGTACTGTTGTGTTGGCTTGTTTGCATGAATGGTAAGGAAGATAAGTGGTGTATCTGAGTTTAGTGAGAGGTCAATGAGGACAAAGTGTTTTACGTGGGAAGGTCAAATGTTACTATCTGAGGAAGAAAATAAATATGGTGCTTTTTTCTCAGATGCTTTCTAATTATTATTACAATACAAGGTCCCAGAATTCTGAATTTCTAAGATATTTATGTTTTTATTATTTCTAAAGTGAAGAGAGATACTGGCAGTTATCATATCTCCAGGTTTCTAAAGTCAGCTTTTGCTCCTAGCCAGAAAATAACAGTAGTTCATGGTTGGGTGTGGGAGGGTTCAGGGAAGAGGGAGTTATTGCTTTTTTCTATTCCTTACATTTAATATCACTCTAACAAAGAGGAAAGAAAAGCTAGTTATAATATTCAGATGTTTCTGGAGAGCTGTGAATAATTTGCAAGTGTATTAATTGTTACTGTCTGTAGGGAAATGAAATGGGAAAAAATTTACTCCACTTTGCAGTGACATTTTGACCATATGACAAAATATGGTGTCAGCTCAGTCCTGGTGATACAACAGAAAGAACTGAGAAGCATTAAGTGCATGGGGAAAAAGGTAAGGACTTCCATTAAGTTTGTGTCACTCATGGTTACTATTAGATAACTGATTTAGAATTGTGAGGTGTCAGAAGAATAATTTTTTACTCTGAAAAAAAAAGAAAAATCATGTCCGCTGTTTTTTTGAATATAAGTAATCTTTATTTTGAAAACTATTTGATAATATACCATCTTTCACTGAAGAGATTTTAGGCATAGAAATTTTATAAATTGATGGGTTAATGCTTTCTGTTACAAGTCTTACACAGGTTAGAGTAGCTGAAGCTTAAAGGGATTGTGCCTGAGAGATATTGCCCACTCTTTTCGCTGCTGAGAGATACCAGCTTTGTCTTGTCTTTTCTGCATGGGCCATATGGAGGTGTTGCTGGGCCCTCTGTAGGGGGCATACAACCCCATCCATCTATCTCTCCACCCACGTAGAGGAAACCCTGGCAGCTTTTCTGAGGAAAAGGCAGCTGGCCAAACAGAATCATCCTCTGGGCTACCTCCAGCTCGCAGTGACCATCCTGGCCAGAGCTGCTCATGGCTGCATTAGTTTGAATTCTGAGAATACCATGAACCTTGGCTGAGCCCAGAAAGTTGCGTTTTACAAAGCAATGTTCTTGTCCTGATACTTGTTTGGGAAAAAAAAACCAACAAAAAAAAAACCCCACTGAACACACACTCCACATGTGCGCACACACACACGCCCAGCATGTTAATTCCTCTGAATTTCTTTAATTTGTCATTTCAGACTGCCCAGCTCCTGTGAAAAACTGAGTAAGATGAGTGCATTTTGCAGGGATTTCCTTCTACAATTATTGCTAAGCATGTGTCTATTGCTTTTGGTTAATTGAGCAAACAATGCCCTTGATAGCCATTTCCTTTCATGATAGTCAAAGACAAGGTAATTAGTTAATTGCCAGAAGGTGTTGTTAACTGCTGGTAATGAACCACTGTTGAGGAAATTACTACTACAGTACAATTAGATTTTGCAGGCATGCGTAAAGGAGAGAAATACTGTTTCTGATATTTCTATACTTTTTTTCTGCAAGGGAGTTGTAGCACATATTGCTGAGATATAGAAAAAAATGGAGAAAAAATTACTGATTAGAAAAAAAAATTATGCCACTGTTAAGAATTATTTTATTCTTCATGTGGCTACTTTTATTCTTCATGTAGTAATGACATGAATTTTCAACGTAATAGTGCATATCCATTCTTAACCTTTCATCTTGAAATATGCCTGATCCAGCAGTATGAACAGTAGCAATACTTTGCTAATATTTACATGATGAAGCACAGTACAATATAGTTTTATGCCATTTTCACAGAAGAATTTAAAAAAACCCCAAACTCATTCTAATCTACATGTGATTTTGTAAATAGATTTGGACCACACCAAAAGGGTGGATATTCCCATCATAAAAATTATCACAATTCTCACTAATGACTATTCTGTATTGTCAGATTTAGCAATATTCTTGGTTTGTATCTCAGAAGAAAAGAGGCTAGGTTAGGCTTATATCAAATATATGATGCTCGAAACAGCATTTAGGAGGCTAAATTATAGTGTAACTGCAACAAAAAATAGGAATTAATCAATTTTTCAAGAACTTTTAAAATTCTTGATAAAGCATTAAAGATACATTTCTTTTTAGGCTGGATAAAAATGTACCTGTGTCCCCATTTCAGATGTTCATACGGTACCCTGCAATAAAGAAATTCAGTGTATTAAATCCAAGAACTATCTGTGCACAGTAAGCTTAGTGCAACAAACATTATATTTAATGGAAATTAAGTTTCCAAGTGTACTGTGAGTTCAAAATACCACAGAATCACAAAATTACAGAATGACCCAAGCAGGGCCATGGTTTTGAGTGTCTCCGAGGTTGGAGACTCCACAACTTCTCTGGGCAACCTGTGCCATTGTTATGTGATTCCTGATGCTCATATGGACCCTCCCGTGTTTCAGTTCATGCACATTGCTTTTGGGTTCCCTCTTCTTCACACCCTCATTTCAGGTTTGTATATACATTGATAATATCCCCATGTACCTTCTCCTCACAGAAGTCCTAGCTTACTCAGCCTTTCCACATAGAAATGCTCCAGTCCCTTCGTCATTCTTGTGGCCTTTCATTGGACTCTCGCTAGTAGCTCCATCTCTCTCTTGTACTGGGGAGCCCAGCACTGGACACAGTACTCCAGAGATGGCCTCACCAGTGCTGAGTAGAGAGGAAGGACCACCTACCTCAACCTGCTGGCAATGCTTCTCCAAGTGCAGCCCAGTTTACCATTTGACTACTTTGCTGCAAGGGCAGGTTGCTGGCTCGTGTTCAACTTGGTGTCCACCAGGACTCCCAGGTCCTTTCAGCAAACTGTTTTTGAATTACATATCATAAGCATATGCACATATGAGACGTTGTTAAAAGGCGATTGCATTTAGGCTATATCTGGCAACCAAAAATAGACACCAGCAACCTCCATCTCTTCTGAGTGATTCTGCCTGTACACAAACAATCCACATGTCTCTCCTTGTCTGGACAGGCCTTTGAGGTGAGTTTTACATGCCATATATACACCAACATCGTCATCTACAAGCTATCCATGTCTGCTGTGTAAAGGATTATCATTTCCTTTTACGAGAAGGAAAGCCCTTCCTCTTGCAAAACAAACTGTCAACAAGAACTGCACCACTACATCAGTAAGAAATTCAGTGAAATTGTACCCTTAACTATGAAGTTCCAGCAAGTTAAAACACCATAAATAGTATGAGTTTCTACAAATCAGAATATATTGCCAGAAATAGTAACTACTTACCCCTATTTATCTCTTAATCACAAATATATGACTATTTATTAGTAATGTATTTCTATATGTATAGTAATCTTGGGTTTTTTTATAGGTTACATTTTAACAATTTCTGGGAGTATTTCCATTAAAATTAATTTGTATAATTACTAGCTGACTATAATTTATTGATGACCATTCTCTCAGAATTAAAATTTAATATACAAATATACAAAAAGGAAAGCATTTTAGTCACAGAAAAAAATGGGATAGTTTTGGATAATACTATTTGTCATTGTTGTTTTCTTTGCAGAATAATTCTGAATCAGATTTTAGCAAATAAGTATGGAGTTCAAGTCAACTGATGTGCCGGCAGCACGTAAGAGAAGTCACAAAAAGCAAGCTACTATTTTTTATATAGGTAGGAGGGTATATCTTAGTTTACTGCATGCCTTTAAAGGGCAGGAGGGAGACATTGGAACTGATGTATAGAAATTGATTTATAGAAACTCAGAAACTACACTGACTGTCACCAGATCTCTCATTTGTGATCTATTTCAGGCTACACAGACCACACCTACCTGAGGTATTTAAATTCAAATACCTTAGTTCTGAGCACCCCATTAAGTATTGAGTTGATTCAGAGCTAAACAGAAACCTTGGACTGGTGGTGAATACTTCCCTGTACTTCTGTACAAGAAATTCCCTGTATTCCAGCTCAAGAAACCTGATTATTTCACATGATTATCTCAGCATAGTCCCAAACCAGGAAGAAACATAATCCAGTACTATAATTTCAGTGTCCCAGTAGTTGTGTTAGCATATGCTTTTCTTAGGTTCAAGCCTTTGGAAATAGCTATCCTCCCCCAATAGATTAGCTCCCTACCTCTCCCACATAGCTTTGCAAAGGAATTTAGATAGCACTTTAGCTCTCTAAATTTAGACTGCCTCTTCAGTTCTCTAAATCTAGCTGTGAGACCCTCAGAAAGCCCTGCTTAACCTGAAAGGCATTAAAATTATCTCAGCACCAAAATACTCCACCAATAAATTATTCTAGGTACCCAAATTTCTGATGCTGGATAGCAATAGGCTGTGCGTATCCTGAAGATGCTGGGCAGCTGCAAATGTGAGTATGGCAGATTCTCAAATTAAACATTCTGATGCTTGGCTTGTCTATTGGGACTAATCTCACAGGCATCTTTATATGCCAACATCAAATCAGATTTCAAACGTCCTGTTTACAGAGGAAGGGATGTTAGGTTAACTCTGAATAATTCACTTCTAGTTCATTTTTTGGGAAACCGGGAAGTCCGTTTTCAAATTCCTCTTTCAAACCAGACACATAAGGTAGGTAAGAATCTGAAACTTTTCACTGGGTTGTGGTATAAAAGAGAAATGTCATTCCTGCCTGTTTTTTCAGAAAAAAAGGCCACTAGAAGCTGGGATGAATAGTCTAAATCCAAATTCCTCCATACTGCAGAAAGTAATTTCCTTCTGACTTCTGTAGCAGCATTTCTGTTCAGCAGCCTTTTCTTTTTCTTCATTGCTCTTTCTTACAGACTGTCTTGGGTGACTTTTTACTCTCCTAGTGTTCTATTCTTAGGACCCTGATGCTTTCCATGTGCAAGAAATTACTAAATCTGGACCAACAAGTTCACTAGGGAACAAGTACCTACCAATCAGCATTAGTAAAGCTAATCCCACTTGGAAATTTAAATTCTTGCTGAAAGCCAGAGAAATGTTCCAAAGATGGAATTGCTTTTTCCAGTTTATAATACCTAAAGATTAAGTAGGTTTGAGGTCCCTCAACAATAAGTGGGGTTCTGCTGGCAGCCAGCGAAATGCCGCAGGAGGATTTACCCTCCATCTTCACATCCCATGTGAATCCATAGCCAGCAGCAATCACCTCCAGAGTAAACAGGTCCACTCTCTATAAAAGAATGAATCAAAGCAACCAAGAATGGAAGTGAGGCAAATGCATTCAATAGTTTATATTTAATGAACTGCACATAGTGACTTTTTTCTTAAATTTAGCTGGTCTTAGTTCCAATCACTTCTGTATTTAACTTTTCTCAGGTTTTGACCTTCTAGAAAATGTCAGTAACTTTGGAGATGACATTTTGTTGACAATATTATTAGCCTAGAATGTTTTCATTAGAATAATTGCATATAGTAATTATGGGGAGATATCTGTTTTCCAGTGTCCCTATTATAGGGTTGTTGTTATTATAGGTCAGAAATATTAATATAATTTTTTTGCTAACTGTTTCATCTATCAGTGTATTTTTAAGAAAAGATCTGTGTCATCTTATGTGAGTATAAGAAATTATCAGAGCAATAATTTGTCCAATGTCCCATTGCCTGCTATTTTCATTGTTTGTTTTCTTTTTTCTGTTATGCACTTCCCAACTTATAAGAAAAAAAATTAGACATACAAAATTACATATCAAGACTTCCATTCTATTGTGAATAATAGAAGATATTTGAATCTTGGAACAAATACAGTACTGAGAGAAGTGTGTTTACATATTAAAGCAAGGGCTTATTAAAACTGGGAAGACTAATTTATTCTTTTTAATTATGTTCAAACATATAGGAAAATGGGTAAAAATTAAACAGAAAAAAATGTCCTGGTGAAAAGAAAATAACTTTAATGTTGAAAGAAAAATACCAAACTGTTTTGTTTGATTATGACCAGGAACTCACCCACTTTGCTTACAAATCTGAGAAGCTAAAAACTGGGACAGTGCTGATTGGTACTGTAATGTTAGTATATTGTATTGATGTTAAGAACCTCCTGGCAAAGCTAATGTAGATAGAGAGAAAATATTTTGTGAGTACAACTATGTCACTGAGATTTAACTATTTTTGTCCAAGATTTACAAGTTCTGATGAAAAAATGGCATTCCAAAGACACTGACTGTGGCTGAAAAACATGTTTCAGGCTTGCTGTTTGCCATAGATCATTTAAGCCAGTGATAAATGACAATCAGTAGAAGCTTTGCAACCAGAAATCCAAGAGTACCACATACTGTTGCATCACTTGTATTCCTGGAGAAACAGAAACCTGGAGCACAAAAATTACTAAATTAAGTAGGTTTAATCACATACAGAATTCAAATGTCAAGAGACCAAAAAAATATCTGTCTCCAAAACTAGTACCATGCAGGTGAGAAGAAACAAGTAATTTTAGATTGAGTTGGAAATTAAGTCATCAGATTGAAGGGAATGTATTAGACTAGAAGCTTGAGACACTAGCATGACAATACAGGCTCTTCTCAGTTGTAATACAGTCCTGCCAAAGAGCTGCAATGATCATTGATTTTTGGTGTCTGGACTGGAAGAAATATTTGAATTGTATGAGGGTGTTAATTTATACTTTCCAAACTCCCCCCATGGCCTCCGAGACCTAAAATATATCTCCATACTGATTTTGTTGCAAGGAGGAAAACACAATTTGAATCGTTGCCTGAACAAGAGGTGAAACAGTGAATCTTCTTCTCATCTTGCCAATACTGCTCCTGAGGAACTGCAGTATAAAATTTATCACAAATTCAGTGGCTGCCAAGGCTAAGGAAGATGGAAACTTTTGTAGTAGTTCAATTCTTTTGATTAATAAAGGGCAGCCCTTGGATGTGATCTAGTATACTGGCCAGAGGCTATAGCATGAATTTTATTTAAATTTTGAGAATGATTAATATACAGAAAGGCTGTTTACTAATGCTTTGCCCATTTGTAGATTAAACAAAGGCTCATTAGCTCACATGAGACAGTTCAGTTTTATTTTTAGCTACAGTATGGCTGGTGCAATGCCTCCTCTTTTAGCATTTTCATTTTGCATTGCCTTCAGTCCTGACATGAAAGTTAACATTAATCTGCCAACTCATTCTGATTGGATTGCTTTGGAAGTCACTCCAAAGTCACAATGGCTAAATGGGATGAAGCTGTAAGACAGAAATGCATTGCAGTTAATACCTCTGCAGTACTGAAGCTAAGCCAGGGCCAGCCCTAATTCCTGAAAGAAAACAAATCCACAATAATCCATCCCTTAATTCTGAACACAGTGGCACAATGCCAAAAAATATAAAACACGTATTCCTTACTAAAACACTGCATCTTATTCCACCATGGTTTCTCCTGGCCTTTTATCCATGTAGTTTGAGGTCAGTGAGCAGCATACATGTGAAGGTGTTATCCGTACTGACAATTACAGCATTCCAGTGTTGTCCTGAAGTAAGAGGACTTGGGGAGAGAATGGATGCTGAAACAAATCATTTCAGCTTCTGTTGCAACAATTAGAAGGCAAAAATGAAGGTAAGTCCCAACTCCACAGACACCCCCACCCAGAAATCTGAGAATAGGTTCAGTTATTTATTCCATCTAATGTCCAATTGGATAAAACTACAATTGTATTTTTTTTTTCATAATCTGGGTCAGATTTTGGTTCTGCAAAAAGCAAGGATGATCCCATTCATGTCTAATTAGTCTCAGTTTGGAGATTTTGATTAGGAGCATGCTGATGTTAGCCCAAACCTAGACTGTGTTATTTAGAATCTATTCTCCCTAAAGTGCTTTTGTGATGATAACCTAGTGTGACAAAAAGAACCAGTTTAGACATTTCTATCTTCATCCAAAAATGTGTCCTTATGTAGAAATAAGGCTTCAAAATGTCTTGCTAACATGAAATGTCTCACAGAAATGGATAAGCATCCTGGGATGTGTCAGGTGGCTAGCAAGTATTTATAGAGGTCAGGCCTAATTTACACCCCCTTAGGATTCTTTTGTGATAGCCTTTTTGTAATGTAAGCTTCGTACATTATTAAAATATATTTTTAAGCCTTATGTTAAATCAAGCTGTAAAGGGAAATTTATTCATTACCTGGCCAGAGCTGAGATACAAGAATAAAGTGTCAAAGTGTCACACTTGTTTCAGGGTTGGCAGGTTTACTGTGGATGAAATCCTCTGAACTACTCTGGGGCCTTGAAGTCACTCTTCTCTACGAAGTGTGGAATTATTTCAAAAAATCACTTTAAGGTGCTTCATAGAATATTGGAAACAATGTAATTTTCAAGAATTATGCATATATATCTAATATATATTTTTGCATTATTCTTTATGAGTCTAATTGGAAGTCCTTTCTCAGACCCTTTGCCAGTGTTTCAGAAGCCCAGGTGATTCAAGGAGGCAACGCTTTCACCCTCTAGTATGACTTCTCAAACACAGGTGCAGAAGGCTCTACAGGCAAAAGTAAGTTTTACCCTGACACCATGTTTTGACAACTGTGAGATATCTGATTTAGCTGCCATTGACACTTTATGGCTGGGTGGCTGGAGAATAGTGCACAATGGTAAGTAGCCACAACTTACCACAAGTAGCCACAAGCCAGCCCCCTGTAGTTTGGCAGGTTTGTGTTCAGTCCTATGTGATGGAAAGGTGCAACTTTGAAAAGAAATACAGCTTCATGTACAACTGTATGTTTGAAACGGGCCTAATCATCTGTGCTGATACAGCTGTTTGCTTCTGTTCGGATGGCTATCTGTAGCTCTGCAGCAGGCAATCACATATATATATATATATATATATATGCATGTGAGATAGTATTCATGCCTATTGTTAACATCTATTTTTAAAGGTTGAAAACCCTACTTACCTCCAGCAAACGCTGCAAACAATTGACTCACAAGTGAACTATAAATAATGTTCACAGCACATAGCCCATGGAACACACTGCTCTAGCGTTACTGAATATTCAGAACCTGCTGCCTCTGGTAGCTGTATACGTCATGTTCATGACAGGTTTAGGCTTCAGTAGCCCAGAGCCTAAGATCCTGCATGTGTTTTGGAACTAGAGCATTTGCAGATTAGTGAATACCAGCCACAGGGCCAGGTATGATGTGGAAACTTGAAAATACAAAGTGTCTGTACTGAAATTCTGAATATTTCCACAAAAGATATAAAATATAGAGGCTGGGAGGAGATGAGGGGAATGACTGACACATGCTGCCAAGCACAAAGCAATTTAGGCAGCTACAAGCCCAGCCTTCATCATGCACAAAGCTTCTGTTGTAGGCAGATTTTTGAAGGAAAGACTGCAGAAATAGAAAAAGGAACAAAAATGAGTTTAATAAGGACAGAATTTAGCAGATTAAGATGCTAAATGGTTGACCAGCATCAAAGGAAGCATGGCAGTAGATGGGAGCAGCTCTGGAAGGGCACGTGCATGTTTCTGCCATGTTGGTTTGTCTCCCTTGGAGCTAATGATCCAGTCCATGTGCTGTTTGCCTGTACCCCAGGAAAGAGCAGAGCACTCAGCTTGCTGGAGGCACCAGGGAAAAAGGGAAAGAAGGAATGGATCTTCCACATATTGCCAGCCAGACTGATGTAGCAAGTCTCCAGCATCACTATCAATCAGACCGGGGCAACCTTGCAGTTAGTTCCCTACTTGGCCAGAACAGAGTAAGAGGAAAATTAAATACCTGGCTACTGCAGCCTGGTGCACAGTGTCAGCTTGGTGTCTATGTTCAGTGCTGCATTATACCCTGTTCCAAGGTTTACTGTCTTGGAGGCAGGAGGATAGAAGACCATGGAGGCAAGAACCGAGCACTGATAATGCCATCTCCTTACTAAGCTGCATCTCTAGTAGTGTATTCAACCAGAACCTGAAGTGCTGTGGTGCTCAGCTGCCTCTACATAAAGTCAGCTTGTGTTTGGTCACACTTCGTAGCTCAAGATCTGTGTGATAAGAATGTGGCTACTACTACAGATATTGAAACAAAATCATTGTGCTTGCACTGTGTTTCTCATCAGCAAACTTGCCTGAACAAAGCAGACGGCACTGAGCTATCTTGGAGTGTTTGCACTTGCTATGTGCATTGTGGGGCTAACTAAACAGTCTAGTTGACCAAGTTAATGCATATATATATGTGTACATCAAAGAGTTGACTGTGGTCTTAAAATGTCAATACATAAATCAAGCTAAATATCAAACATTTGGGTCTTGAGCATGTGTTCTGAGAGATTAAACAAAGGAAACAGATATTCTGTTTCTGATCATCATCTTTTAATATTTGCCCAGGCAAAGCTATCTTGAAGATCACTTGTCCATTGCTGTCAAAATCCAAGTTTATAGTATATTTTACATCTCATGTGATAAATGATGTCTTTGTTTTATGGGAAAGGATAATTGCATACAGAAACACTGTAATCTTATGTTAAAATTTCTCAAAATTCAGCTACTGGAGTCCATAGAAAACTTTAAAAATGCTTTTACTTCCTCATTGTGCTGCAAAAATCCCTCCATAGATACTTGTGAGGAAATGCTGAAGTTGATTAAACAGAAATGCCATTAATTGCATAAAGGGCTGAATTGCATTATTTTGATCTAAATTGCAAACAAGTATAAATGCATTCATTTGCTGCCCTGACATAGCACTAGTAATTGAAATTCAAGATCTATATTCTGGACTGTTTTCCAGCTCTGCAGTAAGGCCAAGAGGTTTGAATGAAGATAGAGTCCTGACTTTACCCTCTGCCTTACCCCATTCTACTCGTTATTCTGTTTCAGCCTGCCATTAAAGGAATCTTCCATCAGCTTTCAGAAAACTGAACATTACACCTAAAATTCTGTAAGTACAAACATAATTTTTCTCCAATGTATTTTTAAGGTACCAGTTGCTTGCAGAGAAAAATAATATTTGAGCTGTTCTTAAAGTCAGTGAAAAGCATCAAAGATTTTCTCCTGAGATTTGTCAGTTGTGAGATTAACATTTGCAGGAGAAGATTTAAAATCTCTGCTAATTCTAGCTGGCAAAGGAGTAAAACATGGTCTTTTCCCAGAAATGCCATAGATTGTTCATGTCCTTTTGCCCTTTTCTAGTGCATGGTTAAAGACCCCTAGACTTTTTGTTTCCTACAGAATATTGAATTTTGTTAAATTATGGCTTCACCAAGGGCTTTTGAGGTATTTTTAGCAGAAGTGAAATAAAAAGAGATTATTAAAAGGGCAACTAGCAGATGATTTGGCAGCACATAGAGCATAAATACTGTCTTCTTCCGCAGTCACTTCTTGCTTTTCCTGTTTCTGTAAGCTCACTATGTGCAATACAAGGGAAGGGAAGGGACGGGAGAGTAATATTTTTGATATAATATTTTTTATTCTTTTCTGATGAACAAGCACAAGAGGAAAAAAGCTAGAGAGTAGATACTGTATGATAATTTTTTAGAGGTCTAGATGTTTTGAGGTATTCATGTTGACTGTATGATTTTCATTAAAAATATCATCTATATTGAGATTTTATTTGCTAAACAGACCAGGAGTGTGCTGTATAAGCATCTGAAATGCTTTCAATAATTCAAATTCCTCATTTTCGTCCTAGTCTCTCTTTTTACTTTCTTGTAACTGGAAGTCAGGATGGGATAATCCTGGTGCTTTGGATGATAGAACACCACCAGCCAGAGTGCTCACTGCCCTGAGCCTTCAATAATATTAAGTGTGTGTAAGATACCACTAAATTACAAAAAAGTTTTTCAGTAGTTTAGAAAACTGTATAAGAGCATGGCAAAAGGCAGCCTCTCTGATGGTGATGTCTTTAGTACTTCCTTTAGCCGTTGTTCAGATGCAGATAGGTGACTGAAGAGCAATCTCTGCACAAGCTAGTTCAAAAGTACACAGACCCATAAAAGGGCCTAAAGAATCTTGATAATAACCAGGTATTCAGTAAGGAAAAAAAAAAAAGTATTACAGTAGTACCTGGCAGGTTTTTTTGTTTGTTTTTTTTTTCTTTTCTTTGGTAAAAGTTCAGAATCTATTTTTTAAGAGCATGTAGGATTAGCTATGGTAAAAACCACATAAAAACCTATGTCGAAGTTTTAGTTGTCAATTTAATAACGTCAATTTAATAACATCAATTAATTTATACGTAAAGATCTGTTATAGGTGATTTTTCTTTTTTCAGGTAAACTGAAGCATGCATTGAATTAAATTAGAAGGTAATCAGATAAATTGTAGAGTTGTTTTGCAGTACAAAGTAGGAATTAGATACACACTAGCAGAAAATGTATGCAATTGTTTCCTAAAAAAGATGACCACGTTTGCAAAGATGATAAATACTATTTTGAGAAAACAAAAATGCATTTGAGTTCATCTTGTAGCACTGAATTTTCATTTTATTTTCTACCACTAATATTCTCTAAATTCTTTCATATAGAATAACAAGCCTATAAAAAGACTTCTGATATTATTTACTGTAAGGAGATAAAACAGTCATTACATTCTTGCATTTTCAAATTTGAAAATAAAGCATGCTTTTGATGCTACAGAAATTAATGTTACAAATTCATGTCCTTCCAATGTGAGAAAAATTTAGGGGTAATAGGAGAGAGAGGGTAATTTAGGGGTAATAAAATAAGAGAGAGACAAAGCTGATAAAAGTGAGGTTTATTCAGGCTGCTTCAAGTTTTGGTTGTGTTGTTGCTATTCTAAAATGCCAATTAGATATTTGTTAATAACTGACCACTTCACCTAATGTTCAGAATTTTTTGCTGTACACGGTGTTATATCATTCATCTCAGTCTATAAGAAAGGGGAGTAAAAGACTCCAGATTCCTAAAGTTTCTAATGACAAGAACCTTTGGAAAAAAAGTGTGCAATCTTCCTTCCCTACCCTAATGATACACGGAAAAAGAACCTTGCACAACTCTTGGGGTTTGGCTTCAGAAAACTTTTTTATGAATGGGAAACACAGTAAATATTTATGCTTATTTTCTCTTCCTTTGTTTTTTGTTATATCCTATGTGACTGTAAACCTAGATCTGGATTCATTCCTGATACCTTAAAATCCCAGATAAGTTTTGCTGCAGTGTCAGAAGTTGCCAAGTAGCTTTGCTGGAAATGGCATCCCGGCATCTTGTGCAGCTGTCTAGTCCTGGAGTGGGCCAGGATTTTCCGAAGCGACTAATGATTCTGTTGCCAAAATGAAACCTCTTCACGTGTCAGGCAGTGGATAGAGGCTTATCTTAAGAATCACTATCTAACTATCTGAAGAAGCATACTTAACATCTTTGGAAATTCTTACCTTACCATTTAGGACAAGGAGTGAGCTGTTAGCCAATGATCATAGAATGGTTTGGATTGGAAAGGACCTTAAAGATCATCTGGTTCCAACCCCCCTGCCATGGGCAGAGACATCTCCCACTAGACCAGGTTGCTCAAAGCCCACCTGATAAAGCAGGTGAGTGTTGTCTTACATTAATATTGTCTTTGTCCTAGAGGACTTGTTCTTGTGAGGAATATTTGCAAAGTTCTCTGATCAGATATTATATTTCTTGTGCCACAAAATATATATTGAAAATACACCATGGGGTTTCATGTCTTGGATAAGGCTCCATAAAATTTCGTCTTGTGGAAAAAAACCTATTCTTTCACTTATTTTGAGTGAATAGTTTTGAAAATGTATTTCCTTTCTTTCTGTATTGATACAGATGTAGGAAAATTCTGAACTGCTGACAAGACTGCTCAGTCATAACTGCCTTCCAGATTTCTACTCCAAAAAACCCCCTGAAAAATCAGTTACTCTGTGATTCTGGGAAAATCTGAATCTTTTTTTCAGGAACAGTGTTTCATTGTGCTATGCATGACATGAAATATTTACACAGAGTACTCTGGGAAATGTGGCAACTTCAATGTAAACAAATATGGAATAACTCATCACTCATTTCTTCCAAGCCAATCTAATAGAAAACATATGCTAAATGGTCCTACTGTGTAATATGAAAAAAGAACCTCTGGGTACTCCTGAGTATTCAGATGTTTATTGGGCAGTAAATGTGTTTTTGGAGAAAAGCACCAAAACGAACCCCCCCTATAATTGATATTGGTCTAATATAATTTTTTTTCTGTGAAAATTAAGACTGTGGGACAGCAGCATTGCAACTCTTTATTACGCTATAACAGATATTGTTATCAGACCAAAACCATTTCCATTCCTCTTATTCCCACTTTGAGCCTGAGCCTAATCCTATGGGCTGAGTAAAGTAAATAGTTCATAGATCAGGCATATTTGATCATAGCCCTTTTAGTAGAGGGTAGTTGTGTGAATTATATTGCTTGAAATGTCCACAAAAATAATTTATCTCCCTTAATTTACTATAATGATCTACTGGCTTGACTAATGATTTTTTGTGAGGAAAACCTTCTCTTGCCCTACACCATAAAATCACCATAAAAATGTCCTCATCTTGGAGTACTAGACTATATATCTTGCAAAAATATTCTCCACCACTATAAATAAAGGCTTTAAACATGTCACTCCTTATTAATATCACAGCATTAGAAACCAGAGACAAAAGGGAGGAGGGCAAAATTGTTGTTACTTTATTTAGAAACAAAGTACATTGGGAAAAAAATGTCTCAGTAGTTACAAGGCACATGGCGATGTCACATTCCAGAAAGATTTTGGTGCAAAGAATATAAGTCTGTATCTGTTAATTTTTATAATACTTAACACTAACTGGAGCAGAAGGAAAATGCAGTATGTTCCTTTACTGCTGTTGTTTATGGCTAAATATAGGAATCCTATGGAGCCTGTAGGTAAATTCTTGTTATCTAAGGGATCTTTCATTACTCAGTCAGGTCTGCACAGGACGACAAGGCCATCGCACAGTATTGAGATGCCTCATAGTATCTCAAGAGTGTTTATAAAAGTCTGACCTGAGTTCTATCTTAAGATAAGTTGTCTTCTTGAGTGTGTTCACAACCCTATCACTGCCTGCACCTCAGATACATGACAAACAGCTCCATAACAGAATGGTACCTGTATGCACACCATGCCCTCATACGTCCTCCTTTCTTTTAAAATGAAATTTGAACGTTCAGGGAGGAAAAGAACAAGTGTAGTCCAATGTGTTTCCACCATCTCAGTGGCTGGGAACCAGAGCTGCAGAAGTAGCCAGTCATCTTGCCATGTGAGTGCAGCCAAACTGAGATGTGGCAATCTCAGTGCACTGAACTGTTGTGTAAATAATGGTGTGTAATCTTATGTGATGTGATTACTCAGAGGATAGGGTATGTAATTGATTTGAATTATAAATAACTTCTGGCATATCATGATGTTGATGAGATAGGCAATTCTGTACCCATAACTCATGATACGTACTTCTTTAGTTTTTGCATAAGAAAATTTAAATTTTCATAAGTTTTTCACCTTGCATGTTTCACCTTTCCACATTTAAACCAACAATATTTTAAATATAAAATTCTAAATAACTTAGTAGAAATTAATTTGACACTTGCATATGTAGCAGGTATGAGAAAAGGAGAATTAACATCTTCAGATACTGATATTTAAATTATCGATGCTTTAAAAAACATTATTTATTCTGACAGCTCATAAAACTGTAAGATAGCAGCTGCTGATACCAGGAAGCAGGATGGTATCCAAAGCTTGCATATGTACAAAATATGCAAGGCAGAAAGGTGGAATCTATTTCAGCTGTTTTGAAACATGACTATGAAGTGGTAAACAGACTGGTGGGTATAATCTATTTCACTGTTTGCAGTTCATGACTGATAAATACTCCTGAATAACCTTAAAAGCTGATGAACACTCGAAACATGACACATAATTTTCACTGTGCTTTCTTTGATTTGTCAAGATCCTCCAATTAGCCAAGATTCAATCTTGCATTTGAAAGCATACAGTGTGACTCCTGCATCCAGAACCTTCAAAACCAACAGAACTCCATGTGGGTGCAGTTATTAGCTCCTGGATAACATCACTTGCAGGTTATTCAAAGTGTTTCATTAAATGCTCTGTTCTTGTGTAGTTTCTACAAGGGTACCATGTGAAGCTTGCTGAACTTCAAGGTTAGATGTTGTAAAAAAATGAATGGTAAGAATATTTTGGAGAGCAGACTGTTCCATAATTGTATTATCCTGAAAGAAAGCTGTGTCAAGGAGGAGGTATTTCTAGCTTTTGGAGTACATTTCTTAAATGGAGGATAACAGTCTTCTAAAGACTGGCTTAGAGAGAGGTGGACTGTGCTGAGTGTAGCTATGCAATGAAGCATAGTGGTGCAGCAAGGAGACACAATAAACTGAAGCACAAAACACAATGCTATAGAAAGTTAAAGTTCAGTCTGTGGTCAGTGGAAGCAAAGAAGGATGCAATGATTTCTAAGCTGTCATGTTAGTCCAGAGGACCTGTGGTCTTGAGGCATTCAATAGATATCTAAAAACAAACCGTATCCTACCCTGGGCCCAACTGCATAAATACCCACACAAATGTTTCATATTACATGGATGTTATTGACATTTTTAGGATTTTGACAAATACTTATTTTCACTTCCCACTTCTACATCAGAAACTGGACACAAACGTTGACTATCAGGCTTTCTGACAACAGTTCATAGACCGCACATACTAGGATTTAAATGTCCCAAGTGAAAAATTTCCCTCAAAAAGTCCTCAAAAGAACTGTGTAAGTTAAGAATTTCTCTTTCAATGATGCCTCCAAGGGCTGAAATGTCCAGGCTCAGTGTTCCCCAGCTGCATACGCTCCTGTGTGAGTGATGATGGGCTCAGCCATTCACAAGATGCAGAGGGAGAGAGTGCTCACGTTACTCTGCCCCAAATGCGTTGTATCCTCATGCCTTGTGGAAGAGGGGAATGTGGTAACTGAAGCTCCTCATAGCTAAAAGCTGACTGCCATGCAAACTTCTGGTTATGGACTTCAGTTTCTTCAGACATGCTGAAATCCTAACAATGATATCAATTGCTACTAAAGGCATTTTAGAGATGCTCTTTATGCTGCTGTTTTGGGGAAGTTGCTGTGAAAAAAGTTGCCCGACTCTTCCCAACATTTGAAGTGTGAAGTGCTTTCCTCTTGACTGGGGAGGCCATTTAGTGAATGCTAAAAATGCAGTAAAAGCATTGCTGCTTTGAAGGTGATCTCTGTCAGTTAATTTACTGATTTGGAGAAGGAAAGAATGATAATATGGTAAAGACCCAGCTAGAGGAGCGAGAATAGGTTCTATTTTTATCTCTTCATGTTAGTTTAAATTTCTCTCTACCATTTGTACAAAGAAAGTGGTAGTTTTAATTTACATACATCCCAAGACTTAAAACACTGATTATTTTAAAAGAGGGTATTTTTATAAACAGTGGTATGAAAATAATTTAACAAGTTATTTTCATTATGAATCAGTACTGTTCAGCCAATCCCTTTTTATTCACAGATTTTGCAAAATTTTTTTCTCTACTTTTTAAGGGAACAGTAAAAAAAGCAATCTAAACTTGATCTTTTCCTTAACCTCTCCAGGTGGACAAAAATCATACAAAAAGATTGTTGTAAAGTGGGGTTCATAATTGTATTTTGCTCCATGTTTTTTGCATATAAAAATACATAAAGGCTGAGAACATTGGGGTTTATAAAAATGTTGAGACATATAAACTTCATATGTCTGAGCTAAAGTAACTGTCTGCAGTTCGTGGAGAGAGAAAAGAGACCCCAGTGAAACATTCATTCCACTGTAAAAAGTTAGTTGTTTAAGACTGGCAGAATTTATTGTCCTCCCAGATCTCTTCATCAGAAGAAGTAGTTTAGAAAGTACACCTGATTTTTAGCAGAAGAAACTGGTTACCATAGAAAAAGTAAACATAGTCTTTAGTTTTTCTGCAATCTTATAAAAATTTGCAAAATCAAAATGATCAATGTTTGAGAGGTTTCTGTCCTCTTTGGTGTAAATCTCTTATTATTATTCTGCTTGTAATATTATTTCTATCTGGTTCCTTCAGATGGGCTGTGAGTTCTTGGCTGCATGTGCATATAGCTAGAAATTAGGTCCCATATGGTTCTGGACACAACCCAGTACTAAAATCAGAAGGGTTACTTCTAATCTGGGAATTCAAATTCACCCCATACTCAGAAATCTGAAAGCACTCAGATTCAAACTTCTTTTTTGGCTGGGCTCTACTTAACATCAAAGGTCTAAATGTAACATTCATGACAAGAGAAAGGCAATGCAGAGAGAGGAAAGAATGAGTAGGCAGAATTTCACTTTCTAAGGCCAGGAATAGATTTGCTGTTGCTGGCAGATCTGGCACTAAGCACAAGGCACAATGCTGTAAATATCACAGCATGGCACTATCTGCATTTTACAAAAGATCAGGCCACGGCAATAGTGATGTGGTCTCCTCTGCTACATACAGCTCCAGTGTTAAAAGGTGGGAGGGTTGCCATCATGCCCATACATTTTATGCTATGCAAAGAATGCAAGATATTTTCATAGCTATCCGGGTTCCCTGTTTTGCTCTAGGCATCTTTCCTCAGGCAGACTTCCAAATGCAAGACCATCATACAAGCAAAATAAATAAATAAAATAATGGATTAATGTTACACATATAAAACCTAGGAATTTTAAAGGAACAGATTAGAAAAACAGGGAATTTAAAATTAATTTAAATAATTTAAAATAAAAAAATACAGTAGAGATTAAGAAAAAGTTAGAAATACTCATTTACTGAGAAGTACAAACTGGCATTCGTGTCATCTGTTTCTGCCAATGACTCTTCTTCTAGAGCACTGCAACTGCTGAAACTCTAGAGAATAAAGTTTCCAGCTCATTTCGTGACTGAGTAAAAGGACCGAGAGAAAACATAGTGCTCTGCTGTTTTGGGAATTCAACAAGTATTGCACAAGTAGTATTGCTTCACCAGGAGAGAGAGAAGGAAAGCACAGGTTTATTCAGTACTTTCTGCAGAAGCATTCATCAAGCTGTAAATGCAAAAGCAGAGAGCGGATGATTTTGCAGAATGCGGGGTGAGAGAACACCCAACTGAGGGAGAAAATGGGTGAAATAGTGTCTGTTGGTAGATTAAAGAGTACAAAACTGATTAATTAAGTGGGAATTGTAATATTGCACAATGGCATTACTGCAGGCAAAATACAGAGGAGAGAAGAGTTTATTGAAGGGTGTGATCAGCATGTTGGGATTTTCTCAGATTTTTTAACTTAGAAAGTGTTAATTCTTCAGTCAGGAAAGACAGTGTGGAACACAGTTGCACCAATCTCAATAAAATAGTGAAAGATAATGTACCCAAGTGCTGTGGTTAGCCCTGACAGCCAGCGCAGCCCCACACAGCCACTTGCTCACTTACCCCAGTGGGGTGGGCAGAGAATTGGGAGGGTAAAAGTGAGAAGACTTGCCTGTTGAGATAAAGACAGTTTAATAGGGAAAGCAAAAGCTGTGCACACAAGCAAAGCAAAGTAATGAATTAATTCACTACTTCACACTGGCAAGTGGGTGTTCAGCCATCTCCAAGAAGCAGGGCTCCATCACTCATAACAATTCATTGGGAAGACAAACGTCATAACTCCAAATGTCCCTCCTTTCCTCTTTCTTTCCCAAGCTTTTTGTTGCTGAGCACATCATATGACATAGGATATTCCTGTGGTCAAGTAGGACCAATCGTCCTGGCTAGTCCCTTTCTAACTTCTTGTGCACCCCCAGCCTAATCTCTGGCAGGGTGAGCATGAGAAACAGAGAAGGCCTTGATGCCGTGCAAGCACTGTTCAGCAACAGCTAAAACACTGGTGTGTTATCAACACTCTTTTGGTCACCAATTGAAAACATAGCACCCTACCAGCTGCTATGAAGATAATAACTCTATCACAGCCAAAATCAGTACATTGAGGAAATGCAGTTCTTCTTGTAATGAATTAACGTGCATGAAATTTAGTGACTTAGCATGACAAGTTCTTCTCTTTGCACTGCCTCAGCTCTGTGAAAAGGCAAGGGAACTTACTGAGATTTAACCAGGCAAGCAGAGGAGGAGAGCAAACTTAAACATCTGCATGTTCAAGCAAGGACTGACAACAGTCTGCCCTTAATTTCTGAGTGTGCTTTTTTGGCGATCTGTGGGGAGCTCTCTGTCATACAAGTGGAACTGCTTTTTGATAAGGGTCTGAAACTGACCCCATCAGAACTGCCAGCTGAAGGGACAGGGCTTGCTACCCAATGAGGGGAATGGCTGAAGCAAAACCAGCCTTTAAGCGGTCCTCCCCTCTGTGCTTGCCTTCAGGGATGCTGTGGACGAGTGCTCTGAGATTATATAACCTGGCAGCAGCTCTTTAGGCTGGTTTGTGAGTCTACAGTATCTGCTATAGCTTGCTCGGAATAAAATGGACATGCTTGTTCAGAGTTATTTAAATGCTGCTGTCATGGATGTAGCTTCACTCAGAAGTCAGGCATCATCAAAAGTTCACATTTTTTCTAATTAAAACAGTTTGCAATAATTAAATTTTACATGCCTGTGTTTCTACTTCAAAAAGGCTAAATAGTTGGCAAGCCTCCTAAAGTAGGATTAGACTGCAGACCAGCTCAGACAATGCTTCCAGGCCTCGGGGATGTACTGCAGAATCAGTTTAATAAAGTCTGATTAGATTACTTTCTCTGGTCAACTTGAAGCACACTGGCTATGGGATAAATCATCTTTTTAGCTCACCACACTGCTCTTTTTCTTTGCTGAATCATATTTTAAAAGCAATAAACATATTTTTTAAATATCTATTTATTTACAGATGCAAAGAGGCATAACCTCATGAATACCCTGTTGTCCCAGTGCAGTTTGAAATTATATACCAGTCTAAAGGACTGACTCATTGCTTGAGAAGTTTGTACTTGGTGGTTTCCCATCTTAATATATCTCCCTTTTTCCCCTACATAAATGGCCTTGATAGTATTACAAGAAAACAGTCTTGCATTCATTATCTTGATCTGTCAAGATAACAGATTATGTATTGAAAACAGTGGTAAGGTTAGATGTTTCAGACAAATTACTGGTATAAGAAGGGTGTTGAATTCTAGTCATTTGGGTTAATGTGTCCATGGATCTAAATACCTTTGAACTTGATTTATTGCATGCTACATGGAACACAGAGTTATTCAGAATGTCTGAGTCTAGAACTCCTTTGTTTAAGTTTTCTGTGCTTACAGTAACAGAGTTTGTATTTTTCTCATTTTCTACCTAATGTCTATTAGAAGAGGTATTTAAGTATTTAAATCAACACAAAATATGCCTTCCTCTGGCCTCTCTTTATGGTGCTGGGTTCTGCCAACTGATCTTAGCAGCCAGCTCAGCTCCTTGAAAATGCATTACTCCAGTCCAGTTTGCCTTTCACCAATCTGTGCCCATTCACTTCAAGCTCTTACCTGGTTTGGTACACAAATTCTGTTGCAGTGTGTACGTTTGCATTTTATTTTCTATTGGAATAAAGAATTGAGAGAAATGGCCTAGGAGTAGTTTCAAGGAAAAACATTTCTGTATTATCACTGTCTACTGTCACAAGAATGAAGAGTTGTGAAAAATGAAGGGGGAAAATACAATCAAGAATTTCCAGAGTTCCAATTTAAATGTATGGTGACAGTATTTTCAAACCTAGTTGAAGTTTATTTCATTAAGCTGGTAATTTGTCCATGTGGTCTGTCTGTTCATACATTCTTCTAGTTTATTTTCTTCTAATCTAGTAATCATATAGAGACATTTTCCTTAGATTTCATTAATGCACTGGGAAATTCAGTGTTCAGTGAATTCTTACAGAAATTGAACACTTATGCACTTTGGAGCCCGGTTTGGTCGGGTTTGTCCACTTGCTAGTAAAATGTCACTGGACTATGTTAAAACTTTGTTAAACCTCATAAATCAACTCACTCAGCAAAGCATGTTAAAATAAACTGGATAGGAGCCAGAAGAGATGAGACAGGATTATTTAAATCTAATATGTGTTAGAATACAGCTTAAGTCCTCTGACCCTAATCACTTTCCACTGGAGTACATCAAATTGGGATCCTGGGACAATTTACGTAGGAGTCTGAGTAAATGTACTCGCTTTGCCCTACAGAAGAACTTATGCCCTTTAATAATAAGTGAAAAAACATAGATGTGCTTGTATTAGCTCCGGAGGCTATCTATAGCTATATGCATGAAAAAGCCCAGTATACAAACCACAGAGATGGTTCTGATCCTTAAGTACAAATGCAGTGAATGATGGGAAGTGCTGCACCTTTAACAGCTTCTGTTGCTGCTCTTTTTTATGTTAGCTCATAAAATTAACTTTGCATAACAATAATTACTGTATAGTTAGGAAGCATTTATTTTCTTTAGGCATTTGCTTAGATTTCTGTTTGCCTTTAAATCTACCTTTCTCAGCTAATGCCCTGGAAAAAGCTGAGCCTGGGTAACACAACCCTGTCTGCAGCACTCAGCATTGTTAGAGAAATTTCAATCAAGCTTGTGAACAAGTCATGGTAATGACATAGCCTTAATGAGGGAATTGAAGTTCTTAGGAGGCTTGTGCCATGGCAGTACTCAGAGATGCTTTGGACCTCTCCCATTGCCCCTGTTACTGTGAATAACTAGGATGCCTTGAAGTGACTGGAGAAGATCATCAGTGCTGATGCCTGGGATTGTTTATTTGGCATGGATGTATTTGTTCCTGTTTCTCTCAGCATGGTGGGTTTATTAGGTGGATTGGAGGTAACATAGGATATATATCAATTTTTTTCACTTTGCTTCACTTGATTTTCCAGTTTTTCATTGTTCCATTATTTTTTCTTGTGGTGTTCAGAATAACCCAGTTCTTGAAGCAAGACTGTGCAGTTTGCCATCAAATCCCTAGCAAAGCACCTAGCAAAGCACATTTCCGACCATTTCTGCCTTCAGCTACATCTTTCTCTCTAAACTCAGTTCTTATTTTCATGAAGATCAGAGCAGCAGCACAAAGTGTGGGGACTATGAATTTATCGCGTAAATTTCATGAAGGGATAGGAGTTAGTATCATATAGGTGCAAATAAACAGTTTTCAACATTTTACTATGTTTAACAGTCATGGAAAACCAGTCAGGTAAGTAAACAATCAGAAATACAGGGATAGATCTTTAGGTAGCTCCTAGCTGCTTTTTTGCCTGTTCCATATCACAGGAGTCAATGCAGCAAGATTCTGCATAGTTAGGGATTGTCTGTAAAGCACACTAAAAATAGCAAACCAGTTGAAATAGCCATTATCTGGATCTAATGTATCTATTTAAGATTTACAACTGTGCAGTTGAAAAAAAACAACAAAACAAACCAACAAAAGACAAAGTAGCATCAAGAGATTTGTCATTTGTTTTGATACTAATAGAAAGAAATCAAACTTATTTTTAGTGCAACGAAGGGAACAACAAGAAATATAGGCTTAGAAGACTAACACGTACGTGACATTTTATGGTGGTGCTATTTTAAACCAGTAGCAGCCAAATATTTCTGAAGTCTTTGACTCTTTCTGAATTAGATCAAGTTTTTCATTGCCAAAGTGTTTTAAAAAACAACTGCAGCTGTGATAACCTGTTCTGTAAGTTAACATTTTGTAAGTTAACTTTTTCTATTACTTTGTCTGAATGAGGTCTCTTGCGGGGTAAGAGAACTGTGGAAGCATTTCTGTGCTCATAGCAAAAAGCCAAGAAACTCCTGGCTTTTCACCAGAACTAAAACATTCTAGAAAAATTCTCACCTGAGATACTGCAGTGGCAGCATTTATTTTTGCAAATGAAAGCTTCTATTTCTACCTAGGAAGAAATTCCCATGAGCCTGTACATTAAGGACTTTTAAAAAATGCTCCCCATCCCCTCACAAAATCCTTCCATTTCTCAATAATTAAAATAACAGATTTCTCAATGATCTAAATAATATACTAGTGATGAATAAATCATTTGACCATAAGGCCACATTCAAATTTTTATATATAGTCTGACGGGAGATAAAAATGTTTATCCTAATTGGTTTCTTCTACTGTTCAGCTGTTCTAAGTATAGCTGAGGTTGTGACTTTAAACTGGTTTTAGATCTAAATTTGCATTTATTTTGGGACTTAGACTGTTACATTGTATAAAGTTGCAAGGCTTAAATGGGACCTTCTCCAATCTAGAATGGTCAAAACCAAGAGATATCTTAATAATCAAGGTGTTACAACACTGCTTAATCTGAGTTGTGAATATAATCTAAGTCCACCATAACTCCATCGCAAACCCAACCAAGATGTTATACCTTTCCTTCAAGTTATTAATTCCAAACAAAACAGGTCTGTATGGACTGGTTTAGGTTTGCTGACTCCTTTGTGATGGTCTTTTTTATCTCTCTGTTTTCTGTTTCAAAACTTCAGCCTCCTCTTCCTCCTTCAATCCTCTTCCCATCTTTTAGGCCAGCTTTATTCACAATATTATCATTTCTTAGGTATGTGCAGAAATTACTTTTTTTTCCTACAGCTTTCACAGAGTTCTTGCTGACCATTGCCATGGGTCTCCTTTGAAATTCTGCTTTTAGTATTTTAAAGTTTTTAAGGAGGACTTGGAAATTCAAGGTCCTGGTTACACATGAATAAACAGAAGTGGGGCCCGATCTTACTTAATAATCATGTATGGCAGCACTGGTAAGCAACATCTGCAAGTGTGTTGAGGATGTGCCTCTACTTTCATTGCTGCCTTATATTTTAAAACCATAATTTGTCAAAACACAACATTTTTATGTAAGAAGTAAAACCTTTTTTTTTCTCCTCTGTTAATTTCTTGTATTTAACTGACTTAGTAGGCGACATGATATGAATCTTCTAAATTCCCCATTGCCCATAAAGTCATCTCAGATGTATAAAGAAAGGAAAACAGACATAGTGTCTTAAAATAGCAATTTACAACTATAGTACAGCTGGAAAATATTCATGGATCCTCCTTAGCAGTGTGAAATGAGAGGAGAAACACCAGTTTGTTTATTCAAGCTGTTAGCAATCACAGCCCTGCTGCTTTCAGTTTGTCCATTCCTTCAGTCAGAGTGACTGGCAGTTGTAAACACATATTCTTCCCTTTCAGAAGTCAGGTATGGGCACCCTGGCTACTACTGCCTGCTGACATGTAGAAACTATTCAAAAATATGTTGTTATTTATCACAACATGTACTTTCTGTTAAAAATGTGAACAGTCTCAAGCCAAAGAGTGAGTAGCTGTGTTTCAGGAGACCCATTACACATGGCAGAAACGGATTTTTGATTTTGAGTCTTTGGATTTTTGCTGTTTAATTGAAAACAGTTTTTCATAATTATTCAATGTTTTCAAAAATCAAGGAAGTCACTTGCAATTATAACTCATTTGTAAATGGATGTGTGATTATTAATGTGGTATATACGCTTAGCTTCAATGTGCCTTGGAGTTATAAGCATGGATTAGAAGCAAGAAAGTGCATGGGTGATGGGAACAAAGACTGCCACGCTGGCACGTGCAGGACCATGGTAATTCAGTGAGATAAAGATGCTCAAAGTTAGGCACACTGAAATAGCACTAGTGCTCCTTAGCTGCTGTTCTCACATTTTTAACAGTATACACTGTGGTAGGAAAGGTTGGGAGGGGAAATTATTTCTCCTCTTTCTAATGGTTTTGTACTTTGCAATGCATTAGACCTTATCAATTAGAATTTGAGCATCTGAAAACTTCATCTGCCTAGTTTGTAGATGCCAGATAAATAACTCTGCTTACTGGCTGAGCACTTGCAGGAAGTGGGGACTCAGGCAACAGGTAGAAAGTTCACACCTTTTTAGCCAATCACTTTCGCTAATGCATGGTATGTTTAAGAAATCCTTTTAACATAAGCTTGCTTGACACAACCTTAGGACTTATTAGTAATCCCTCTGAAGGATTTTTTTCCTTGACTGTCTAACAAAAGAACTCCAGTAAGTGTACTCAGCAAATTAAAAAATGAAACAGGCTGAGGGAAGCAGGCCAGAAAATCACTGATGAAATACAGGGGCTCAAGAGACTTTCAAGTGGGATGATTCACAAGGGTAGTGGAAATGGTTGTTTAAAGCATAAGAATAAAGATGGGTTATGCAACTCCATGTTTTATTACCCAAATACAGCTAAAGCACCATCTGCTCATAATACTCTTTCTGCATATTGGAAGATGACTAGCACTGGCTCCCAAAGAACTGACCCGTGTCCTCCTCTTCCAAATGTAAATTTCCACTTCTTTTTTTCAGTTAATCTACACTGATTTGGCTGTATGAGGATTTTCCACAGCCAGAGAGCTGAGAATAATATTCCTTCTTACATACAAAATTATTGCTATCGACTAAAAAATTCAAGCCCCTCTCCCAGCATCATCAATGCAAAATGTCGCTCCTTTGTAGTAATTAAGAAGTATTCAGGCTACAAAAAGTGAGTAAATTATTGATGGTTAATTAAGGATGTGGGTTTGTCATACCTGCTAGCAAGGTAAAGGAGATTACTAGATAAAGCAAGACACAATTTTGAGATTATACATTGTGATCTAACTTTCGGACTAGGTTGTATCTGAAAGATGTTCTACGCAAGTTTTTGTTAGTATGCTCAAGATATATCTGAGAAGAGACAGTTCAGAACTACCAAAAAAATGTAACTCCAGCAAAGAGCAACAATCAGAAGATGGGCATAATTGCCCCAAGTCTAAACCTAAAGGATTCATTCATATTTTCTTCTCTCTTCTCAGATATATCTGTTACATCATAATTAACTCCTGTCAGGTTTCTTTCAGGAATTTCAATCTTTCTGTGTCAGGCTTAATTTCATTTGCTATTTGTGGCTTGCCTTTCTCTCCAAACTGTGTCAGAAATGATTGGGATGACGCAGGGGGTATGCTCAAAGACTTTTGTGAGTTTTTCTTTAAGGGAGGAATATTTTTAAAAAACAAAAAAAAAATTTACTTCCCATCTTTTCTCCTTTCTCACTTTTATTAACATTACTTATAGAAAGATGAAGAGTATAGGCTTTTAAGGACACATAATTTGAAAAACGCTGTGTTATCACATGAGTACTATAAAAAATGTGGATTTTTTGGGACTTTTCTTTCTATGTAAAAGATGGAAAATGCATAAGAAAACTTCTAGAGCAACTGTAACTGACATGCTCGTTAAATCTGAATGTAGAAAAGGGCAATAGTGGGCAATGAGGTTAAGCAGAGATCTAAAGATTAGTGGAAGCAATAAACAGAAGGCTTTTAAAAATGAAAAAAATATTGTGAGTCTGGAAGGAGAAAGATTTAAGAACTATAAGGTACAGAGAACAAAAAGCTGTGTTGCAATTTGAGCTACAGATAATGCTTCAGTAGATGCTCATAAGTCATCAGAATACCAGTTTTTAAATAAATAACAATAAAAAGGCTCAAGGACTGAGCTAGTAGCTGACCAGCTCAGCTGACTAGAATTAGGAACAATAAATATAGCCACAAAATGATGTATTTGCTGAATTTGTTTTTATGTTTAAAAGAATAAATCTAATTAGTAATAACAAGCCAGAGATTAACTAGAAGAGAATACAGAAAGTTAACACAGAATGATAGCACAGAAATGATAATATAAAAATGCTATTAAAAAAGAGTTATATGAGGTTTAAGTAAAATTCTGAAGTCTGATATTTCACAGAAGAGAATGAGATCTAAAACATAATACAGTTTTTGTTTGGTTTGGGGTGGTTTCTTTTTAGATTATCTTTATTTTGAGCAATTTTTAATTCAGTAATTTAAGTTTCTAAAAAGTGTAGTTTATTCAAAATCAAAAATATATATAAAGGACTATGCTTTTACTTCAGAGTGAATTTCTTTAAGATTACAGAAGCAAATTCACAATTACATAAACTTATATTCTACTGTGGTAACATATTGTCTCTATCATAGCAGTAGGCAAATGAGTTTTGCTCACGGAGTGAAATGTAAGAAAGTAAGAATACAGAAGAAGAAGAATAGGAGAGAACTTCTGCTCTCAAATTGTACTAAGTGAACATTGATGCTGAATTAAGTCTGCTGATTAAGTAGGTTCATCATACAATCTTAAGAAAGCAAAGGAACCTTCCTTTAGTAGATACAAATTACAATGCTGTTTTTTCACATCAGTCTTGTTTTGGAAATAAATACAAGATATTTTCCCTAGTGTGAGTAGAAAGCATGCTTCTAAATTTGACACAAAATAGAGGTTAGGGAAAGCAGTCCTGCTGAGCATCACGCACCGCTGCCAATGCTGTTCCAAATCTATGACCTTGAATGATCAGCTTATGGCCTACTTTTCAACGTGTCCTTTCCTAATACAAATACGAGTGTCTAGACTATAAGAGCTTGATGACCTGCTCCTTTCTGTGCATGTGTGTGCACACACCTGCACACAAAGTGAATGAAATTTTACTGTTCTGTAGAGGTGAGTCAACTGACCAAGGTATTCTTCAAATATATATTAGGGAATATGGCCACAATTTTATCTTCTTGAAAAATAGCTATGAAAGTAAGAGGGTTGTTATTTTTTGAGACTAAAGCTACTGCTTAACTTAAATCATAATTAATAAATTGAAGATTACCTTTGAAATAAACTTTTGCATTTTCTAGCTTTTCACTATTTCATAACTCAAAGTATGGAAATCTTTTAGTATGAAATTTGGCATTCACATGTATAGTGTATAAGAAACTAAAACTATTCATAGAAGTACTTTCTCTGACTGATGACTGATGCAGAATTTTGTACCCTTTAGGTATTTATGGAGCTTGTGAAGGGAACTCCTTTTGTGTAACTCAAGTTGAGGACCAACTCCAAGTGAAATTCCCATGCAGTTCCACATTTGCTTCATGCAGGTACAATGACACATTCTTAAAATAAATAAAGTTGTCTATGACCCTGGCTGAGTAAAGGAGGTGCAAAAGATGCTATGCTCTTTACCATTTCATGTTCTGTGGAGTTGTGCAGGGATACTCACAAGAACTCACAGCTTACAATCCTGGCATGGCATCTACAAACTCTTCTCTTTTAGTCACTTGTCCTACTTACAGTTTAATATCTTTTCACACCAGCTCTCAGAGGGCAAGGCAAAATTTTCAAAATTGCCTACTTTTGTGCTGGTCCTGAGAGCATAGTATCAATATTTAATTTTCCCAAATCAATTAATTTCTCTGCTTTGGACATCACAGGTGGTTGATACTGATTCATTCGTGTTTAAAAGGCAATTTTTGTATCATTTTTTCACTTCAAGGATGGTTATATAAGAGGCTAAAAAGTGACCTGAAGAAAATAGTTTTGGTCAGAAGTGAAAATTTGAAAACCAGGGGTTCAGATGTAGCAGAAAAGATGTCAAAGGAGTCAAAAATGTGTATCTAAAGGAGAGGTGGACAAAGAACATGTTAAAACACTGTTCCAAGAGAAGCATGAGACATAGGAAGAATCCTAGCAGAGCACATATACACACACACAGAAGTCATACAGTGGTAAAATATGTCCCTCTCTAACATTTATTCCATTTTTTTCCCAGTTTAATTAAGATTTTTAAATATCTCTCTTTGTTTTACCCTCTGATTGTGCCATCATACGAAAGTTTTGAATTATGCAGAACTGAAAGAAAATTACTTGTTATTAGCTTGAATATAATAATTAATTTACAGAAATATTTAACCATAAATTTACTGAAATAGTATAGGTGTCTGTACTGCAAAGTCTTTCCAAAGGCTTTTCTAGATCATACAGTGTAGTCAAAGATAGCTATGATGACTTTAAAAACAGTTTAAGAACAGCTGAGAAAGAATAATCACTTCAGAAAGAAATTGTTTGTGTGTGGTTACATTAAAATAATTTAGTTTTTCATGGGGCTTGACTTTAATATATGATTTCTATCATATTTGAAAGTTTTAGTCTAGCTGATTGATTAGCTGATTGATATTTCTTTGCCAGTGAATTTTACTATTATTATAAAACTCTTAAAAAACCCTCTTATCTTAAGGTATTATTATTTTCATGTACAAACATAATTGCTTTCAAAGACTTGAATTTAGGGTCATTACTTAAGCTTTTGGATCATGTAAAATGTTGGAATGTTTTGTGAAATATTTTCATGGTTCAGGAGGTTACCTACCTAATGTATGTTGTTGAGTATTCAAGAAGAAATATGGTACCTCATCAGCAAATACTGAAAACAGAACCCAAAAAGGAGAGGAGAACAGTCCTTCCGAAATCCACATGGGACACATGTACCATCTCTGTTATGGGTCTTTCACCTGACCTCAGAGGTAAAATAAATCTGAGAGCAGGAAATGAAAACTTCTGTATAATGAGCTGTAACTAATAAGAGCTCTTCCATGCTATTTACATCATTTCAACTCTTTTTTGGGAAAATATCACCCAAGCTGAACCCAGAGCTTCTTTAATAGCTCCGAGTCTCTGAAGTAATTAAGAGTACATCAGGTTTTAAGAAATAGCAGTGCAAAATCATTTTAAAAAAAGAAATATTGTTGTTGAAATAATCTCCATCTGGAATTTTATATAAACAAACAAAACCAGGTAAAAAGGAAAATAAAAAAACAAACCTGTACTTTTCCTATATTCTACACAAAATTTTTCTGTTTGCACTTAGGTAGAGAGATCAGCTCTCACTGTAAAGAACTGTTTCATTTGCTTTTAGATAACCTGAATGATTAAGATAACCATCTAGAAGCAATGTTCATTTCTGTTAGGCTATTGTCTCAGGATTTCACTTTTTACAGTAAAATTTAGAACTTAAAAGTGTTGAGAAAAGATGGTTACCTCTATATATGTATGTAATATACAGTTCTCTAAGCTAGCTTCTGTCTAGTTGTTTCAGTTTTATCCTAAAACTAAAACCAAATTATAAATCATTAAGGAAATATCAGACTATGATAAGGTTCTTTGGTTTTTTATTTGGTTTTCTTTTTAATAGTCATTCTTCAGTGCTTCTACCCAAAGCTAAACAAATGTTGGTAGTACTCCCAAGGACACTGAGATAGGAAAACATCAGAAAGGAAACTCGAAAAAGGGAGGATTTTAATAATATTTAATCTGAAAAACTGGGATAAATTGAGCTTATCCCAATTTGTAAAATCATTTTAAATCTGATGCACTGGAAGAGGATAATTTAATTTCAAGAGGTCAGGAGTTTGCCTAGTTACGTACACTCTGGGTGTATTTAATAGGTGATGAAGTTTCTATCAAAGGAAGTTTGCCCTGAAGTCTTTTGTAGAATATTGCAGAATATTCCTGATACTGCCCAGGGTTGAACACACAATTTTAGACGTAGTTTTGCTGCACTGATAGAGAGAGCAAATTAATGGTATGATGTAAGTGTTATCTAAGAATGAATTATTCAGCTTCATTTGGAGTAGTTAAATCAGTTCAAAATATCTTAATCTTTTTCTGCAATTTAATTGAGGTACAATTCGCGGGGGGGTTGGGGGGTGGGGGGTAGGTGGCGGGTGTGTAAGAGGTATTTGAGTAAAATATTTGGCCTCCTGAGAAGCAGGCTGTTCTTAGGGGTGACTTCCTAGAGTAGAGTTACAGTCAAGGTCTCTGGCAAGATGTTATATAATCTCTTTCTTGGCATGTTCAAAATGTATTAATCCTTTAAAGAAATATAACAGCTGGTGTTTTGAAGGTGCCAGCAAAAACTCAAATTTAAAGAGTCAGCCTACAATTGAGCTGGACACATTTTATTTACTGCTGCTGCAGTGAAGCAGAGGTGAATCCAAGAGGTTGAATAACTGACAATGAACATGAAATTTTCCCTAGATGCAAGACTGACCTTATTTCAGTATTGTTTATGATTGCTTTTAATTAATCTCTGTTAACTCTCATAAACATTTAGGATACAGATTAAAGGAAAATACGTTTTAATTTCCACTATTGCGGTCGTTTTTTGTTCTGCTTTTAGACTGTATTAATTTTTTTTCTTAAATAGTTATTTTCCACAAAAAGTTGGGGGGGGGGGGAAGGATGGTTGGAACTATGGAATTGCTTTTAGTTATGTATTAATATTTGATTCCCCAAGATAATAGAGATCTATTTTCATCCTTTATTTTCCTATGTAAGGCACTGATGGTGTTGCCAGGTTTACTTTTTTATTAAGATGATACTTAATTGTTTTAACCTGTGACAGAAATTCAAGATCTGAACACAGGTCTTGACAAATGGAAATGTCAACGTGTTTTTCTTCAATTTGTTGTTCAAACAGACTCTATAGGAAGTCATGTCAGAGACAACAAATTGGCCATATTTCAAAGATCTTTTTCCCTCACATGTCCCTTCCGTTGCCTGCAATATATAACAGGTTCTCAGCTCACAGCAGCTTCTACCACACCAAAAGTTAATCAGAAAACGTATGCTACCTGTGTTGTTATAAGCAACAGAAAGACTATGAGGGCCTTTCTACTTTTGCTGTCAGGCATAGGCTTAGATGAGATAGATTTGAAGTTGCTTAAACTTGCTACAGGCATTTTATCCCAACAATTAGCATATGTTTCCAGTGAACCATTTTATCAAGGTATTGTTTCACTGGAGTGTAAAGTGGCAAAAGTTATCCTCATACAAACTGCCCAGCTGTAAATTTGAGGTGTGCTTAGGCTTTTGTTGTTGCTGTTTTCTTTTATGCATAACTACAAGTTAAAATTAACATTTACATCACAGACTATTTAGAATTTGTTCCCTACAAAGTTATGAAAAACTTTGTCTTGATGGAAGAAGCTTCACTTGATGAAAAGATCCAAATTTGGAATTCTGAGATATTCTTCCAAAAGTGCCTAAATGCAAACTACCTACTAAAGAAGGGAACACATTTTCAGGAAAAAATTTGAGTTATTGGATGATTAGTGCTGAACAGAATTTTTTTTTTTTTTTTTTTAAGGAGAAAGACCAGTAGATTTATTATTTACCAGACAAAAATAAGTTCTGAGCAGGAGGCAATTTCTTCATTTGAAATGTTGCTCTTTGAACATGAAGAAACACAGATGTAAAAGGATGAGAAGCAAGCTGCACAACCACACAAACTCTTTTTCTAGTCCATACAAAAACCCCCAATGTTCTATCTTACCTGCATAGTGTATTCTTTCAAATTTCAGTGCATTCAAGAAAATCCAGTCATAATGATATTCACACACAGAATAAACTGTGACTTTTCTCACCAAGAGAAAAAAGTGCATGCTTTTCATCCGACAAAGTCGTCTTCTGAAATTTCCTGTTCTCAGACTGAAAAAAAGAATAGTTTTATGAATGGATAGCAAAATCCTCTATTACACTTTTTGAAAAAATGTCTTAATTTCTTAATATCCTACAAGAGAAAAGTCATAAATTCTGTTTCTCAGCTGTCTGGAGTTTCCATGTTTAATATTCAGCTCTTATTTTGCCCTTTAACATGAACTATATCAGACATTACAAAGCGTGCTTCTCCTGTTGAAGTGTGTACAGTCACAGTGAAATCCAGAAAACAGATGGCATTTCAGCAAGTAGAAGTTCACTGTACATAGGATGATGGTGCAGACTACTAAAGTCTGGGGCAAATCATATTAGAGCCTGCACTATGGGTAATAGGGAGATAGTGCTGCTTGTCAATGACCCGGCATGAATTCCCCTCAGAAAGAGGGAAGAAAAGCTAAGACTTTTACCTCAAGTGTCTAAGGAAATAAGTTAATGTCCCTGAACTCTATACATGGGGGAAAAGTACACGTAGGCTCTTAGGGAGAGTGGTCTGTAGTATGTTCCTGGTATGTTAAAATAGGAGTCCAAAATAAGTAGCCTCCTGGTTTAGATATAACCAGTGCTTGTCAATATAAATGGTAATGTTTGTCAACATAAATGTGGTAAACAAAGTTTGTTTCATAAATGAGAATAAAAGAAAACCTAAGCAAAATTTTTCTAACCTTTTCCACAAATTCAGCTTCTATAGTCTGGAGACCTTACCTGTCCCCCTGAAGAAATACTACTTTAAAGGAATCACTTTTTCATCCTATCATTTGCTTTTTAAGTGGAACAGCTAGTAAAACTTTGTAAGTGGAGCACAGTGGAACTGAGCTGAATAATAAAGTAAAATTTGCTTCTAGCCAAAAGAAGTTTTAATTATTTTTTCCCCTCTTTCTTCTAAGCTTCAATGTCTCCACTTCCTTGCAGTTCCCAAAGGACTGAAGATAATGGTCTTCAACACAGACACTGCAGAATGGGTAAAATGTCTGTAGTGTATAATTTAGTTTGACTTCTTCAGTCCATATTGTAAGAAATGCCATTGTTATCACCTTTTTCAAAGAAGGTGATAGCATCATTTATTGGTTGCAGCTCTGTGTGTTTTTTACCCTGTGTGTGTTAATCTGCACAAGAAGGAACATTGAAGGGAGTGATGACTAGTCTGGACTACTCAGGGGATGAGGATTATTTATGAAGTTACTCCAGTTCAGTGAACAGTGTGATTCATGTGTGTGACTTAAACCCAGTGAATTACAAACTTCACTCCAGATGATCTGAAATCTGGAGATCAGAGGACGGCTGCAACAAGGTAGTGAGTAAAGTGTGTTTTCTAACAAGCTTTTCCACCACATACCTAATGAAAACACAATTCAAAACTCTCTGTATGGCTTTCAGATCGCAGGTATAATCCACTTTTTCCCACCATTGCACAGGTCACACAACTATTTGTGCAGTGACAAGCAAGCTAGTTTTAGCTCATCCACAAAATACATTTCTCAGTCTTAAAACGTTTACAATTTAAGTGTCTGTGTGAGAAATTACCACAGAAAACATATTCTGCAGAGGATGTTACTAGATAATCTGACCCATGTGATATTTTAGGATCAAAGATAACTATCATTTTATAGAAAAGCTTATAATCTTTGAGCACCATCCAAGTTATCGCTTGCTCTTTGTTTTCAGATCGCGTTAGTGGGAACTCTTTTGGTTGCAACTCATCCTTCAACTGCTGCCCTACAATAAAGCACTTTCTGCTCCTCTATACTTTGTATACTGCAAAAGCAGGTAAGGTTAACAAAATTTTTATTTTTTAAGCTTGTCATTAAGTATTTCTGTATATTCAGTTGATTTCATTTCAACGAGCGTATGACCCCAAATGTATTAGATAGAAATAAGTTAATCAAGCAGGTGACAGATTCATAACACAGGCAGTACTTTTTCATAAAATGAGTAGGTCTGAGTAACTCTGAGTTGCTTCATGGATTTATTTACCTGGACTAAAAAGGCATACAGGCTAATTAACAGAAGAAATATGAGACACTGAACATTGTGTCATTCTGTTCATTTCCTTCAGATCCTATTTTAGAGAGTTACAGTGATGATCTATATATAACCTCTAAACATCTTCCAGTCAGCTAACAAACCAGGAACAATTTTCAAGGGCCATCATTCAATATTCCACATGAAGAAACCCCGTATGGATGTAATTTGTGATTTTGCAGATATAAATTCCCTGTGATTCCTCAGGAAAACATTTAGGAACACTAGCAGTTTGACATGAATTCTGGCTATGGACCTGGGCTTCCAGTCCTGAACCATGTTTTCTCCAGTCTCTTGACATTTAAGCCATTCAGAACTAGACTAACCTCTATTTTTTCCAGGCAGCTTTGTCCCTCTATGTCTTACCTTTATTATTTTAGTTAGTTTTCATCATCGCTTTCCTTTCTTTTTTTTTTTTGGGGGGGGGGGTGATGGTGGTGGATGGGAGGGGGATAATGAGAGAAAGGATTGTTTCGTTTTTCTCATTTCTATTTCATCCCAGCTTTCAATCTTCCCTCTTTTACCTTTGCTCGGCCAGCTGAGTTGAGGGCACATGTCGGTCTCTGAGCAGCCAGGCTCAGCTGATCGCAGGGCAGAGCCTGCAGCTCTCTCCTGTGCATGTGAGATCTTTCTTGGCTGATTGCATTAGGGCGGCTGTCAGAGTACGGACAGAAGGTGGGTGGTTTTCAAGGATCTTTTCTCTACACAAATATGGTTGCAAGAGCATAGTCACCCTGAGGATTGGCGGATCTGGGACACACAACCTTTTTATTCTTTTTTTTTTTAGTACGGCTCAGCAAGAAGCTGATGAAAACTTACGCAACTAGAAGGAAAAAAAATCATTGACACGATATATTTAAGACAACCTTCGAACTGTAAAAGTCATTAAATAATGCATTGGTTTCCTAATTTTTAACAAGTGTCTATAGGCTGACATGCATGTTTCAAATTTTTTAATTTGTAAAAGTGAAATTTTTTAATTCCTCTTAGATCTTCCTCAAATTCCCTTCTGCTACAGCACACTCAGAGAGCAGGAAAATAGCCAGCAGAGCCTAGAAATGCAGGCATCTCTTCTTACTGCTCTTACTTGACCAGAAATTCACAATTCTAGTACTTTTGTTACTAATTTATCTCCTTCATTCCTTTCTCTGACCTGCTTGTTTGTTGCTTCCACCTGTTCAGGGTTTGTAATCCCACTGGCATTCTATTAGATTTTTCCATGGGCACTAGATGGAAGTTCATCTCGAACTGCTCCAGAAGTTCCTCAGAAATAATATAAAATTATTACTTGTTAATTAATATGTAGGTCTTGGTAAGTGTTTAAGCCAGATCTCATAGTGCTGGACTTCAGGTACACTGAATATCACTATGTTTTTAAACATAAAAAAGAAATAGAAGAACTCTCAGTTTATGTATGAAATTCCAGAACTTCAGTGGAAATATGTATAGATAATGTTAAGAAGAATAAAATTCTGTAACTGAAGGCATTTTATCTGGAATGTGTTTCTATATTTTTGCACAACTGATATATCAAGTAGCATACCAAAATAGTAACATCCTTCATTTTTTGGTTGGAAATACATACTTCTTTTAACAGAGAGAAGAATTCATCCTTGAGCTGAAAGAAGAGGAAAATTGTTAGGAATCCTTAATAATGAAAAAAATTCCGTAACCATAGAGCTTTATTTACTCTTTTCTAAGTAAGAAATTGCCAACAGAAATACTATATTCACATACAGTAAGTACTGCTCTAATTTCTTTATTTCTTCTATAACTGCTACCAATGCAAAAATAAATCCGAGGATTTTTCAATGCCTTTTGGGCTGACAGGCATGATAAACACTTTTTTTCGGGTGTGCAAATTACTTCAATCTCTGTTTTGAATAATGAAATAAAACCTTGAAAATTAAGCTCCTTTTTTTTTTTTTGGCTGCTTACAGGACATAATAAAAAAAGTTAAGCCACAAGGTAAAATTCAGACTTCCATTAACCCAATGACTACCAAAGCTCTCTGACTTCTTGTTCATTTAGCATTAGCGAGCTATTCCCTCAAGACTCTACGCTAAGAATGTTCCGAGTCCTTCACTGGGCACTTCCATCAGAGCTGAACTCAGGGATTTTTAGTGTCAACACATTAAACCAAATGTCAAACAGTCGTCTTGCCTAACAGCCTTGCTCAACGGGGAGACTAGTAAACTCACTTCAGCTGAAATTACCACCCTTAACATCAACATGCAGTTTCAGACATGCAAATAGGCAGAAAACCAAGGTCAAGAAACAAAACACTGTATGATTCACAGTCTTGAGAGATAATTTCATACCTAATGATGCTGACAGATATTTTTTCCTCCTACAATACAAGGAACAACTGTAACTCACCTAATTCAGGCCAAATGTGTCAGTATCTATGTTAATTAAATGAAGAGTTGATAAATCTAAATAATATTTCAATTTAGAGGGCCAGAAGGCACTGGCCCTTTTTTTTTTTTATTATTTTTCCTTTTAAAATGGGCTGCAGGGACATTTTTCTTGATGTCACAACCAACCTAATTCCATCTTTGACATTTGTCTGTTTATTACTATCTAGACAAACATAAAAAAACTCGGGTTTTTGGACACTTCAGTTCTAATTACTGTTGCATTCTCTATGATTCTTCTCAGCTGTTGGCTGCAGTCATTTTAGAGTCGTTGAAACTGGTGGTAAGAATTTTGCAATTATTGATTATAACAGGGAGAAGTTAGAGTATGTGGCACCCTATAAAAGACATTAATAGTAAACTGCGTCCTCTGTACAGTGACTTTTCATATAAAGATACATAGGAACATGTTACTGAAAATGAAAATAGCCGATAGTTAAATTCTATCATTGCAGTGCTAGAGTCCTGAAAAAGTAACTTATGGTGATATTTTCAAATTATTGCACCTATGGGTAAAATTTCCAAAAGACTTTATGCATTTTTTAAATGTAATTTACATTTGAAAAATTACATGGAAATTAAAATATTGCAATTCACTAATACATATGCTCATCAGACAATTGTACCTAAAAATGGAATATGGGGTCTTAAACCAAGTAGATAATTTTGGAACTTTTACTTTTAACATAAAACAAAATCTAAATATGAAATAACTTTTGTTTAGGAGGATAACTATTGATATAGAAGATCCCATTTGGTCACAACTTTTGAAAATATTACCGTCTTTCCCCCTGCCCTGAGTTCATCCATCTATAACTTTTAGGTATACAATATATACATGAGATGCAACATATTGATAGGTTGACAACTATGACAACCTGAAACTGAACGAAATATTTAAAATACTGTATGTTTATTTCATTCACATATTATATACATCAATGCCTTAAAAAGCGAAGACTTGCGCTATAATGACTGTGACATGATCTTAAAATTGTTGATAAAACTTTAGTTATTCATTATTCATGGAAATGGTTACATTTTAAATTCTATTTGTAGCCTACTGAAACAGTTTTTAAGTATTTATTTATCCGGATATTCAAGCTCTATGTTCCTAACACTAAGAAAGTCATTTTATCTCTGTAACATTTTTGTAAAAGAAAACGTGTTTCTGCTGGTGAATTAAAGAGCTCTGAGTTTTTTCTCTTCTTCCCAAGTGTCCAGCTATGGTGTTTGGCAAATTTCAAAATGTTGTAAATGAGAAGTGGCACCTCCACTGTTTTTTCAGGTAAGCTGTTTTCAAAATAATCTAAATAACATTACAGCTTTTGAAACTCTTCTGCTCAAGTGGAAAGAGATTCGTGGGATGGTTCCAATATTTTTTGCCTATGGTGGAAAAATGCTTGTCTGACAAATTAATATTTCTTGTCCATTTCCCTAGAATGATCAAACTTAAAATCCCACATAAGACAGAACATCTGTTTATCCATAAAAACCCTTCCTCATTCATCCATGCAGGATGGATGAATATCAGTTCTGAACTTTCCTTCACCAGGAAGGAACTGTGGAAAGTCATTAATTGTTACATGCCTTTCTTGAGAGACATGCTTCAGAGAAATACAAACTGCAGTTTGCATTCCCTGTGTAAATAACTGAGTGACTTTCTACAGCCTTTGGAAAACAAATATCTGTACTAAGTATGCTTTTTTCCCTGGTGTCTACTAGCACTATAAATAGTTACTTTTGGGAAAACACAGTCATACACAATACTGGATAGCAGTACAATTTAAGGAGAGTATAAACACTGACTGAATAAGGTACTTTTAGCAGCAGCTGCATGCCTGATAATATGATAATCATTCATTAGTAAAAGTATTAAATTTGTCTAAATAGATCTTTGCCTAATTAGCTTTAATGACAAAAGGGAGTTTTCTAAACCACATCATCTGAGTTGGCTGCAGGGAGGGATGTCAAACTCAACTCAAGGTACAGTGCAGAATATTATACTGTAACTCATCTTCTATTGTAATTCAGGTTCCACTTAAGCTTATTAAGGCAAAAGGAATCCTAATGATAATATAATCCTCTTATGTTTGTAGTGCGTTTCTTATACAAGAAGTGGGGTAGCACTGCCACTGTGCTATCTAATGAGTCATTAAACTAATTTCAAAATAGTGAGAAAAACAGGTCATATAGGCATAATTTAGGATTTTTCTTCATCAGTTTAACAGGATTTCTTTCCTGTTCAGCTATGGTCAAATAGTCTTTGAGGATCTCAATATCTGGAACATATAGTCATTTTGCTTCCCATTGTGAAGGTTTAACTGAGATTATATTCCCAAAACAAATTGGTTTTATGGAATAATTACAACAAATACAGAAATTGTAGTCATGGCTGACACATAGAATGATGAGCCAGTAACTGCTGCCCTCATAAGCTTTAACTAATTAGTCCTGATTAAACACTTGCTTTGTTTTTAGCATGAGTTATCACCTTCATATTTAATAAAGGATTTAAGTTTGTGCTTAAAATTCACCTAAGTCCAGTTAAGCATTTAGTGTAAGGTAAAGATGTGTTTTAATGATTTTTTTAACCTGTGGTCATAGAATCATAGAATCTATGGAAGGTTGGAAGGGACCTTGAAGATCATCTAGTCCAACCATCAACCTAACTCTGACAAAAACCATCATTAAACCATGACCCCCAGCACCATGTCAACCCATTTTTTGAACACCTCCAGGGTGTTCACCTCAATCTTTTGAACACCTCAACCACATCCCACATCCCTGGGCAGCCAATCCTTGATAACCCTTTCAGTGTAAAAATTTT